>RJVU01023003.1:565127-581020 GCA_003731715.1 Anabarilius grahami
TATGTGTTATTTATACAACAAAACAATATGATAAATCATAGATAAACTGTTCTTAATTAATTGCCTTGAAGCCTAGTAACACATTTTCTGTCAGTGGGTGCTCTGATATGAAACTTATGAATATGAATGAATATATTGAAGTTTCAGCCTCTTAGTTCACTGTAAATGGTTTTATTAAGGTCAAAAGCTGTTTTATTAGCATCTGCCTAAATATGCAGTTGCAGGTACTATACCAGTATTGAATAAAGGCCCCGATATAGAGCAAAATGGTGTAACGTCATTTATATAAACCTTAATTAAACAATTTAATAATCAATTAAAAATGATTTTATACCTGTATGATATTATGCTGTACCCACATTGGACCAGCGGTTTGGAAAATGCATGGATGAATGGATGATTCAGCTGCGTGCGCCATCTTCTGGTCAGATGCGGGAATTCGTTCCGTGCGCAACTCTCACAGTGCATTATGGGTATTCTCTAGCCATTGAGCGTACATCAGTTTTGCACTCGCTATTGCAGTGCATTGTGGGATTGAATGAGTGCACTCGATAATGTTCACTGTGGTTTCAGACACCACTACAGATGGATGTTCCCTCAAATAGTGCCCTATTTAAGGGATTAGGGGGCAATTTCAGACAAAGCCGAAGTTCGTTTTCTGTTCGTTTTGGGAATTCTGTATGAAACAGCTTGCCAAAGCGATATTTCCAGAAAAGTTTGCTCTGGCTGGTAAACACCTTTGAACTATGGTCCGTGGCAATTACGTAATAGGTAGTTGTGCTCTGAGGCTTCGCCTTCTTTGACGTGGAAATCTTCTCCGGTTCGTTTCTTCAGTTCGGTCCGTCGAGGTCAGACGTCCGCGAGTAAAAACATGGACACACTGGAGCGTCGTTTTATTGTAGAAAATGTTGTTGTAACAGAATACTAACAGTATATGCTTGCGTATTTCAAACTTCTTTTTACACCAAAGCAAAGAACGAAAATGAACTTCATCATGAGTATATCGGGGCCTTAAGGGTTTCTCAAGTCACTTCAGTCACTGATGACTAATTTCAGCTATTTTATTTTTGTCACATGATATAACATTATAGATCACATTTAAAGAGAATTTAAAACCTTTGTACAATTTTTTTCCTTTTAAACCATTTTAGATTCTTTTCCCCTATTTTTCAAGTACTTTTATAGATTGTATTGTTTATTGTCCTTTATAGATTTTATACCCCCAAATATTATAACTTTATTTTATACAAACTATTACTGACCCTCAGTTGTGGAACCATTTCCACCAATATCAACATTTTAATGTATTTCAGATTCAGAAATTATCCTTTGAAAAAAAAAAAAAATCACCCTCATTTACACCACTTTAATATATACCACAATGATTACTCAATTAATAAATTGACATTTTATAGAAATCTTCTTGACCTTGGCTTTGACGTAATTTGTGTCCTCATTGTTAGTATACAGTTACTGGAGGTAGTAAAAACTATGATGCTATGCAGCTCCCTCTGCTGGACTAGATGAGGAACTGAATTCTCTTACCTGCTGCAGTCCACATCTCACAAACAGATACGCATGTACTAAACAAGTTATGTTTATGTTTTATACAAGGATGCGGAGGAGGCTGTGAGAATTGCCGGAGAAATTGGTAAGAGTGATTTCAAATGTAGACATTTTTATCATCGTTTGCATCTATGAATAATAAGGTAATGTGGTAAAGGAAGCTAACTCAGAATTTGTGTCTGTCTCTCGCAGGCTACCCTGTTATGATCAAAGCGTCTGCTGGCGGAGGTGGTAAAGGGATGAGAATCTCCTGGAATGATGAGGAAACCAGGTGAGACATGAAGAAAGCGTAGTCAGGGATATTTGTAATACTAAAGGATCACAGACATCTGATCACTAGATAGAACATGAGACCCTGTGTAAGTTTTCTTTGGAGAGAGTCAGTCTAAGGTACTTTTTCAAGCAGTAATAAGCTTTATTATGCTAATTAGTTAATTAAATTAATTTGGTTTTGGGTCAGTGTTATAGGGAATTGTACAGTTGTACAGTTTTACAGCTTAAGGGACAAGGGTTTTATATTATCATTTTTCATTTTGTAATCCACATTTACATATTACCATTTACAAATCATCCCCCATGATTCTCTCTCTCTGCCTCCTTCCCTCCCCTCCCTCCTTATCTTTCTTTGCTCTTACGAATATTAATAAAAACTTCAGTGCGACATGTTGCTGTTAATTGTGTCTTTTATTGCCGTAGGCTGAAGCCGGGCTTTTGTTTAAGCTTTAATTGGATTTATCTTGAGAGGCAAAACAGTCACTCAGAGCAATTCAGTGGAGACAGGAGAGAGAGAGAGAGAGAGAGAGTGAGAGTCATCAGGCAAAGAGATGCTTATCTGCTTAAGTTCCCTGACAACAG
Source organism: Anabarilius grahami (assembly GCA_003731715.1). Classification (NCBI taxonomy): domain Eukaryota; kingdom Metazoa; phylum Chordata; class Actinopteri; order Cypriniformes; family Xenocyprididae; genus Anabarilius; species Anabarilius grahami. Next base: position 567,549 of record RJVU01023003.1, read on the forward strand.
CTACTTGAACCGACTTCCAGACAGTTTAGCTAATCTGAGGAAGATCTAGTAGTTCACAGTCAGTCATTCTTCTCTCATTTGTATATAAGCAGACATGAATGATATGTCCGAGGTTAATAATAATAACACTATTCTAACTCTAAACAAAAGTTATTAACAAACAAGTAGTTGATGTACAGTGAAATGTGAAAATAAGAGCATGTGAATCAAAGTATGTAGGTTTATCGATTAAAATCGTTGATTGTTATTAGAATGCGATGAAGTCTTATGGAGCTTTGTTTTGTTTCAGGGAAGGCTTTCGTTTCTCCTCTCAGGAGGCAGCATCTAGTTTTGGAGATGACCGTCTGCTGATTGAGAAGTTCATAGATAACCCCAGACATATTGAGATTCAGGTATTTACTGGATAAGACCACCTTGCTTGTGTATGTGAACAATTAGCCATTCTTTTATAATGTAAGAATAATAGAATAGTCATCAACATGTATGTAGTGAGCCAAAAATGTTAAATAAAGCAAAAGTTCCTTTAATAAATAGCCAGCTTTTGCCTAGATTCCAGCTAGATAAGACTCTGGGTATTTTTTTTAGCCTGGATATTTTTATAGTTTTTTGATAGTCTTCAATGAGTTCCTATATAGTACCGTTGAATGTTTGGGGCTAGTATAAAATTTTGAAAGAAGTCTCTTATGCTCAATGTACAAACGTACAGTAACAACAGTAACATTGTGAAATATTATTTATTATATTTTATTGTATTTTAAAATGTAATTTAATCCTTTGACAGCTGAATTTATAGCATCATTACTTCTTTTTACAGTCTTTAGTGTCACATGATCCTTCTGAAGTCTAATATGTTGATTTGGTGCTCAAGTAACATTTTTTTATTATTACAAATGTTGAAAGCAGTTCTGCTATGTAATACGTAAAATAGAAATGATAAAAAGAAAGTTTAAAAGAACAGCATTTATTTGAAATAAAAATCTTTTGTAACATTATAAATGTCTGTACTGTCAATTTAACGTGTTCTTGCTAAATTAACTAAACTAAGTAAATAAATAAATAAATAAATCTTACTGACCCCAAACTTTTGAAAGGCAGTGTATCTACTGGACACTTGAGTCATACATATAAATAGCCTTTATTTAACTCATGAATATAATTAGATAACCAGTTTGTTCACCCTGTAGTCATAACTGATTGCTGAAAAACAGTTAAATGGGCACTACCTGTTTTAGGATTAAGATACCCCTTAGCAATTCATTCAGTTCAAATCATTCATTCATTCATTCATGCATTTAACATTTCGTTCATTCATTCATTCATTGAACAATTCGTTCATTCATTCATTTGTTCATTCATTAATTCGTTCAACAATTTATTTATTCATTAATTCGTTCAACAATTCATTCATTTGTTCAACAATTCGTTCGTTCGTTCGTTCATTCATTCATTCAGCAATTCATTAATTCAACTGCCAACCAAAACAAAACTGCTAAAATATAATGGTTGTTGCCCAAAATTATGGAACAGAATGCGAGAGGTTAGAGCACAATAGAGTAATTTTATATCCCATATTTGAAACTGTTTACAGTTTAGGTTAACCCTTATCCACACAATCATTCTGTTTATCAGATTAATGTTATTATTGTAATGTTACCTTTTAGCTTGTAGGAGGTTAGTTTTATTTGGTGTAGTGATTAAGGATCAGGGCTAGTAACCAGCAGGTTGTTGGCTCTACTCCCAGAAAAAGTGAGCCTTGATTCGTCGTTGTACTGTCTGCTTGGTAACCACTTAACCTCAGGTTGCACATTCCTCCTCAGCTGATTGTAATTAAAAATTCAAGATTCATTAACATTCCTGTAGCTCAGACAGTAGAGATTGGCACTAGGTCATGTGTTTGATTCCTTGAGAATGCATGAATAGATAATGTTATACAGTACCTTGATTGCAAAGTAAGTCACTTTGGGTAATAGCAGTAAATGTGATTTAAATTCTAGATTCTAAAGCTAAAGGCATGATTTTAGAAGAGACTGACTTAAGAGTTTTGAATTAACACCTATGATTTCCCAGTGACTAACTTTCCATTGAAAATGTTTTGCCGTATCACTTTCACTACAGCAGAGATTATGTTCTCTATACTGTCATAGGATTTTTTGAGTGGCCACGGTGTGGATATTTGTGCTAATGACTTCTATTCCGTTGTGTGCAGGTGTTGGCGGACAAACACGGCAATGCGCTGTGGCTGAATGAGAGAGAGTGCTCCATCCAGAGAAGAAACCAGAAAGTGGTGGAGGAGGCACCCAGGTTTGTTTCAGCATTGCTTTTATTTATTTTATAAAATATAAATTCAACCTGAGAGTTTCTAAGATATGGCACCAAATAGTCTAAACATGAAGCGTGAGGCACTCACCCCGGAAGATGGGAAAAAAATTAATAAATATTAAAGGATTAGTTCACTTTCAAATAAAATTTTCCTGATAGTTTACTCACCCCCATGTCATCCAAGATGCCCATGTCCTTCTCAGTCAAATCTTCAGTCAAAAAGAAATTAAGGTTTTTGAGGAAAACATTCCAGGATTATTCTCCTTATAGTGGACTTCAGTGGCCTCCAAACGGTTAAAGTCAAAATGACAGTTTCAGTGCAGCTTCAAACGGCTTTAAACGATACCAGACGAGGAATAAGGGTCTTATGTAGCAAAACAATCGGTCATTTCCGCCAAAACCGCACTTTCGTATTCTTCAAAAATCTTACGCTGTATGTTCTACGCCTTCCCTGTTCAATTTACGGAAAAAACAGAACTGGCGCTGCGTTTATTTCGTAAGTAGAATAGGGAAGGTGTAGGACATACAGCGTAAGCTTTTTGAAGAATACGAAAGTGCGGTTTTGGCAGAACCACTTGGAAGGCGATCATTTGTTTATATAAAGCATATACACTACCGTTCAAAAGTTTGGGATCGGTACGATTTTTAATGTTTTTAAAAGAAGTTTCGTCTGCTAACCAAGACTGCATTTATTTAATTAAAAATACAGTAAAAACAGGAATATTTTGAAATATTATTACAATTTAAAATAACTGTTTTCTATTTGAATATATTTTACAAAGTAATTTATTCCTGTGATGGTAAAGTTGAATTTTCAGCATCATTACTCCAGTCTTCAATGTCACACGATTCTTCAGAAATCATTCTAATATGCTGATTTGCTGCTCAAGAAACATTTCTGATTATTATCAATGTTGAAAACAGTTGTGTACTTTTATTTTCAGGATTCCTTGATTAATAAAAAGTTCAAAAGAACAGCATTTATCTGAAATACAAAGCTTTTGTAACATTATACACTGCCGTTCAAAAGTTTGGGGACAGTAAGAATTTTTATTTAATTTTTTTTGAAAAGGAATTAAAGAAATGAATACTTTAATTCAACAGGGATGCATTAAATCATTCAAAAGTGACAGTAAAGACATTTATAATGTTACAAAAGATTATATTTCAAATAAATGCTGTTCTTTTGAACTTTCTATTCATCAAAGAATCCTGAAAAAAAATATTGTACTCATATTTTGTACAATAAATGTTTCTTGAGGAGCAAATCAGCATATTAGAATGATTTCTGAAGGATCATGTGACACTGAAGACTGGAGTAATGATGCTGAAAATTCAGCTTTGCCATCAGAGGAATAAATTATATTTTAAAATATTTTCAAATAGAAAAGTTATTTTAAATTGTAATAATATTTCACAATATTCCTGTTTTTACTGTATTTTTAATTAAATAAATGCGGTCTTGGTTAGCAGACGAAACTTCTTTTAAAAACATTAAAAATCGTACCGATCCCAAACTTTTGAACGGTAGTGTACATTTAAATTTGTTTTTGAAAATGACCGATCGTTTCATTAGTATTCCTTGTCTGGTATCGTTTAAAGCCCTTTGAACTGCACTGAAACTGTAATTTTGACTTCAACCATTTGGAGGCCATTGAAGTCCACTATAAGGAGAATAATCCTGGACTGAAGAAAGAAGGACATGGACATCTTGGATGACATGGGGGTGAGTAAATTATGAGGAAAATTTTATTTGAAAGTGAACTAATCCTTTAAATGAAATGAAGTCTTGAGTTAAATGTTATGGACAGTAAGCACTACCGCCTTATGTGACTATCTACATTGCTATAAGTTTGTGTTTGTGTATCTGTTTAGCACCTTTCTGGACCCTGACACTCGGAGAGCGATGGGAGAGCAGGCAGTGTCTCTGGCTAAAGCAGTGAAATACTCCTCAGCTGGCACTGTGGAGTTTCTTGTCGACTCCAAGAAGAACTTCTTCTTCTTGGAGATGAACACACGTCTACAGGTTTGTATGTGCATGAGTATGTTTGAAGCACATCATTTTTGCTTTCTTGAAATATCATTACATTAGATTCAGGGTTTGAAATTAACACCCGCCACAAAAATCTTATCCAAAATTTACAAAAATTAGGCGCATACTATTTTGGTGAAAAAATTTGCGTTGCGCTCTGTACGTGCGGACCCTCCTGAGATTTTAGGATTGCCCCATTCAAGTAGATAGGACTTGGTCTTGGATTCCCGAAATAGCTCCCCAGAGGTGAACAGACATTCCTTGAAAGGGTTTTTGGTAGTAATTACCTAATTTTTTTTATTGGAGCCTTACATTAGTGCTGCAATTTGTCTGAGCACCCATTAATGACAAAGCAGACTGTCTGCATGACAACTTTGTAAAGAGTGGTGTCTGTCCTTGCCATTAGAAAAAATATACCTGACACTTAACATAAGATGTAGGCTTTTAAAAAGAGCTTTAATTTATGCCGTTGTACAATTGCATTGCATGTAGAAATTCAATTAAATATGAAGTTCAATTATATGTGAAGTTCAAGTACATTAACAACTCTGACATTAAACACGCGCACACACACACACACACACACACACACACACACACACACAGGTTTGTTTTGCTATCTTAGTGGGGACTCTCCATAGGCGTAATGGTTTTTATACTGTACAAACTGTATATTCTATCCCCCTACACTACCCCTATCCCTAAACCTAACCATCACAGGAAACATTCTGCATTTTTACATTTTCAAAAAAACATCATTTAGTATGTTTATTAATCCATTTCCCTCATGGGGACCGCTGGCTGGTCCCCACGATGTAGGTGATCTCAGGTTTTTATTACATCGTGGGGACATTTGGTCCCCACGATGTAATATAAACAAGAACACACACACACACACACACACACACACACACATTTGATTGCTTTTATTTGGATCTGAAAGACATTACAATGAAAACAAGATCCAAATACTCTGGGAAGGGTCTTTGGCAAGGTGACAGATCTACAATTCATGGGTCACATACTTGTACAGGTTCTTCCATTTATAATACTCAACACACTAAGGAAAAACAAAACATCTCCATCTCCATATTTGCATGCTCCCAATGATGGCTGAAACAGAGCAGAATTTTGAAAGCCTTTTTGCTTCCTTTTTTTGCAGCCCCCTAACTGCATCCCCCTGATCACATTCTTATGGACATGGCCTAAACTTCCAAATACCAGAATTATTAATTTACAGTTGTATCCAAGTTGGTGAATGAGATCTACCAGTGGTTGATATTTCAATAGTTTAGAATAGTAACAAGTATCCATATACAGGTCAAAACAGCAGCCCACCTCAAAGATACATACAGATTTCATAACCTCATTTACAATTACAATGTCAGGAGTATTTGGAATATTTTTAAAGTAATCACTGTCAGATGTGTTATGATGAAACCAGTTAAATCGTACAGTGCTATGCTTGTAAATCTTACTATCATGTCCACAGATTACCCTTTGCAAGTCCTTTGCAACCAGATCAACCAGACGGTCATGTCTGGCCACATAAAGTCCTTTATAATTGTAGCATCCATTAAGTATATGAGCAACCGTTTAATTTTCCTGCTGAGTTGGATGTAATATACAGTAGGGTTCATGCTTTGATGGATACCATGTTGCCAAATTATACTTCATTGGAAGACACTGTAATCTTGCTTTGATCATGAATATTAGAATGTCATCTGAGATTGAGAAGTTTGTCAGGACAGAATGAGACACTGAATGGTCGGCAAATGGAAGTAATGCAAGTTTTTCCTTGCAATCTGAGACATGTCCAGTGCTGTCTGTTTTGGGTCTGACTAAGATGAAGAATTGAGGCTCTTGCGTGTTTAATCTGTAGTTGCTGAGGTGTACTGTCTTTATTGAAGATCGCCAGGGTGGAGACCAGCGGATCGGTGATTACGTTGTCATTGAGAGAAACTACTTCTCCATCAGGTCCCAGCCAGGACAGCTGTATTCCTGTACGGCAGCAGAGATCATTTAAATCTAGCCAGTCGGAGCGCACTCCAAATCCGGCTGCTCTGATGTCTAACTTTCCGTTCTGCTTTAGTTTAAATCCAAGAAACTGGGACTCGTTTGTAGAAGCAGCAGGTATTTTGCGATGCTGTAGATGTAAAAACAGCGATTCGCGTGATAGTTCTCTAACAGTTATATCGTCATTGTTGAGCATGTTTAGAAGATGTCCTGTTCTGGAAGCGGTGTAGAGCCATTCAATGTTTGGGACACCGAGACCTCCATCTCTACGTGGCTGGAAGATAATGTCCCGAGTTGTACGACTATTAAGACAAAACCATTTCCTCACCAGCTTCACCGTTTCGTTGTTCATCGCTGACAGTGTACTTTGTGGAATATGTACGTTCGGGAAAAGGTGTTGAATTTTAGCCGCTGCGATCAGCCTGATGGCTTCGATCTTCATCATTATGGGGAGTGGGGCAGCATCAATCAGCCCAGGTCTTTGAGTGTACTCGTGACACAACTCTGTGATCTGTTCCTCCCAATCGCCACTGATGTTAAATTTATGACCCAGATAAGGAAATGTTTCGTGGCGTTCATACAGTCGGATGGGTTTCTGCATTAATGAAAAGGCAGGGGGTTTGTCAGACTTTGATTTATACCATCTGTTTCCTCCACTGCGTCTTTCATAGAATGCAGCACATTTTGTATGTTTGATGTCTAAACCTGAACACCTTATGAACTCATCTGTGCGGAGGAGCATGTTGGTAATAACACTTTCATCCCTTGAGGAGATTTCCACATCATCCGCATAGCCTTGCACTGGGTTTGGGGATCGCACACCTGCTGGCGCGCACTGGCACAACCACTTTATCCAGGAGTTAATCGCCAGAATGAAATTGATGGCGCTCCACGGGCACCCTGTTTTGATGCCAATTTTAAGTGGTATGGGATCGGTTAGGGCACTTCCACATATGACTTGGATGTAAGAGTTATTATAAACATCTTTAATTACGTCTGCATACAGCTGTGGTAGTCTTTTTTCATCTAATGCGTGAAACATGACATCATGGGGCAAAGTGCCAAATGCATCACGAAAATCCAAAAAGACAGTAAAGAATTTGGTAGATGAGTGTTTGAAGTCATCTATTCCCGTTTTAAGACAGAAGACATCCCCTGCCTATTGATATAAGCTTTTTGCTTTGGTGAAAGTATTCCTGTCTCTACTAACCAGGGAAGTATTCGTGACAGCATACATTTCATAAACACCTTATAGACTGTAGGTAATAAGGAGATGTCTCTCCAGGTAGACGGGTCGTCAGGAATATTATCTTTTTTGGGGATACGATGGATCAGGGCCCCTTTCCATGATTCTGGAACTTTACCATTCTCCAGACAGGTGTTAAATATATTGGTCAGAATTGGACACACCATTTGTTTGGTAGTTTTCAGCGTTTCGTAAGTCACGGCATCAAGTCCGCTTGCTTTATTATTGGGGAGGTCTTTAACCACTTTCTCCACTTCAGTGACAGTGAAGAGCAAAGTGTTAAGTTGGCTTGATTGTACGGGAAAATTTGGAAGTATAGTAGTTCTGCACAGATAGTATATTATTTGCGCCGACTGGTACATTTGGGTATGTACTGTTAACCATGTCAAAATATACTTTCCTGTATTAACGCTGGCAGTTACAACGGGTGTTGCTGCTGGAAAATAATGCAGGTGTGCACTCCAGTGCGGCCATGACACATGCCCACACACACACACACACACACACACACACATGTTCGTTTTTGTCAATTGTGGGGACATTCCATAGGCGTAATGGTTTTTATAATGTACAAACTGTATTTTCTATCCCCCTACCCTACCCCTAAACCTACCCATCACAGGAAACTGTGCACACTTTTACTTTCTCACAAAAACTCATTCAGTATGATTTATAAGCCTTTTGAAAAGTGGGGACATGGGTAATGTCCTCATAAGTCACCCTCTTTTTGTAATACCTATGTCATGCCCATGTCATTATACACATTTGTGTCCTGATATGTCACAAAAATTTGCGCGCACACACACACACACACACACACACACAACCTTTTAAAAGATTTAAGTTAATTTAAGTTACACATTTAATTTTTCCGTAACTTAAATATGTCTGCTCCTTCTCCTTATTTTGGCAGCTTTGCGATGCAGAAAGTTTTTGTATAATGGATTTCTTTTTGTCCAGTGTGATTTTGATTGCTCTCACTAAATATCTAGGCCCACCATTGTCCGACACAATATTCAAAGATCCCTTCCATAGATATTTATGTGTAATTATAATCGTCCGTGACATATATATATATATATACATACATACATACATACACACACACACACACACACGCACACACACGTATAAAACACAATTAATTTGTTCCTTGAGGCTTACTTATAATGTTAATAAAGTTTTTTGCACAAAACTCAAATATGCGGAAACATATTTTCAACCCTCTTTCTGACACACTGACTGTAATGATACATTTTTAGGGGGCAGCTCCTTTAAATAAATGCTTTGTTTATAATGAGGAGGATGCTTTAAAGGGATAGTTCTCCCATATATAAAATTTCTGTCATCATTTACTCACCCTCAAGTTGTTCCAAACCTGTATGAATTTCTTTGTTCTGCTGAACACAAAGGAAGATATTTTGAAGAAAGTTTGTAATCAGGCCACTTTGGGGCACCATTGACTTCCATAGTATGTAAAAAATAAATAAAATACTATGGAAGTCAGTGGTGCCCCACAACTGTTCAGTTTCTCACATTCTTCAAAATATCTTTCTTTGTTTTCAACAGAATAAAGAAACTCATACAGGTTTGGAACAACCTGAGGGTGAGTAAATGATGACAGAATTTTCCTTTTTGGGTGAACTATCCCTTTAAGATATGCAACTTGTAGGATGTTTTAAATGTCATTTCTATCTAATAAATCTAGTATGGATCACAATGTTTATCTTCATCACCATTTATTTCACTTGCCACCTCACTAGAACCCAGAGCCACAGAGGACATCAAAGTGTCTATAAAGCTCATTAGTGTGGACCTCCCAAAGGGAAACGGGCAGAATGGGGAGGGGCCACATTGCTCTGGGCTGGAAAAGGTTTAATATTTCCGCTCAGGGTTAATGAATAGTTGTTAGTGGCGCTGTCTGGGTAACAAGAGTCTTTTAAACACCTGTGTTAGTGTTTGAGTGCTTTTGGTGGGAGACGGTTTTTAGAGTTTTAATTATGGTGATAAATTCCCTTTTTTTCACTAAAATTAAATTGATGCAGTATGTACGGTTACATTTGTACACAGCAGTCCATGTAATGTATTATTTTAAGATGTTAGTGAGTGTGTCCTTCTCTCTCAGGTGGAGCACCCCATCACTGAGTGTATCACAGGGCTGGATCTGGTGCAGCAGATGATCCGCATCGCGAAGGGTTACAAACTCAAGCACAAACAGCCCGACATACCCATAAATGGCTGGGCCATCGAGAGCAGAGTCTATGCTGAGGTAAACCAACAAGCAATGTAATGCATAATACAGTGAGTTCTTAGTGTTTCTGAGATTGGTCATGGGCTGATGTTTCAGTTGGTTTTAATCTTAAATATCAACAGATAATTGAGATTAAATCCATAGAAGAACTGTCGCATCTTTTCCAAGATCCCTAGAACAACCTTAAAAACACTTTTCCTTAATTTTTAGTGCATTTATTTGGTGTGAAATTTCAGCCCGAAATAAATAAGGGGGAAAAAAAAACTTCTCTTTTAAATCAGTGGTCCTGACCATTGATTTAAAACATTGACTTTGATGTGATATTAATTTCAAATGTGATCTATACGTTGACAGATTTACCCACATAATTGTTTATCTTTCACAGATATTTTGAGTAGGTCCTACGCTAGTGTAGGATTTGTCTTCATGATGGATTATCCTGGCATCGTTTTGTTTACGTTAAGCTTTAAGATGATTTTCCATTACATTTTCGTTTTAAAAAACAGGGATACGGATCATTTTCACTCCTTCGGCGGAGCTGTTTAATCCTGGACTCACCTTAATCCGTGTCTGACAAATTGGCTTTTGTGTGCTCAGGATTTATTATAGCCAGACATTTTTATACGCCTGAATAACACCTATTCAGATGATGAGAATATTGAATTCATCAATATTCAGTAAACTCACTCCAACATAGTGTGGATCTTCGGTCTCATCTCATCATGCTGAAATGTGCTGGCCCAACTGGATGTCAGAAGTGTTTGTGTCTGCCAAAGATGAGCGAAAACGAGCAGACCTTGTTAACCCATCTTAACTGAGCCGCAGTTTGAACTGAGTTAAGACATAAGCTTTGAGGTTAGGCACTTGGCCTTTTGTTTCTTGTGTTTTATTTGAGAGCTAATATTTCTTCTCTCTATCGCTCTCTTTTTCAGGATCCATACAAATCATTTGGTCTTCCCTCCATTGGTCGGCTGTCTCAGTACCAGGAGCCGCTCGACTTGGCTAACGTTAGTACACTGATCTGTTTAGCCACTTTTTTTCTGCTCTTTTTTTCTTCACACCCAGAAGGCAGTGGATGGCCAACTCGTGTGTGTGTGCGTTTTTGTGACATATCAGGACACAAATTTGTTTAATGACATGGGTATGACATAGGTATTACAAGGAGAGGGTGACTTATGAGGACATTACCCCATGTCCCCACTTTTCAAAAGGCTTATAAATCATACAGAATGAGTTTTTGTGAGAAAGTAAAAGTGTGCACAGTTTCCTGTGATGGTTAGGTTTAGGGGTAGGGGTAGTGTAGGGGGATAGAAAATACGGTTTGTACAGTATAAAAACCATTATGCCTATGGATTGTCCCCACAATTCACAATTCATTGTGTGTGTGTGTGTGTGTGTGTGTGTGTGTGTATGTGTGCGTGTGTGCGTGTGCGCGCAGGGGAGACTGGCTTGGATGTAACAGCATCCAAGCTATAGTGATGATTTTTGTTCAGAACTTTATATTCTTTCTCTGCCTGAAAAAAAAAAAAAAAAGTGTGATTGCTTCACATTATGAACTATAATTCCTTCTGCTAAAGTTTTGAGCCTTTGAGCAAGAACTTTTCTATTTTATTTCTAGGTTGTTGATTAAAAGTTGACATGGATGACAGATATTTACAATGTCACTGGACGCTAAAATACAAGAATCTAGATTGCAAGATTGGGGCCAATTGTAAAACTTAATTTTTGTCATAAACACACATTATTCCCATCTGAAACAATATAAAGTTACAACTATTATAGGAATATTAATAAAAAGTACTTAAGTAATTATATTACTTTAATTTGTGCTCATTAGAGTTGGGCAAAAATGTATTGAGGCACTTCTGATTTACGTCAAAATATGATAAATTTGTAGTAGTCTGTGAGTTATGGAGGAAAAATGAGGAAACATTTCCTCCAGTCCCCTTTATACTTTGCATAGTCAAGCATTTTAGTATGTTCAAGTGACAGTGAATGTGTTTATGTGTGAGATTCACACATCAATCAATTAAGGAAGAACAGGTAGACTCGTCCTCTTCACTGAAAGATCACTAGTTTCCGGGAGCTGCCCAGAACAGGATGTTTTTATTTCAGAAACACACAAACATAGACGCACACAGACAGATGATGTTTGAATGTCTAAAGAAAGCAAACACCACTGAGGATATTTACAATATTCTTTCATTTATAGGCAGGTCCAAAAAGATGCCATTGTGTGATGTTTAGTGGTTATTAATAGTTTTGTTTCCCGGTGATTTTTGCCCTAAAAAGATTTGTTTTGAAAAAATCACTTGAAATGCAGGACACATTTTATGAAGTAGGCCATATGAAAATTTTCTTAAACTGTTTTAGACATTCTGCTAAAACTCTTGATGCTGGCCAGTTCATGCATGAAGCTTTTGGAAATTAGGTTTTTGAATGATAATGGTTGTTTTGCTTTTTTCTTGAAGGTTCGAGTAGACAGTGGAATTGAGGAAGGAAGTGACATCAGTATATATTATGATCCCATGATTTCTAAGGTAATAGAATAATAATTTCAGACCTTCTTAACGGTCTCATTTGATTTAAATAAAATGTCAGACTAGTCCATTGATTTATTGCTGTTCTCATTGACTAGTTGGTCACATATGGAAAAACACGAGAAGAAGCTCTAAAGAAAATGGAAGACGCACTTGATAGTTATGTCATCAGAGGTGAATTGCTTAAAGAAATATGCAAAAATATTTAAATGTGAAAATATTCCAAATGCAAATTTCTTTAATTTCTAATTCTGTCATTCACGCAGGTGTGACCCATAACATTCCTCTCCTGAGAGAGATCATTGTTCACCCACGGTTTGTGTCTGGCGATATCAGCACTAAGTTTCTCCCGGAGGTGTATCCTGATGGGTTCAAAGGTCACATGTTAACAGCAGGAGAGAGACGGGAGCTGCTGGCTACGGCTGCAGCACTCTATGTAGCAGCACAGCTTCGCTCTCAGAAGTTCCTGGGAGATCTGAGGTGAGAGACAGATGGGGCATCTGGATTACACACGCTGACAACAACCAGTTACCATGGTTAGGGGCGTATTCTGCACTCTTGTAGCACTTTGTCTTTTTCTCTGAAGTTTTTTTGCAGCAAAAACAGTCATTTAGTTAAACCGTTTCCCAGTTTTCTATGACTCTTATTAGACCCTCATTAAACAATCTTTAAGACTTTTGTATTTAATTGATATCTGTTATGATTAGATCTTTTCTTCAGATTAGAGATGAATAAAGGCCCGTTCACACCGATAATAACTAATACCTATTCACTGACAAGGCCTTTTCACACCACAGCTATGATGAAAATGACACAGATGAACAATATACCAGCTGGTGAATGATAAAAACACTGACATCCAATCAAAATCCATCGACTTAACTGCAGAATGCTTATAATAAACAGAATGTTATCATCCCATGATGTGAATGCCAATGCCAATATAGTTACCGTTATAGTTATCTTTCTTAGTGTGGACCTTAACAATGACTCTGCCAAGTTGCTGAAATTGGCATTGATATTGGCATTGGTGTTCAAATAATAATGTGCCTATAGTTATGATATCAT
>RJVU01023003.1:583677-599087 GCA_003731715.1 Anabarilius grahami
CATCAGTATTAAAACAATAAAAGACCTGAAATATTTCAGTTGGTGTGCAATGAATCTAAAATATATGAAAGTTTAATTTTTATCATTACATTATGGAAAATAATGAACTTTATCACAATATGCTAATTTTTTGAGAAGGACCTGTGTATATATATATATATATATATATACACACACACACACATATAAATTGCTTGTGGTATAAATGGCTCAGGTGGTTGACTTAGAGGGTTAGTTCTTTAAGTACTCACCATCATGTCATTCCAAACCCATAAGACTCATTTTCAGAACACAAATTGAAATCTAAGAAAGGATCTCCCATAGAAAGCAACAAAATTACCACATTCAAGATCCAGAGAAGTACTATAGACATGGTTAAATAGTCACTGTGACTTAAGTGGTTTAAACTTAATATTATGAAGCGACGAGAATACTTTTTGTGCGCAAATACGAAACAAAAATAGCAACTTTATTTTACAATTTCCTCTCTACTCTGTCATTCTACATGGTTTACGTTGAAGACACATTGCAGAGGTTCCATGTTCTACGTCAGAACGCCGACTCTGTATTGGTCGGCTCCTGCGTCAGCATCACACGCATGCATCGTGGTGCCCATGTGAACAGCGTCGGCCAATACTGAGACGGCGTTCGGACGTAAACATGGAAGCGCTGCACTGAGTCAACTGCTTAGGAGATTGACAGGGTAGAGAGGAAATTGTTGAATAAAGTCGTTATTTTTGTTTTTGAGCACAAAAAACATTTTTATCGATTCATAACATTAAGGTTAAACCACTGTAGTCACGTTAACTATTTTAAGAATGCCATTACTACTTCTCTGTACCTTGAATGTGGTAATTTCATTGCTTTCTATGGGAGATTAAAAAAAACCTCGGATTTCATCAAAAATATCTTGCAGGTTTGGAATGACATGAGGGTGAGTAATTAATGACAGACATTTTTTGGGGTGAACTAACCCTTTACTTCTGTGGTTCCCATAAGCAAAAATGAGAGATTCCACACAATTCCAGCAAAAAAAATTGTCCTCATTAAGTCATAACTCAGCCTGCCTATCAAGTTGATTTCTGTGAGAAAGCCTATTCTCTTCTTCTGTTATAGTACTTCCAGTGAGCGCTCCTGCTTCACTAATGTCTAACACAATGTCCTCTATGGTGGTATTTGCATTGAAATCAATCCCTCGACTCTTGAGTCTAAATCACTTTAGGATCTGTGTGTCTTCCTCTTCTGTTACTGAAAGACCCTCATGGAGTGGCAGCTCTCACACTTTCCCTAAGACGTCACTCACTAACTGTGTGTTTAGACACCTGTGGCCCTTCAGTCAGGGATAAAAGGAGCCTCGGGGGTTCAGGGGCCTCACCTGATCTCCGTGGACCCCTCTCTCTCTCTCTCTGCTCTTACAGCTGAGGGCTGGATGTGTGTTTCTCTCGGACAACTGCACATCAAACTGGACCCCCTGCTCCACAGATGGCCCTGGAGGTTCCAGTGTCCCAGCGTGCTTTGGGAATGTAACTGATTATTCAGAACTGTTGTTTAGACAAGTGTTTGAGGGCTGAGGGTAATCAGTTTGACCAGAGACACTGGTTTAAAGAAAAGACTTAACATGAAACCCCCCACCTCCCCTAACAGGCATCAGGTGGATTTGAGAGCAGAAACTACTGAATGACCTTACATGAGTTCAGAAACTTACATTTGATTTCTTTGTCTCGCTGTTTCTTTCACACAGATCAACTCCGTCTTGTTCCTCTGTCACGCATAGTAACTCACTTATAACATGGACATTTGTTGTCTTATGTCAAACTCCTACCATGTGCAGTGGAGTAAAGTGTTTGAGTAAATGTAATTAGTTACTGTACTTAAGTATCTTTTTGGCTACTTTGTAGTTGTACTGAGTATCAAAGATATTAGCAACTTTTACTCTCTCCTTGACTGCATTTTTGAACAAGTAAATGTACTTTTTACTCAAAAACATTTGTGAGGAGTAATGCAAATACACATTACATTTTGCATGACACCTAACTTTTTCTGCAGCAGTTTATTTCTGCTATAAAGAAGTGATATCACCATCTAAGGGCACTGAAGGTACTACATCTTGCACGTTTTGCCTTTTCTCACCCAAACTTGTCAACAAGACCACATTACATGAATGCGAGTGCATTAGCAGGTCGTTGCTGAATCGCAGGTGTTTGATTTAGAAGATGAGGTCATGACTGCAGCCGGTGTTGAGGTCGACCTTGATTTATTGCAATATTAAGGTGTTGTTTTATTTTTATTTTAGAAAATAAACATGATTTCTCATCTTACAAATCAATTGTTTCTTGTGTTTTACTGGCATGTTTCTTTGGTGTTAAGGGCTAGAGCATCTTTAAGACTACATTAAGTGCGAGTAAAATACTTAAGTACTGTTAAAATCAGATACTCTAAGAGTTCGTATTAAAATTGGTCACTTGCAAATTGTAATCGAATCATTTTCGCTGTATGGTATCTGTACTTTTAGTCGAGTATGGTTTTCAGGTACTCTTTACACCTCTGACCATGTGTTTGTTTGTTGGTTTAGGTGGAGATAGATGGAGAGAAGGTTGAAGTGTCTGGAGAATGGAACTTGGCCTCAGCACTGCTGCCCATCACCATCAACGGCAAACACAGAACTCTCCAGGTTCACAAACATACATGCGTACATGTAGGAAATAATTGGCTCTGGTCCATTATTGAAAAGTTATGATGAATTATTGAAAAGTAATGCACACTCGAGGTGGTAATTTACACCACGGGTGTAAATGCTTTAGTGTTCAGTCCTATAACAATACGGATATTTTTCAACCCAATATCGATCCAATCCTCTCATATGCAGCTTTGAAAAGTCTGATTCATACTAAATGGCTGTTTCTCTCTCATTTGTAGGGTCTTCAACCCTGTTCTTGGGGACCAACTGTTCTGCAGAGTTAAGCTCCAACCCTAATCAAACACACCTGAACCAGCTAATCAAGCTCTGCAGGATCTCTTGAAACTCACAGGCAGGTGTGCTGAAGCAGGTTGGAAATAAACTTTGCAGGACAGTGGGTCGCAGGAGCAGGGTTCAAGACCTCTGTTCTAGTGAATCGGTTCTTCCTAAAGAGACCCAATTGAGCCTTGGAAAACCTGATTCATTCTGAGTAATGTTACAAAAAAATTCATACATGGCATTTCATACTTTTTTTTTTTTTTTTGTCGTCTCAGTATGTCTTTGTTATATAAATTTTAAAAATTCAATTTTTTATGAATAAATTTAGTATTAATTTATTTTTTCAAGTTTGAGGTTATCACCCTAACTGGAATTGTTCTTGGGAAAAGACCCACATATAATGATATAATAATAATAAATAATATCATTGGGTAGAGGCACTAAAAAGAGGTCCACCCTATTTCACAAAGATCTACCCACTTGAAGATTTCTGGCCTCACCATTGGTCCAGAGTCAATTATTCAACTTATTACATGGCTCTTTGGAATATTTGATTCTGATTGGTCAACTGTATTCTGATTTTTTTTTGTTATAAAGATAGCTAAACTATAAATTGACCTGCATCCCATCCTCCAAGCAGTCTCTTATCACTGCATGATCTGTTTCTTCAAACGAAATCAATATGTAATTTAATTAATTATTTAGTCAGTTTGGTAGTTATACATGCAATATGTGTGATAATTTAAAGTGGCTATATGTAAGATTTTTACTTTAATAAAAAAGCATAAAAATACCCCAATATGTTTGCAGATATTTAGGAAACATGCTAAGTTCACCTACTTGTTTCTCAGAAAAACAATGCTACAGCCAGATATTCTACTTTGAAATGTGTGTTCCGTGTCAGAATGTCTGTCTTTGTTTTGGTCTGTGCGAAACCGTGTGCTGCAGTTTATCCAATAGTATTTCGACATCACAGATTGCCAGTTGGCGGAAAACACAGTGTATTGCAGCCATGGAAACCAGCAAACAAACTGGGTCAGAGAATCGCAGATTCTACCTGACCTAAAAAGCCTCTGCATCCATCTAAATATCTCTATGAAAGACAGCATATTAAAACAGATAAACTCATCAACTCATCAGCTTACAGTGTGTAAGTCTCCTAAGCTTTCATTGTCAATTGCGCTCCCTCTTTGAACGAGGGGGCGGGGCAAACAATATTTTGAATTTGGACTGCAGTACCTATTTCGACCACTGTCATTCCTACATAGAGCCCCTTTAAATAAATTAAACAGTTCTTCTTTATTTGATTAACACAATGTAGTAATTTTATTAATATAGATTGTGTGATGATGAGTATGTTTATCTGCGTTTTATAACTCATCCAATCAGAATTTAGTTTAGAGTGAATGATTTGTTTCACAATTTAGTTCACTGTACATTTGTCCCTTATTTATACCATGACTACTTGTCTATTTTTCACCCCATAAACCTATTTTGTGTAGAACTACTTTCTTACACCACCTTTATGCATCTGTAATGTGGTCAGCAAACCAGCTGTGTATTTTAGAAACTGAATTATTAGACACATGTCAGCCAATCAGAATGAAGAATTCATCATCGCTGTAGTATAAGCACACCACAATATACATTCAAAGACACTAACAGGTCTCACTGTTTCTTCTCTGAATGCAGTGCCTCTTGCGGACAGCGGCTGGGGAGATCACCCTGCAGTATCTGGGCACTTCAGTAAGTCTTTAAACAAGCACCTCATAGTGACATGTACCAATATCAATTGTGTGTCAATGGGTTCAACTGGTTTTACTTCAAAACCCAGATTAAATGTTGGAGATAACGTGATGACCCGGAACAGCAGCATATTTAATGCTACTGTGTTAATCAAAATGTTCTTAAATTCCAACATTGGAATGAATTATTATTTATCTTATGTATTATTAAGCTACTAATTTTCCACAAGCACAAATGTTTATCCTCGCTGTAAATGAACTTGCATTTAATGTAGTGATGGTCATATTTTCTTTTATCTTGCATACTTTTATTCATTTTTTAGTGAAGGGTGAGGATTCTAATTAAGGATGAGCATGTCAGCATGTGTCAATGTGTCAGCTAATTAGCTTTCTACCAAGTACAGATACATTTGTGCCAAAATACTGCAGTTTGATTGAACAACAATGGATGACAAAAAAGGGCAATTATGAACAAAATACTCTTTTAAAAGTTAATAAGCATATTTATTTTTCTATCTTAGCCATTCTTGATTATATGATCGATTTGCATTTTATAAGTATTTAGTATTGTTTTTAGGATAAATATATATTCCTGTTAGAATAAATACATTTTTGGTGTGTGACCCATCAGTTGAGAACCACTGCTAATATGAATGTTGTCATGGAAAGGTTTGTAGCTGGTCTTCGATGTTTCTGTGTTAGTTATCCGTCTGTAGTTCATACTCAAGTTTTTTTTTAATGTAAACCGTTCAGTAGCTGCTTTTTGAACTGTACGATAATGACTGAAGTGTATATGGCATTAAACTTAAAGGCTGTGCAAACCAAGGATGATAAATATAATAGTAACTATACAGTTCTAATAATCATTCTAATTCTAAGAGAATAGGGAAGTCCACACCACAGCAATAACAATAACTACACAGAGGAACAATATTGTTGAAATCACTTTCAGAACATTTTCCAGCTCCTTGAGTGATAAAAAAAAAAGTTTCTACCCAATCAGAATCCACCTGACTTTAAAAAGCTTGAGCATTTAAAGCAATTATACAGAACACTATCATCCATTGGTGTGAGCGCCAATATAGTTATCATTATATTTATTGTTCTTGGTGTGATGGTGCCTTGTTTGTTTGTGTGCGTTCATGAGCGCACTGTGATGTTTTTCTGTGTACCTCATGCTGGGTGAAATATGCTATATTATGTCACTCACTGAGGCATGTATCCTGTCTTTACACTCCAGTCGATCTGCCAAACATTCACACACGCAAACGCACAGAGACTCTGTGTGGTCAGAGCAACGCACAGGTGTCTCAACCCAACTACAAATCAAACCAAGCCGTCCTGTCTTTGTTTACCCAAAGCCACCCAAACAATCAGCATCAACGTTCTGCACGCTTAAACAAACAAACAGGGTTAAAAACACACAGTAACTCTGTAAAAGAAGAGGAAATGCCGGCTTCCAGACTGCACACGCGTGCGCTTCATGGGGGGTCTCTGCTTCAAAGTCCTTCTGAGGGGATTTGTTTCAAAGTTTCCATGGGGTCAAGGCTATTATGGGATGCCTTCCGTTCATTCTATGTTAACAGGTCAGTGGGGCTGTGGTCGTCAGTGCATGTCTGTTTCGCTGTCAGGTCCAGCAGAAACCAAAGTTTAAAAGTTTTTAGGGTTTCCTCCTGTCAGAAAAGTAATATAGATGTTTGTTGTCAGTAATCGCGCTTAGACAGTTTGTGAGACCATTAGTAGAGCACCTCAAACTGCCTTCACTAACCTAATGTTTCCCAACCCTGTTCCTGGAGGCACTGCAGTTTCAAACTATTCCTAATCAAACCCACTTGATTCAACTTGGCCTGTTAGAAGAGACTCCAATGCTGTGTTCGAAATCGCCCCCTATAACCTCATTCACTTTTTCCCTACATTACCCCACTAATATAGTCCACTTAAAGGAGTGAATGAAAACGAGTGAGTGAATTCGGACACTGAGTGCGCTGGAAGGGCTGCCGCTTTTGCATAGTTTGTGCTTGCTGTTTAATAATCATTTGAAACTTAGCAAACTGGCAGCTCTAGTAGAAAATGTTTATCTTGAACTTTGTCTTGGAAACTATGTATAAACCTATATTAATCATTTTAATAATCACTTAAAAATGAAGTTATACCTGTATAATATTACGCTGAAGCCACATTGGACCAGTGTGGTTTGGAAAATGGATGGATGAATGGAGACTGAACGGTTGCTTGGGGCGCCATCTTCTGGCAAGACACAGGAATTCGTTCGGCACGCGACTCTAACAGTGCATTATGGGTATTCTCTAGCCGTTGAGTGCACATCTGTTGTACACTCGTTATTGTGGAGCTTTGTGGGATTGAATGAGTGCACTCAACATCATCCACTATGGTTTTGGACACCACTACAAATGGCTGTCCCCTCAAATAGTGCCCTGTTTAAGGGTATAGAGGGTGATTTCAGACACACCCCAGGACCTGAAATGAATGGGTCTGGTACAAAATGTGTTCTTTTGGTGTGCCTCCAGGAACAGGGTTGGGGAACACTGCACTAACCTACTTCATGGTTGAAAAGTCATTAGTGAGTCCTGGAATTAGTCGCAGGCCTTTATCAAAATTTGATGTTGTTCTTACAGACTGTTGATTGTACATCCTAAATGGCATGTGAGATTAGAATTAGTGCGTCCCAAATACTGGTGCGTTGAAAATTGTCTATGGTACCTGGATGGTTTAATGTTTCTGGTAGATTTTTGACACATACTTGCATGTTTTATGGGTTAATATCAACCACAACCCCTCGCTCTTGAACAGAGCAAGATTTTGCGACAGTTCTTTTTACATTTCTTTAGTGTGTAGAAATCCTCTATGTGCCGCAGTGACAGCTATGCAGACCTTCTGCATTCTGGCAGTCGGTTTACTAAAATATTCAAGAGAAGTTTCATCCCATGTTTTCTGCGGCACCTTTTTTTCCTCCCCAAACTAAAAGGCCAAAGTCTTCTCTTTACTGTTGTAGATGAAACTGGTGTTGTGCTTGGAATAGCCTTCATTTCTCAAAAGATCAATAGACTGATTGGTTTCTAAAGAAATCTTGGTAACACTTTACAATAAGGTTCATTAGTTAATAGTAAGCAATACATTTGTTACTGTATTTACTAATCTTCGTTAATGTTAGTTAATGAAAATACAGTTGTTCATTGTTTGTTCATGTTGGTTCACAGTGCATCAACTAATGTTAACAAGATTTTAATAATGTATTAGTAAATGTTGAAATTAACATTAACAAAGATTAATAAATGCTGTAGAAGTGCAGTTCATTATTAGTTCATGTTAACTAATGAACCTTATAGTGACTTGCAAGAAATGCAAGTGCTTCAGTGCTTCAGAAACTGAAAAAAGACACTATTGCTGTCTTCACACTTCATTACACAGCGCAACTATTTTTAACTGTGCTAACAATAAAAAGGTTTCTTGAGTACCAAATCAGCACATTAGATGGATTTCTTAAGGATTATGTAACATTGTTTTATTAGTTGACTGGATTAATGACTTCTGGAAATAAGGCTCAGATCACAGATTACAGAAAAAAAAAAAAAGCCTATTAGAAGGATTTCTACATTTACATTTACATTTATGCATTTGGCAGACGCTTTTATCCAAAGCGACTTACATTGCATTATACTATACATTTGTATCGGAGTATGTGGTAGGGATTTCTGAATGATCATGTGACACTGAAGACTGGAGTAATGGCTTATGAAAATTCAGCTTTACCATCACAGAAATAAATTACGTTTTAAAATAAATCCAGACAGTTCTTTTAAATTGTAATATTTCACAGTATTATCATTTTTGCTTTTTTTGTGTAATAATTGTAGGCTTAATTATGCATAAGAGACATTTTACTGATCCCTACCTACACAGTAGTGTAATTTGGAATAATACATAATGGAAATGTAGTGGTAGTGGTCCCAGACTGTATTTTTGTATTCTTTTAAGATTTAGTTTTGGTACCCGTCTATGTTGTAGTACTTCTCATAAGCACATGCTATAACATCTAAAAGTTTAACTTGTGACTTCATCTTGTTGCGCAGAGATTTAGTGAGTTGACCCCGGTCACAGAATCATCACCCTTCATTACAGTGTGTGACCTGAGTTTAGCTGAATGATGTAAGGCTTCCTTTGTTGAATTCCTGGAAAGCAGACATATTCCCTTCAGAGAGCTATCCTGTGATTAATGAGTGAGCCACCTTTTCCTTTTTGTTAAATATAGCACAGAAATGACATCATCACAAATATATAGTGGGGTCTTCACTATGACACACTGGTGAGGAAGTACCACTGAGGGTGAGAAACTTGTAAAGAACTAGTAATACAAAACTAGTCTTTTGTTGAGGACAGACAACAGTCAAAACATTAAAAATAAGTTTTTTAAAGACTATAGAAAGTATGATATATAGATTATGATATATAACATATATATATATATATTATATGAGATGATATAATCTGTCAGAATACTCTATTCTGATTGCACTATGTATATACTATATATGTATATTCTATTGCACATGTATATACAGTACACTGTAAAAAAATCTCCGTAAAATTTACGGTAAAAAAATGCCAGCTGTGGTTGCCGGAACTTTACCATTAAAAAATACGGTAACAACGTTTTAGGTTTTATGGGACAGCACTATTTTACAGTTCAAATACTAATACCTGTTTTGTACCTTTTAATACACTGATTATTTTTCACTTCCAAAAACCGTAAATTTAATGGTATTTTACTGTAAAATTACATTAAATGTACCGTTAGCTCTATTACAGTCATTCACCAATTAACTGTTTTTCACAGTAGCATTTTTACAGTCTTTTACTGTTAAAATCACGGTATCATCACGGTAATTCATAAATTTTAATATTAATAAAAAAATATTAATTATTAATTATTATAAAAGTTGTAGCCAATGTATGCCTTTTCCTGTGAGCTTTTTGTTTTTCTATGCATTTTTTGGCATGTTTCTAGCTGTAGTTTGCCAATTTTTTTTTTTTTTTTTGCCAAATAATTTTGTCAGATAAATACCTTAATGAAACCGGAGGGTATATTTGTTTTTACTGACACACATAAATGAAGCATTTGCTAAGGTTTTGAGTTCTGTAATTGTTGCTCTGAAAATGGTCCTGGAGTTATGACTCCCCATTGTACTCAAATATCCATCTCAGCTCCCTCTCATCTCTCCATCCTGCAGTGTCAGTGGCCTGTTCTTTATGTGACTGTATTAATTAGCTCTTCATTTGCTCTGCAGGCTGTTATGAGCTAATGGCTCTCCATTAGTGCCTGTATGGAGAGCAGGGGGCGATGCTCTTGGCATACTGCTGCTACTGTGTGAGAGAGAGACAGAATGTTTGTGTGTGTTTATGTTGGTAATCATTAAATTGACAAAACTGCTTTTCATTCATTGAGCAGTGTGGAGGGCCAGGCTTCACTCGTCTGTTAATTGAATTAGACTGGGCACTGACAGAGCCTTTCATCTGTCTGAGACACACAAAGAAAAATAAACAGTTAGCTGCCCAGCGTGTGTTTGGAAACAGATTTGTGCTGCCATCTAAAGGAGGAGATGGGAAGCTTAGGAGAATATCATGGGACATCTATTGACATCAGCCTAGTTGTTCACTGACCATATGTTGCCATAAGTAGATCTGAAACACACAGAGAAAGCCATCAGTTAACATTCTCATTTATCTCATTGGCACTTTCACTGGATCCCCCTGGAAGTATGTGATTGGCTGATGGCACAGCACCACATGAATAACACACATTCAAACGTGCATACCTATAGACTAAACACGTAAATTAATGGCAAGGCCGCATTGAAAGTCTTCTGTTTTCAGTTAAAAAGGTGTCATTTAAGTTAATAATTAACGATTTTTACAGCGGAAGTGATTCAATCAAAAACTTACTTTAGCTCGATAATAACGTTTTCCTAGAGCTGCTGTAAAGCCAAAACAATCTCTGTCCATTAATTTTCCTATTATCACTGTGAAACTGCTTTGAAACAATCTGCATTGTAAAAAGCGCTATACAGTGGTGCTCGAATTTGTGTGAACCCTTTAGAATTTTCTATATTTCTGCAAAAATATGACCTAAAACATCATCAGATGTTCACAAAAGTCCTAAAGCGTAGACAGAGAACCCAATAAAACAAAAATATATTCATAAAAATGATCCAGAATTACATATCTGTGAGTGGGAAAAGTATGTGAAGCTCTAGGATAGTTAATTTGAAGGTGAAATTAGGCTCCACCTGTTCTTAGATGTTTCCAATCAGTGGAATGACAATCACGGTTCAGTTTGTGCCCTGTTTCATTTTAAAGAACAGGGATCTTCACAACACGTGTTTGTGGAAGTGTATCATGCCGTGGACAAAGGAGATTTCTGAGGACCTTAGAAAAAGAGTTGTTGTTGCTCATCTGAAAGGAAAAGGTTATAAAACAATCTCTAAAGAGTTTGGACTCCACAAATCCACACTCAGACAGATTGTGTACAAATGGAGGAAATTCAAGACAATTGCTGCCCTCCCCAGGAGCAATCGACCAACAAAGATCAGTCCAAAAGCAAGAAGTGTAATAGTCTGCAAGGTCACAAAGGATCCCAGGGTAACTTCTAAGCAAATAAAGGTCTCTCTCACATTAGCTGATATTGTTCCACCATCAGGAGAACACTGAACATCCATGGTGTGGATGGCAGAGTTGCAAGGCGAAAGCCACTACTCTCCAAAAAGAACATTGCTGCCCATCTGCAGTTTGCTAAAGATCATGTGGACAAGCCAGATGGCTATTGGAAAACGTTTTGTGGACGGATGAGACAAAAATAGAACATTTTGGTTTAAATGAGAAGAATTATGTTTGGAGAATAACACTGCATTCCAGCTTAAGAACCTTATCCCCTATGTGAAACGTGGTGGTGGTAGTATCATGGTTTGAGCTTGTTTTGCTGCATCTGGGACGGGATGAATTGCCATCATTGATGGAACAATGAATTCTGAAATATAGCAGCGAATTATAAAGGAAAATGTCACGACATCTTTGTGTGAACTGAAGCTCAAGAGAAAGTGGGTCATATAACAAGACAAAGAGCCCTAGCACACAAGTCGTTCTACCAAAGAATGGTTAAAGAAGAAAAAAAGTTAATGTTTTGGAATGGCAAGCCATTGTCCAGACCTTAATCCAATTGAAATGTTGCGGAAGGACTTGAAGGCAAGCAGTTAATGTGAGGAAACCCACCAACATCCCAGAGTTGAAGCTGTTCTATACTGAGGAATGGGCTAACATTCCTCCAAGTCCTCCTAGTCAGGACTAAGCAGCAGTTACCGGAAACGTTTAGTTGCGGTTATTACTGCACAAGGGGTCACACCAGATACTGAAAGCAAAAGTTCACTCACAGATATGTAATACTGAATATTATTTGATAAATAATTTACAAAGTATATATTTTTGTCTCATTTGTTCGATTGGGTTATTTTTGTCTACCTTTAGGACTTTTGTGAATATCTAACAATGTTTTAGGTCATATTTTTTGCAGAAATATAGAAAATTCTAAAGGGTTCACAAACATTCAATCACCACTGTATAAATAAAGGTGACTTGACCATGTCTGATACATATTACACACAAAAATGACAAAGTTTATGAAATTTCAAAACTAGACAGTTAGTAGCAAGTACATTTAATATACATGGGTATGCTCTGCAGCATTTCCATCCACCTAAAAGTATCCAAAAGGACCGCAGGTAATTTAACTTTTATTTTGTATGTGCAGTCTTTCAAGACTAATGTGAAATTATTTAAATGAGCACAGTGGGCTATTATTGAGTTATCATTGATTTTGGCCTAAATAAGATACAATGTGCACCAGACTTTATGCTGCTAAAAAATGTAATCTTAAAGAAAAACAGAATGTGGAGAAATGTGTTTGTTTGTGTGTGTGTTTGTCTTTTGGTTGTTTATATCTTCATCATTTTCTGTATTTGATTCATTGAGCTATCTGTGTACCCATTTCTCTGTTTTTCATGTGTTTAGTTTAAGTTGCGTGTGCTGAGTAAACTGGCAGCGTCCTTGAGCAAGCACATGCCAGAGAAGGTTCCTGAAGACACCAGTAGCATCCTCCGCTCTCCCATGCCAGGATCAGTAGTGGCTGTGTCTGTTAAACCAGGGGATAGTGTAAGTGACTTCACATTTTTCTCCCATTTTCTCTGTTAATGAGATGAATTACAATTCATTCTGGATTGCTTAAAGGTCTCTAGGTGAATTGTTTCAAGTAATTACAACTTTTAAGGAAGCTGACCTCTAAATATTAGACATAAATAAGTAGTTAAATGCCAGTCACTAAGACACAAGATAAAAAAGGATAGAGGGATATTAGCAATAAATGTGGTATGAAAGTACACCTTACCTTTAAAGGATAGTTCACCAAGAACTATCTGACATCATTTACCATCATTTACCATCATTTACCAATCCAAAAAGTGATATTGCAGCAGTTGGACATTAAAAATGCGGCTTTTACGTTGGTTTAAAACATTTTGAATAACGGCACATTTCCGCCACCCACTGGACTGGAGTATGCAGCACTAGGTGGCACACAAAGAAATGTGGTTTTTTTTACTGTTAAAGTTTGTTATAGCTACACTATGTAACTAGCAATTAAATTACAGAACTACAAGTTATTTGAGGAGTAACATTTGCGCAAGTTCTTCCGCTGTTCTGCGTGGATGAATCTGCTGGCTCAAGGTACACTGGTGTGCCGATGGATACCATACAAGTGGTATCCAATGTCACTCAAATGAAAACAAAACTAAAAATAAATGAATGAATAAATAATGAAAAATGGATGCATATTCATATTTGAAATGGTGGAAACTTGGTTAGGCTATTTATAGACATTATACCAAAGTAATAACTGGTTTAAAGATTGCCATTGATACATTGGCTAAACATAGCTTTGTAAACCTGTCAATGCACAGCAAATGTGATGCTACAGTTGTATGCAAAAGTTTAGGAACCCCTGACAATTTCCATGATTTTCATTTATAAATATTTGGGTGTTTGGATCAGTAATTTCATTTTGATCTATCAAATAACTGAAGGACACCGTAATATTTCAGTAGTGAAATGAGGTTTATTGGATTAACATAAAATGTGCAATATGCATCAAAACGAAATTAGACAGGTGCATAAATTTGGGCACCCATGTCATTTTGTTGATTTGAATACCTGTAATTACTTAGCACTGATTAATTGGAACACACAATTGGTTTGGTGAGCTCATTAAGCCTTGAACTTCATAGACAGGTGCATCCAATCATGAGAAAAGGAATTTAAGGTGGCCAATTGCAAGTTGTTGTTCTCTTTGACTCTCCTCTGAAGAGTGGCAACATGGGGGCCTCAAAACAACTCTCAAATGACCTGAAAACAAAGATTGTTCTACATTATGGTTTAGGGGAAGGCTACAAAAAGTTATCGCAGAGATATAAGCTGTCAGTTTCCACTGTGAGGAACATAGTGAGGAAATGGAAGACCACAGGCACAGGAGTCGCTTGAGGTATGCAAACGCACATTTGGACAAGCCAGCTTCATTTTGGAATAAGGTGCTGTGGACTGATGAAACAAAGATTGAGTTATTTGGCCATAACAAGGGGCGTTATGCATGGCGGCAAAAGAACACAGCGTTCCAAGAAAAACACTTGCTACCCACAGTAAAATTTGGTGGAGGTTCCATCATGCTGAGGGGCTGTGTGGCCAGTGCCGGTACTGGGAATCTGGTTAAAGTTGAGGGTCGCATGGATTCCACTCAATATCAGCAGATTCTTGAGGATAATGTTGAGGAATCAGTCACAAATTTACGCCGGGGCTGGATATTTCAACAAGACAACGACCCAAAACACTGCTCAAAATCTACTCGGGCCTTTATGCAGAGGAACAAGTACAATGTTCTGGAATGGCCATCCCAGTCCCCAGACCTGAAGATCATTGAACATCTGTGGGTTGATTTGAAGCGGGCTGTCCATGCTCGGCAACCATCAAACCTAACTGAACTGGAGATGTTTTGTAAGGAGGAATGGTCCACAATACATTCATCCAAAATCCAGACACTCATTACAGGCTATAGGAAGCGTCTAGAGGCTGCTAAAGGAGGCTCTACTAAATATTGATGTGATTTTTCTGTTGGGGTGCCCAAATTTATGCACCTGTCTAATTTCGTTTTGATGCATATTGCGCATTTTCTGTTAATCCAATAAACCTCATTTCACTACTGAAATATTACTGTGTCCTTCTGTTATTTGATAGATCAAAATGAAATTGCTGATCCAAACACCCAAATATTTATAAATTAAAATCATGGAAATTGTCAGGGGTTCCTAAACTTTTGCATACAACTGTATATAAACTAAATGTATTTCTAAAAAAATTTAAACTTACAGTAGTGATTTTCAGATAGAGCAAAAACATGATTTGTGATGTGGATTAATGGTGTACGCCCTCATATATATATATATACATGTCCTTCTCAAAAAAATTAGCATATTGTGATAAAGTTCATTATTTTCCATAATGTAATGATAAAAATTAAACTCTCATATATTTTAGATTCATTGCACACCAACTGAAATATTTCAGGTCTTTTATTGTTTTAATACTGATGATTTTGG
>RJVU01023003.1:600537-659783 GCA_003731715.1 Anabarilius grahami
ATCAATTATATAGTGTAATTTTAAGTACTTTATTTTTTATTTTTTTGTCCCAAAAGAAACAAAAGCCTGTGTTGAAAATAATCAATGAGTCACTTGTGCTTAGTTGCTGCCACTCTTGGTGCTTTATTAAGCATTAAAGTGAGTCCTGATGTGCTGCCATTGTATTAAATTCACCCAACCAGGTATTCATCAAATTATCTCCTTTTGTGTTCCACAGAACAAAGAAAGTCATACAGGTTTGAAATGACGAGTAAATGAGGACAGAATTTTCTATTTCGAGTGAACTATTCCTTTAAATTACATGATTTGCATGGAAATGACATCATTTGTAAAGCTGACAGTGCACTTCAGTATGAAAAAATGCCTCTGTGTGTGCGCGCGTGTTGCTGTCAAGTTGAATTGAATGTGTCCTGACTCAGTTTGTTAATGACTTATATATAATGCACAGACCGACTGGCTCCGACTAATCCATCCGAGCCCTTCCAGTAAAACATCTCATTCACTCAGCAACGTTGCACACACACTAGAACACTGCAATGAACAGCTCTCACACTGATTAGTCACCACACACACACAGCAGTGACGTTCACACCACCTGATTTTACCACTTCTGCATAGATAAGACAGAAATTAGTCCTTGTGGATGGAGGGAAACAGCAATTCCTCAGTGTTCGCTTATTTCCATAATCCATTTCCCTAATGGAGAGTTTGATTGATACAAACAGAGGTTTCTTTTATTGATTTTGCTCTCACGTTACAGCGAGCTTTGTGCGTTTGTTAACCGTTATCACTCTTCTAATGCATGCGCCTTATGAAATGATATTACAATATTCCCCTGCTCTTTGTGCTGAGGTCGTTTTATGTGCTAGACCTGCACGAGTCTGTGAAGGTAATAAATACGTCGTGAAGGGAGATATTCTGTGAGTCATACATTTCAAGACGTTATTAGAAAGTACTCATTGTGGAATGCCTGTTGTGGTTTTTGTTCTTTTATCCGTGTGTGTTCTGAAGGTTGCAGAGGGACAGGAGATTTGTGTGATTGAGGCCATGAAGATGCAGAACAGCATGACCGCAGCTAAGGCAGCCAAGGTGAGCTCACTCACACACATACAGACACAGACATATGTTGATACATAATCCTCCTCACTACACTGTGCATCATAAATCGATTTGACATAAAGAACATGCTCTTCCACATACCTCAGCTACATTATAGTACCCAACACCATGAGAGAGAGAGAGAGAGAGACATCAAGGGGCCACAGTCCATTATCCACACTTGTATTCTGACCAGACCACTTAGCTACTGTGAAAAAGTGTCTCCCTTCTTGTCAAAGAGCTGAAACCAGATTGTGGTCATGGTGTTTATGATTCTTTTGATGGACAGCAGTGCTTTTTTGTGCTTCATGCCAGGGTTATTATAGTTAACTAAAACGTAAAAAAAAAACATTTTCGTTACTTGAAATAATATAAACTTCAACTGAAATAATATATATATATAATTAGTCAGTATAGAGTCAAACCAAAATATATTCAGACGCCTTTGAACATTTCATTCATTAATACAGTTTATTCACTAAAGTTTAAAAAAATGGTAATAAAATATGACAAGATCTCAGAGTTAAACTGTCAAATAATCTTAATTATGTCAGATAACACTTAAGCAAAACATGGTCAGGTCAAAGTGTCTGAATAGTTTTTGGTTCCAAATTTTTATAAATTTTACTGGTAGTCCACTGTATGAAGAATTTTTGGGTATAACATGTCAGTTTACTTTATTTTGCTATCCTCACTTACATAAATGAACTATAGTGTCCTGCACCCACTAGTAAAAATATACCAAAAATATAAAAAAATGTCTGGATAATTTTTGGTTTGACTAATACATATATATATATATATATAACACACACACAAATTTCAGCTTGTTTCAAAGACAACATTTCTTATTTTCACTTAGTTTGAGAAACTAAAAATTTAAAAACTATAAATGTAAAATAAAATTACAAATTATTAAAACTTTAAAATGAAAATGGAAAATATAGAAATAAAAACGAACTCATAACATTAATGAAAGCTATAATAGTATCTCAGTGATACTAAAAGAAAACACTGCTTCATGCAGTATTTGTGTGTATTCGTCTTAAAATACTTGAGCATTAATATTAGGCTGTATCTAAAATTGTCCTCTATACCAGTGGTTCTTAATCAGGGGCCCCTAAAATGTCTTAAAATTATTTTTGATTTAGTTAAATTGACATAATCTGAATTTAAATGCTGAAAAAACACTACAAATGAAGATGTAGAACATTGGGTCTCATTCACTAATAATTGCGTGGATTATTTTGTATTTGTACGCACAGGAGAAATTCTCTCAAATTCTCCGCCTAATTCACGACTCGTTCGTACACACATGAATTTGTTCTGAACATCGTTCTAATGTTAGTGAATTTGTAGTATTCTACACTGCATTCCAAATTATTATGCAAGTGACATCAGTAAGATTTCAGTACAATAAACATTCAGATTTTAGTTTTTCTAAGAAAATGTTTGTTTGTTTATTTATCCATGTCTTTTTAGATAACTGGTATCAATCTCAGACAAAATAATTTGCCAGATCTATGAAAACCCAACTTAGAGGTTGTTCCACATTATTACGTAAGTCACAGTTCTCATCCAATATGGGGAGGAAGAAAGATCTTTCTGAAGATTAAAAGCATGAAATGGTGCAGTGTTGTGCAAAAGGCATGAAAACAACTAATATTGTGTGAAACTGAATGGAGATTATCGAATTATCATAAGATTTGTGAGTGATTTAGAGCACAGCAGAACTCGGTCAGATAAAGGCTTATTAATGAAAGTTCCTGTCAAAAAAATTAATTGTATTAAAAGGGCAGCTATAAAAAAGCCAGTGTTGAGCAGCAAACAGGTATTTGAAGCTGCTGGTGTCTCTGGAGTCTCAAGAAGCTCTCCATGCAGGCTGGCAGTAAAGATGCATTTTAGCCACTCCAAACCAAAGCTCACAAAGAGAAACATTTACAGTGGGTTTAGAAATACATAAAGATTAATTTTTAAATAGTTTTATTCTCTGACTAATGCCGTACTACAGTGGATGGTCTAAATGGATGGATTTCTGGATGGTTGGTGAATGGCCACCACATTCCAACAAGACTGTGACGTCAGCAAAGAGCTGGCGGGTGATGATTTGAGCTGGAATATTGGGACGTGAGATGGAAGGTCCCTATAGGGCCTCTGAGGGTATTAAAATGACTTTTGCAAGATATGTGGAGTTCATAACTGGCCATTTTCAGCTATCGTCTAAAAAGGAGGATAGTGCATAGTACAATGCACTATTGTACAATGCACTATGCACTATCTCATGCTGCAAAAAAACACCACCGCAATAAAACTGTTTGAAAATGTATTTTTACACCCACTGTAAATGTTTCTCTTTGTGAGGTTTGGTTTGGAGTGGCTAAAATGCATCTTTACGCACAACTGCCAGCCTGCATGGAGAGCTTCTTGAGACTCCAAAGACACCAGCAGCTTCACATACCTGTTTGCTGCTCAAAACTGGCTTTTTTTTATAGCTTCCCTTTTAATACAATAAATTTTTTTGACAGGAACTTTCCTTAATAAGCCTTTATCTGACCGAGTTCTTCTGTGCTCTAAATCACTCACAAATCTTATGATAATTCGATAATCTCCATTCAGTTTTCACACAATATTAGTTGTTTTCATGCCTTTTGCACAACATTGCACCATTTAATGCTTTTCATCTTCAGAAAGATCTTTCTTCCTCCCATATTGCATGAGAACTGTGACTTGCTTAATAATGTGGAACAACCTCTAAGGCAAATTATTATCTGGCAAATTATTTTGTCTGAGATTGATACCAGTTATCTAAAAAGACATGGATAAATAAACAAACAAACATTTTCTTAGAAAAACTAAAATCTGAATGTTTATTGTACTGAAATCTTACTGATATGTAATTTGCATAATAATATGGAACGCAATGTAAATGAGCGGTCACAAGGCTCATTTGCATAAAACGTGCCCAAACGATCTCCATATAAGGACTTTCCTTACACAGCCTTTCATCACTCTCGTCAAACTTGCCGCAGATCCTCGAGCAATGACAAGTGTGCCATTCTCACCAGTTCTCACAATAAACACCTTTTAAACAGACCCAGATTACAGACCTCTCTTGAGCCATCTGTACACACGCGTGTATCTGCGTTTCAGATGGTTGCAATGATATTTCTCAAGTGATTTAATTAAAATGAGAACATAAAACATCTTACCATTTGAGTTTTCTGTCTTTCGTAATGTGGAAGCTTACATTTCTAATTCAATCATTTTCTCCATTGTTTCTCTGGGAAGCTTCCTGTTGTGCTTGATTGACATTGATGAATTAGTGAACACAAAAAGCTTTTTCAGATGCAGAATGCATGAACCTTTCTCATATAATGCGTGTTGTTGTTCAGGTGAAGAGTGTGCACTGTAAAGCTGGAGATACAGTCGGAGAGGGAGATCTACTCGTGGAACTGGAGTAGCAGGACATCATCATCTTCGGGTTCAGAGAAGATCACCAGGAGCAAACAAAGACACTAGTAGAGTAGATGGAACATTCCTCCATTTGTTCTCTTTCCCCCCTCATGGTTTTACTCTCTTTTCTACATTATGACTATAATGTATCCATCCTCCTGGAATTCCACTGGATTTCAGTAACGGAAATGTCATAACACTTACATTCTCTTGTGCCTTGGCCCTCTATTGGAGGTTTTCTTGTTTCACATGGAACCAAACACAATTTGACATCCTCATCATCATCATCAGCGATAGTATTTAAACACACTCACTCCTTCTCTTTCTCTACTCTGTGTACATTTAACCTTGTTTAGAGAAGTGCTGTGAATGTTAAAACTAATTTTTTAATTATTAGGTTATAGTATGCAATGATTTTTCTGTTCCATGATTATTCAAATATAATATGGCCTATATATACTTCAAATCACCTTCAAATTGTATATTTAAGTGTTTCTTCAGAATATACAGATACACACCTCATTTCTTGTCATCAAATGCATTAAACTAGTCCAGAAACATGCAAGCTAATAATGTCACATGATCATATGTGATTATTTCTGCACAAGTTTTTCTTGGGTCTGTAGGCGCACTATTGAAACATTTCATTTGCTTAATCCTTTAAAACTGAAAGAAATGGAGGAGTGGACCATTATTAGAAGGGGGAGGCAGTTATGACTACTCAGAAACACAGTTGTGGTCAGGCTTGGAAGCCAGAAGACCCACCGGCTCTGGTGCTGTTTCCTGTTTTGTATCACTAAGCCACTTTGATCCGCTTTCTGTTTGTATTTGTTTTGAGAGAAAAAAAAAGTGTTATAATAAAAATGGGATGAATGTATACATTCCAAGTGCTGTTGATTGTTTGAAGCCCCAGGCTTGGAAAGGAAAACATAAAATGCATTACTTAATTTAATGATTTGATTGAATATGCTGTGTGACTGGTGTCAACTCATTTCTCTCCTTGCATAAGAGAAACAGACACAACAGTTAAACCAGTTGGATTTGTCTTTTTTTAATGTAACCTCACATATTTAACAAATGTAAACAAAATATGTCCAAGATTTGCCTCAAACGGAGTCCTTTTTTTTGTAGTAGTTTGATTGCTGCACGATGTCTCCACTGTAACGTGGTTTCCTGTTATTGATGTACGAGACTGTCAAAATCAGAGAGGATTGATTTCCCTAAAAAAACTAACTGCCTAAAAGTGTAAACACAATAGTTTGATCCTTCAATACCCCAGTTGGTTTATTAAGAAACAGATTTAGACTTGCTTTTTCTCGAAAGTGCCGCATTGACATTAATAATAGGATTTTATCTGAAAATACAACCTGTAGTAATCTGAAAATCAGTGTGATGCTGCATGTATTACATAAAACACATTTGTTCTTCACTCTGAGCCATTTTAGCTCAGCAGAGTGGCTGTCAGTGTAGAAACTGGATTGCATTAAGGTTGTGCTTCAGAATGGTCACAGCTCTGACCTTGAGCTGACAAACTCAGAGACTCCACTTCACTAACCTTTGACCTTTCTCAGTAGCTCGCATTTCTAGTATGCAGCTTTATGGCCATAATCTTTTCTGTAACCAATTCGAGAGAAACTGCTTTCTTGTTTTATTCAATACTGTAAAAAATAGAAAAACAAAACTGCTTAAACCCGGACAGCACTGCACTGGGTCCTCGGGTAACACAGTTTAATTCTCCTCAGTGAATCCTTTCTATAAATACGTTGCATGCAGAGATTCAACCGGAAACTAGGCCTCACACTGTAGTAACTCTCATGACCAGTTCGCGGTTGCTGTTGCTGGTTTGTCCGCGTGGCTCCTGGGGCCTCAGGTGGTGGCTGAGGAGATGAAGGATGTTGTAAGCACAGTGGTGGTCTGGCAGCGAGGGCTGTCCGTTGCTGGGCTCAGACGAGTCCTGCGGCTCTGTCGTGGCACCTGCTGCCAATGGGACGGAGTTTGTGGTGGGGGTTACGGTGCCCGCCGCGGCCGCTGCAGCTGCAGCCGCAGCCATGAGGGAGGACGTGGAGGTGGAGGCTTCTCCTTCCGTGCCGGTCGGCCCCATGCGGTGCGTCAGCGGCAGAGAGAAGGTCCGGAATGTCTTCTGGTGCTCCTCATTGTCTTTGACCTTGTCATAGTTTAAGACTTTCCACTGTTGATTAACAGCCTGCCAGCGGTTGAAGATGCGAAATACGGAGGGACCCTCGTGGACAATCAGAGCTAAAAGAGAAGGATAGACGGATTTGTTAAGTGAGGGATAATGTACAGTCAGCCGGTGTCGTGAACAAATGGGTCTGCCTTGGAAGAGATTCCATTTACTGAAAGATCTTGGGTACTTTACAGTGCCTAACTAAAAATACAGATTTAATGTTTTCAAAAAATATCATGCAGTACAACTGTTTTTAACATTGATAGTAATAAGAGATGTGTTTTTGAACACCAAATCATATCAGAATGATTTCTGAAGGATCATGCAGCTGAAAAATCAGCTTTGCCATCACAGGAATAAATTACATTTTAAAACGTTATTTTAAATTGTTATATTTCCCAATATTGCTGCTTAAGAGATATCTTTCAAAAGCTTTTTAAAAATTTGAATGACCTCAAACATTTGAACAGCAGTATATGTAAACACAACCATTAATGTCTTTTAAATGATATGCTTAAAGCTTTCGCTAAGAAAAAATAATCCATTACTGTGTCCAATAAAACGTCCTAGCAACAAGGCAAACCCCGCATCAATATTACACTCTATTAATACTTTTCACTTTTGATTAGTGGTTTAACGGATCACAAAACTCACGGTTCGGATCATATTACGGTTTTCAAGTCACGGAACGGATAATTTTTTTCAGATCAGCAACAAATAAAATACAAATAAAAATGGGGGGTTTTAAGACAAATGTAACTTTGCTTAACATTTAACTTAGCACTTTGATACCACAGCAAAAACTCCTAACTAATAAAGTTCACACGTCATTAAAGACAAAGGAACAGACACTAAACATACAAATACATGAATTAAAACAGAGATAAACACTATAGAACAGTTACAAATAAAGTTAGGTCAAACAGTTGGATTCATGTACAGAAATGTAATAATATAAATATAATTGTAATTGTAATAATTTCACTGTATAAATTAAATATAGATGAATCATTGTTAAAATTGTTTTGTTGTTTGACAATTAATGACATTAATGATTTTTAGGCTGCTGTCACTAAATTCATGGAACCAATGTACGAATGCACCGAACCAATATGATGAAACACATCCGATTTCTTTCTCAAGTTATCTCAACTATTTAGGTTCACTTAAGACTTTAACCAACAGTATACAAGAACACTTGTCGAGACGGGGATTTTGAGATCATTTTGTGTGTTATGCGTCCAGAGTCGCGAAACGGAGCTCGGAATCGGGTCTTCTTTAGGACCCAGGCGGTAATGCTTGATCAACATGATGTCTTGACTGATTATTATAAACTATTTCACTACTGTATGCTGTTTATTCTAAGCTAAGCTAGCAGGCTAATCGGGTAGATGTATGCTATGCTAGTACATTAGCAAACTAAAAAATAGAACAAAAAATGCTTGATTTCACAACCTATAGCTTCAGTTATATACTAGTATATGAACCATGTAATTTAAAAGACATTAATGGTCATAACACATTTTAAACTGTATAAATCATAATGTGACTTTGCAGGAATTATAATCAGGTGCTAAAAATACTACCCATTAAAAGTCCGTTGAACCAACTGGATCGCTCTGGGTCTTAAAGGAGACATGATTCCTGGGGGGACTCGATTTCTTACCACACTGTTAAATCCCTACTTTTGATAAATGATACGCAAGATGGCAGCAGTTGCATTATGAAACACAATAGAATGAGTCCATGTTGTGATACGAGACACATAGCACTGGTTTCAGTTGACCGGATAAGCGGTGTGATTATACAGTGTTGCCGTGGATAATGGTGAATAACAGGAAATATCACACTGTTGGATGGGACGATTGACCAATCAGAATCAAGTATTCCAAAGAGCTGTGTAATAACTGACTGCTAGATTCCACTCATACTTACATGGATAAACATGAGTGTAACACAGTTCGTAAGTACGGGAAGAAGGAGGCGGGAACCGGCGAACGTTTAACAAAACTTTAATTCAAAATAAACAAAGAACAAAACGAAAGTAATGCCGGCAGACCCTCGCGGACGTCTGCCGGCCACACAAACATAATAAAACATAAAATAAAATCCAGGCCTGGTCCTCTCTCGTCCGTTCACTGTCGTCGCTCCTCCTTTTATGCCTCCGGAGCTCCTCCGTGAGGGACTCGAGGCCGGTGCGCCTCACAGGTGACGATCATTAACACTCGCGTCACCGGCCTCGCGCCGTTCCCTCACGGCTCTCGCCCGCCCTGCTCGCCACAATGAGCATCATGTGAACTCCACAAAAATATGTATTTCTATTCTATTTCAAAACACAGAAACTGAATACTTTACTTTATTACCCAGGCAAAAAATGATACTTTTTACTTCTCACAAATCATGTAGACTACTTTTAAGAGGTCATCATGACATTTTACTGGACAAACAAGCCAACTGAATTAACATTTAAGTACTTGTTCATAATATGGTGCACCACTTTTCTGTATTAAATCACTTTGGGCATTTCATAACCTCTAATGTAAAAAATAAATATTTTATAAGAAATTATGTAATTCTGCTATTAGTAAACACTGTATGTTTTTGGGCTACAAGGTTAATACAGGCATTTTCTCTCTACTTATGGAAAACATTCATTTTAATTGCAACAAATCTCAATGACCTCATGGATCAAGAAATTTTGCAATGCACAGTGACAAACAAGTATTTAGGAAAGTGTTAAGGTGCTCTCAATATGATTTCTTTATATTTTGTACACCTCTGGCTTGGTTTAATTCCCATAAGCACACTCATAAACCTTGTGGAAAGCCTTCCCAGAAGAGTTGAAGCTGTAATAGCTGCAAAGGGTGGGCCAACTCCATATTAAACCCAACGGATTAAGAATAAGGGCACATAAAGGCAGGCATCCCAAAACTTGTGGCAATATAGTGTATCTTTGCACTTTTTACACACACACACACACACACACACACACCAGACTGCTACTATCTTCCCCCTTTCGATTTTCACTCTCTGAGCTCTGATGACAGTGAAGCTCACTTTTTTTCATCTCTCTGCAAATGTGAGATTACAAAGGCTTGTATTTTGTAGAGTTGAAACCGATCTCTGATCACTGTGAAAGGCTAGTGGCCTCCCTAGAGCCCTGAGGTTCTCCTCTCACTCTAGCTGCTCCAGAATCAATGAGACAGACCACTAACAGACGTTATCACTGTACACTGCAGACCACTAAAACAAGCAGCATGTGAGAAGATAATAATAACCCACGGTTTTCAATCGACTTTTCTACAACAGCCTAAGCCAAAGCCCTGCACTTGAGAAAACTGGAAATGCTGGAAATGAAACAAGACTGCACCAAATTTGTCTCACCTTTCATATCACATAAGTCATATTTGTTCAGTTAAATGGGGGGAAGAGCGTTAATCTTGGTGTTGATGCTATAGTGGTTGCTGTTATTAGCTTTATTGGAACAGATAACTGGAGTTTCAGTAGACAGAGCAGAATTAATGTGTCCACAGTGGCATTTATATGCAGCAAATGTGTACGAGTTGAAATTAGGTTGTGGAGGAGTTTATTAGCGTTTCAGCATCATGAAGATGCTATTGCTGCTGCAACCTGATTTTCCATACTCTCTTTCATTCTCACTCTTCCCCAGTTGGACTGCATATCCTCTCATTACAAGGAGAGAATGTGAGACATGTATTGATTTAACACACACACACACACACACTGACAAACACGCACATTTTCCTTGCGCCGAGAGGATAGCTGAAGGAAATTCTCAGGGCAAAGCTTGAATTTTTATCAGCAGTTTATTCTGCTGTAGTGTGGGATTTTTTTGGCTCCCAACCAGTCCCACAGTGGATGGGAACAGGGCTCAGCTGTGAAAAGCCACCTGTCTCTTCTCTTAGCTTCACTCTCCATCTTTCTCTCGTTCTCCTTCCTTTTTTGTTCCCATACTGCTTTCCCTGTCAGATGAATCTACATTATGGCAGATGATATTAAACTAATGACTATAATTAGGCACAATATTATGTCATATTTCAATATTAAGCTGAAAGCTGTATGAGTAAGAGCTCATCCCATCTGAGCAATCTTGAAAATGAACAACAATTTAAAAAATAAATAATATGCTGTAAAATAGTATGAAACACTTTTAGAAAAGCTTTATAATGTTTCTTGCATTGTCACATCAAGCAAAATGATTTGTTTGTTGTTGCATAAAACAGCTAAAAAAGTAGCATTTCTTAGTCTTTTGATAATTTCTGAAATGCTTACAATGGTTATTGTTTCAACCAAACAGCAAAGATTGAAAATATTTACATGTACGAAGTAAAACTAAATAAAAAATAATTAATATAATTCTTGTTTTCCACTCTGAATGAACACAAAGAAAAATTATATTTAAATGTTTAAATTTAAATAGAAAGTTAAATTATTTTCATGTAAAAGTGGCAACATAATTTTGTAGAGCAAATAGTTAATTTAATAAGGTAAATTAAGTCAATAAATGTCCTCACCTAAATTTAACGTAACATTCTTAAGTAAACTGCACATATAAATATTATATGTAACAGTGACAAATTCAAATAATTTGTATTTACTTAAAGAAATTTTGTCAGCTTTACTTGAATTTAATTTGTTCATACAACTAAATTGTTATTTGTACAAATTACTCAACATAGTTACGTGGAACCATCTTGACTGCTTTTTCAAATCTGCTGTCGTAAGTTTTGCCTCTTTGTCGCCATCTCTGTTTGAAA
Organism: Anabarilius grahami; assembly: GCA_003731715.1. Lineage (NCBI taxonomy): Eukaryota > Metazoa > Chordata > Actinopteri > Cypriniformes > Xenocyprididae > Anabarilius > Anabarilius grahami. The sequence goes on from RJVU01023003.1 coordinate 612,052, forward strand.
CCTGCAATTGCAGTTATATGCGAACTTATTATCGTTACATACGTGCATCGGCACAACTCCACAGTGTGGATGAATCTAATGTTTGGTGTCAATCACCACACCGGTGTGGATACTGTACTTCGGAAACACAGATTCTACGTCTTGGAAGTAAGACCAAAATAAGAATTTTCACCAAAATTGTCATCTGAAGTAACATGTCTTCCACTTTTTTTCTGACCAACTGAGGAAACAATAAAATGCGCTGCCAATGGTGATTAAATCTAACGATCGCTTAGCTTGGATCATGCCAAACCGTGCAAATTATTATTACTGTTATACTTTGTTCTCAAACTGTTAATGTTTACAACATCATCATTGCATGACCATGTGTATTTAGTGTGTATTAGTGTTACCTATAGATTTCAATTTCTGTAGCCAATCCGCAGTCCAAAGACTTTTGCTTTTGATTACGGGTGAATCTCCAGTTGTCACTGATGATTGTCATTTGGATCTTTCTGGATTACAATCCGCCATCAAAATGATGTTTAATTATTGCAGCTGCTGTGAGAAAAGGCTATAAATAATCCGCTACAAGCAGCATCCTCATGATATAGCTACTAGCTGGGACTCTTTCCTTTCTGTTTACAGACGTGACGTAATGATGCAAGACGAATGGCTGCATGCTTGAACTTCTCGCGGAAACCCACCAGTACTGCTCTCATATATGTTATATATGTTATATGTAATAAAACATTATTAGAAGCTTACCGTTGCGAATCGAGCTAAGGTAAGGAGATCGTTTTGAACACCGGCTGGTTATGTACATGCTCAACAATTGATTTTGGATCTTTTTTAACCAAAAAAAGCTACGGACTGCAGCTTTAAGTAAATCCAAAATTCCAACAATCCACCTATTTTGTATGATGTCCAAAACAATCATTTGATCACAGTTTTAAATCAAAGTTCGAACTGATTCGAACTTCATGAAATGATACTCACAATGTTGCTTAAATATATATTGGCAGCAAATTTATAATAATATTATGTTATGTTGTATTACTTATTTGTAACCTCAGACAGAATCTGTGGACTTTTCATGCATTTTCCCCAGAAAAATATGGAAAATACTGTGTAATACATTTCACTGTAAAGCTGAAAGCATCAACAATTATCCAAAATATTGTATAAACACACATTTTGGATAAAAGCATCAGCTAAACGAATAAATATAAATGTTGTGAGATACCTTGTTCGTAATACTCTCAGAGGACCTGATGCCCCCTTCCTGTCAGGAGAAGAAATAATAAAAGGCTAATGCTATTCTCAGTGATAGTGTTTCAATGAAACGATCGCCTTTAGGCATTATCTCCATTCTCTCCACCTAATCAGACAGAATGGACTCTTGTTCTGTCTCCCTCCCAGTCTGGCTGCTTAAAGAGACAGAGCGATACATCAGAGTGAGAAACTCTTGAGGAGCTCTGCCATTGATCTACAGCATGCACACGCACAAACGGATGAGCCACTAAAACAATCTCGACATCACCATTGTTTAGCTCCATCCCATTCACCCTCTCTCCTTTTTCTTGCAGTAGCGATTACCCAAGATAGCGCCACTCTGAGAAAACCTCATTATTCCCTCTGAGCCACTGGAGAGGTGAAACAGCCATTCTACTTCAGCTTCTGCAGCTCTGTGATGCCCATTTAGACTGCAGGCACTAGGCGGCAGATATTTTATGTTGCAGCTGTCATTTGTGGATGTTAAGGAGAGGGCTGCAGTTGTTGACACTCTTGCTGTAATTCCCATACGACTTTATGTCCGATCTGCAATACATCAGCATAAAGAGCTGTCTGAACCTCATACATCAAACTGCAGCCATAGTGCAGGTACTCTGTCCAATACCTGTGCATTTATTCAAATGGCCACGTTCACACAGCAGCAGTGCTAAATATAGTTGTTCCTACACATTTTTGCTTTGAAACTTTTTAAGACTTAAGACATTAGAGGAAATTTCAATGAAAAGTGGTTAATTATCTGTTGTCAGTAGTGTAGTGACAACTCACACTGAAGTCTCTTTCAAACCAAGCAGCTTTCTATTAGTCAGTGTAGCAAATTTGCGTGACCAACTTAACCCGATATGAAATCTGCATGGAAAAAACATAGGAAAGTGAAATAAATAAAAAAAAATCACAAGGTCTAAAGATGTGTTTTTCAAAAGTTGAACTTCTTTTAACATGGTTTTTAGAATGACATGTCATGCATGAGATGCAGCAAAATAGATGAGACCTGAGTGCAATTGTCAAACACGTTCATCTAGTGGATGTTTACCAAAAATAATGGTGAACAGCGCCATGGAATGCAAAAATGAGGAGTAAACAGTTGTCACTTTGATGACAGATGTACCATAGTTCTGACCCCAAGAATACAGTGTTGGTTTGGACCAAGCAATTAAACCAAGTATGAAAGCAAGTGTACTTTCAACTGTATTTACAAACGTGTGACTCTCAAATGATCCTCATACAACAATTGAGCTTACACAAGCAGTTTAAATGTTGTCTGTGTGAATGAACAGCCAAAGTTGAGGCTCGTTTCTGTTCTTGCAAAAGTTGTAAATAATGCCTGTATCAGTGACGAAAATAAATATCAGAAGTGGTGACTTTCATAACACTGGAAAGTCTCATTACAGTTAACATGACTTTATTTGATAAACGAGCCCAATAGAGGGATGAATTCATCCATTATCCAACAGTGGCATTGAATTGTTGAGTGTGGAGCAAAGCATTCGGGAGGGATCCAGACCACAAAACTGATAAAGGCTTTGATGGAAGACAGTGATTGGAAGGGCTCATAACTCCATCTCTGTGAATTATCGGAAACCCCACAGGAATACACAAAATACACACGTCAAGTGGGTGTGCAGTGTAGACTGCCTATAGCACTGTATGAAATGACAACTAGTTTTCCAGAGTCCATTTATCCAATACAGGCTAACCAAAATAATAAATTACGGTTTGAGTCCTGATAATTTAAGGTAGTGAGTTTGCCTATAGAATATATTTGGGACTCTAAAATGTGACTAACTGCCGTTTATACTGCTACTGTGTGGACATTTCCCTAGATACCGGAAATTGCAAAAAATAGGGGTTTTGAGTGAACAGAGCCTCTCTCTGTTTAGACGAGAGACAAGAGACGAGAGAGAGAGAGAGAGAGAGGTGGATGGAACCAAATCATTTTTGGCTGCATATCTAAAAAATATCTCAAATAATTTAGAAATAAAAATTAAATTCTTAAAGGGGTGGTTCATTGCGATTTCACTTTTTTAACTTTAGTTAGTATGTAATGTTGCTGCTTGAGCATAAACAGTGTCTGCAAAGTTACAGCGCTGAAAGTTCAATGCAAACGGAGATATTGTCTTTTAAAGTTATGGCATTTTAATGCCTACAAAAACAACCGGTTTGGACTACAACGAGCTTCTTCCTGGGTTGGTGACATCATGAACCCTGGAAAACACGCCCTCGGGAACACGCAACAAAGTGGGCGAGGCCATGTGGCGCAGCATGTGGAAGAGTTGTGTACACCGGACGCGAGCAGCACGACTCGACGAATCAAAAGATAATAGAACCCATTATGATCTGTGATATTTTCTACACTGGATGCGCCGCTGAAGACAGCTTCCAGAATCTACACGAGTTCAATGCTGGATTTGCACAAAGGCTTTTACTGAAAGGAGCAGTTCCCACTTTAAAAGCAGAAGCTGCTGTTTATTGGCTTCAAACTGTAAGTACGTTTTATTGTTTGTACATGTCTTTTAAACATATAGTTCTGTTGCTATTTTGGTTGCATCAAGGACATAAACAAAGACCAACTTGTTTTTGCTTCGATAGTCAGTTAGCTAAATTCTACAAACACCAACAAACTTCTATGTTCATAGACAAACAGTTGTTCATACTATAAATTAAACGATACCTTTACAAAAATGCGACTACTCAGTCATGTATTCGGCTACAGTAAAGCTTTAATCAGGATAAAGCCGTATATTGAAAGCTAACAAACAGCAGTGACAGCATCTAAACACTTTGACACAAATACAAAATTAAATACCATTCATAAAAATCCTTTAAAAGCCTCGATTGCAGAGGTTCTGCTTGACCCTCGTCATCTGGGTCTGATTCGGCTCAGTTTGATACAGCAATATAGACGCCATTATTTAAATTTCCACTGAAGCAACGAATTGTAAGGGGCGTGGCGTTTCTGGAAGCTTCAGTGAATCTAGAGCCATAAGCGAATCACAAGCCCGCTAACCAATCTGAGCGCATTGCGTATTTTGTAGGGAGCGGCTTCATAGAACCAGGAAGTCAAACGAGCCGTTCATATGACAGTGGAAACAGAGGTGTAGAATAAAGGTAAAATATATGAAAAATATGGCTTTTTTTTTTAAATGAAGCATTAAGACATGTTAAACTGCGCCCCAAAAACACAATTGACCCTTCGCAAAGACCCGCCCCCCTTAGTTACTGTTGCTTTGTCCGACAAGCCGTGGGGCTGTCACGCCACACACAGTGAAAAATACATCACGGAGCAAAGAGGATACTGACAACACGTCGACAGACAAGACAGAGCAGGTTACTTATTATATTAAACACAGTCCCAGCTTTCAAACTGTGTAGTTTTTTAAGAAATTCAAACAATAAAAACAGTTTTGTGGCTCTTTAATGTATCGTGACAGATTTCTGTACCGCCTCAGCTCAAGAGGCTCGTGAACCGATCATCTCTTCCTACTAGTTTATTTATAGCATCAAATAAACATGAATGAACATGAAAAGGAATGTTGTTTAAAACGCGGAAAGACGTCAATACACACCATTTTTCAAGTTTAAGTCCACCGAGGTTAATCTTCTAACTCCTGACTGCTTTGTCGGACAAAATGGCGGATTCGGCGTTCTGATTGGTTAGATCGCTTGTCAATCAAACTCTTTGCGAAGGGTCAATTAAGCCTAGAAAAAAAACACTGAACCACCCCTTTAAGTCGCAATGCAAAGTCAGATTTTTTCGTTATCTGTTGCAATGGTTACAGGCATTGCTCAACACTATTGGGAGTTAAGGTGCAGTCACATTTACCATTGCTCTGTGAAATTTTGCAGGCAAAATCCAGTAATTTCAATAGAAATCTGTGGAATCAGGAATTTCATATGAAGGTAAAAAAAATATTCCATATAGATTGGAATATAGGTTCAAGAGAATCACAATTTGCCATGTTCACAGTGTTTATATGTGAATAAAAGCTTAAATTAAATATGTTCATGTCATCATGTCTCTTCAGAAGATTGATTTGTTTGATTCATATGAATTACTTTTATGATATCTTTATGTACTTTTTTAAACTTGATTACAAATGTTGATTACATAATGAAAAAATGGTGAGAGAATATTAAAAATATCTTGATTTGTATTCTGAAGATGAACGAAACCCTTGCAATTTGCGATGACGTGTGAGTAAACAGAATTTGGGTGAACTATCCCACAATCAACCTCACATTTCTGTTTTTCTCCCAAACAGTTGTTGTTCTATAACAGGACTGGAAAACCTGAACCCCCCTTTTTTTTTTTGCTAAGTGCTGCTCTAGTTTTAGCTGCGGTAACACCCCACCCCCCATTCTCTCTTAAAGAGGTTTTGTTACAACAATGCAAATCTAAGCTCTTCAGCTGATGCTTAATTGAAAAAATGTTTATCATTTAATTAGTAGCACATTCCCTGAGAGACAAAAAGACTGATACAATGTGTGTGTGCGTGCTATTTACTGCCTCAATTGTATGTGGATCATGAGGGAGCAGGGTGTATTTTCTCTCATAGCAATGCATTAGAAGGATCACCCCTTAAGCTGGCCTGATTAAACTATCTCATCGTCTCGCCTTTCCTCCAGAGATCAAACTCATCATGTCCTTCGCTGTAATACTTTATACCACTGTGACAATGCATTACATACCATAGAAAGTCCTAAATATTTGGTCTATTCACTTCCAAATTACATATGACAATTGTTATATCACTGCAATGCACCCTATTCACTCTGAAGGACAGAGCTCCTGAATTGAGAGGGATTTGCTCTCATAGGTGATGCATTTAGAACAAATATACTACTGAACNTAGCCATGGTAACCATCGCCATGGTAACCATCCTGTGTTGTTTTGACATTCAGATTCGAGATGGCGAAGCGCAAATATGACCCAAACTATTTAAAAAAGGGATTTTCGTACATTGAGGATAAAAATAGACAGAAACCCCAGTGTGTGCTTTGTAGTGAAGTGACTTAGAAACTCTTATCAAGAGTAAAGCACATCCCCAATNACTGTACTTAAGTTTTTTGACATACTTTATCAAAGTATTTTTATTTTGGGAAACTTTTACTACATTCCACAGCATAATATTTTACTTTTTACTCCACTACATTTCAAAAAAACATGCCATTCCTTGTTACTTGAACTGAAGAAATCTTCTTGAAATGCGATAGCAGTGTCCGATTCATGAACAAGATGATTCTTTTAAATTAATCTGTTATAAATTGGTTCGCAAATCACGCTTTATGATTTATTTGTGAATTGAACTGATCCGATTGCAGCTGTTCTTGAGTCATCTACTCACTGATTCAATGATCTGGTCAGAGTGAGTTTCCAGGAAACAATTCACAAGTCTGACTCAAAATTAGCTGAGAACGTGAGATCCTCGGAGCATGAGTGTGACTGACGGCAAAACGTAAGTAAATGAAAATCATATTTAGTTGTTTGTGAACTAAATCTGTTGTAAAAGCTGTTAAAGCACATTGTATGAAATGCTTGAATGTGGGCATGTACATATTTGTGAATTACCATCTGAGCGGGGTAAGCCTGACAATAAAATAATGCAAATTAATGCCCATGCATCTTCCCTGCTGCCATAAGAGTTTCAAATGACGTTTTTTTCTTAAAATGTTAACACATTTTGCACTGTATGTGATGTCTGTTTTAATATTGTATGTTTATATTTGTCAAAACATTTACAAACATTTCTTCATTTTTAAATATTACATGATATATTTTGTTATTTTTACCTGTTTGCACACTTGAATTATCAGTAATTATTAGTAGTTTGACAAGTTTTGGTTATAAAATAAAATGTTTCTTACTTGCAGATAAATGTGAGACTAGTTTTGGCTACTTGACAATTCATAATAATTCATAAAGATGTCAGGCTGACCTGTAACCCATTTAAGCTCTATCTGCGTATCTAGTACTTACTTACTTTTAATACTTAAAGCCCCCCTGTAGTCAAATATTTTCTCTTAAAACTCATCTTTGATCACCAAAGTGAAATATTTTAAAAAAAAATTCCTGTGAAAAAAAATGTGTTCATGCCTTAAAATAGCCTGAATGTAACTCTACACCCTTGCTTCATTTAATATACATGGATCTATGAATATGCTAATTAGTCACGCCTCCACTCACTCGCACGAGCTCAGAGATCCACTCGGTTAACTTACTGAGGTAAACGCAGCACAATGGTATTGCTTTTTACAACATCGGACACATGACAGTAATTAATATGATTATCAAACAGCTGCTAATAATGTGTTGCTATTGTTACAAACCATGTTCCTGTTTGCGAGTCAGACAGCTGTCTTCTAAAAATCTGTATCCTTAGAAACGCTTTGAACACCATAAAGTTCATCATAACATCGTAATATTCATCATACACCCTCCATATTGCTAAATCTACCCGATTTTTCATATCAACATTAAAATATACCAGGATATACGGTCGACACAATCCTCGTCAGAAAGGCAAAGGGGGAGGTGTTGCTGTAATTTATAGTAATATTTACAGTATTAGTCAAAAGTCTCTCAAATATAATTCCTTCGAAGTGATGGTACTTTACGTAACATTATGTAAGTTGACATTTGTGCTGGCTACTGTATACAGGCCACCAGGACACCATACAGACTTTATCAAAGAATTTGCTGATTTTCTATCGAAATTAGTACTAGCTGCAGATAAAGTCCTTGTTGTTGGTGATTTTAATATCCATATAGATAATAAAAAAGACTCATTGGGATTGGCATTTGCAGACATTCTAAACTCTATTGGTGTTAGACAACACGTGTCAGGACCCACTCATTGTCGTAATCATACTTTAGATCTAATACTGTCACATGGAATCGATATTGATACTGTTGAAATTCTGCAGCAGAGTGACGACATCTCAGATCATTATCTAGTCTTGTGTATACTACATTTAGTCAATGCGGCTAAACTGCCTCCCTGCCATAAATATGGTAGAACCATCACTTCTACCACTAAAGATCGCTTTATAAATAATCTTCCTGATCAGTTTCATCACCTAAAGTCAGGTTCACACTGTGCGATTTATAATAGTCCTTTACGATGGTTGCTTGTCAGACTGTACGAACATGATCCTCATGTCACACTGTGGGATCTCAGCTGTCATTTATGTCAGACTGCACGACAGTCAAGACGCGTTAAAAACAGACGCGCGCATGAAAACTTGTCCGGAGTTATACATCATCAAAACATACACATTCGATGACAGCTGAGCTGCGTTACACATGGGACTGAAATGGTGGCTAACAAAGACATCTCTATCATTAATTTTGATCATGGCTTGTCTTGAAAAACGAAGACAATTTGACGTTTGTCGTAGGAGAAGTCACACTGGAGGATTGTGCACCAAATCTTCTGACATTGCCAGAATTTTGTCGGAGGTAAAATTTGATTGCAACGGTCATTAACCGGCTGTCTGTGAACATGTCAAACTAGCGATCAAAGACTACAGATTTTAGGCTAGGATTATAGGAATCTTTTAGGATTTGCTAAATTTGTCTCAGATGACCAAATCGTGGCCAAAATCGCACAGTGTGAACCCGGCTTTAGCATACCAGACAGCTTAGAAGACCTTGATGTTGCAACAGAAACTATTGCCTCTGTCTTTTCCAGCACATTAGACTCAGTTGCTCCTTTGCGTTTAAAAAAGATTAAGTAAATTAATCCCACGCCATGGTACAACGAGCACACTCGGGCCCTAAAGGTAGCAGCCAGAAAAATGGAGCGGAGCTAGAAGAAAACAAAACTAGAAGTATTTCGCATTTCGTGGAGAGAGAGAGGATGATTGAGTACAGAAAGGCCTTAAAATCTGCTAGATATGCCTATTTTTCAAATCTTTTAGAAGAAAATAAACACAACCCTAGGTATTTATTTGATGCAGTGGCTAAATTAACAAGAAATAAAGCTTCAACTTCTGATGTTTCCAAAGAGCACAGCAGTAATGACTTTATGAACTTCTTTACTTGCAAGATTGATAATATCAGAGAAAAAATTATAACCATGCAACCTTCTACTACAGTATCGCGTCAGACAGTGCATTGTAGTGTCCCTGAGGAAAAATTCAATTCATTTACTGCTTTAGGAGAGGAAGAATTGTCTAAACTTGTTAAATCATCAAAATCAACAACATGCATGTTAGACCCTATACCGAAGCTATTGAAAGAGATCCTTCCAGAGGTCACAGATCCTCTTCTTAATATCGTCAATTCATCTTTATCACTAGGATACGTACCAAAAACTTTTATGCTGGCTATTATTAAACCTCTTATTAAAAAACCACAACTTGATCCTAGAGAATTAGTCAATTACAGGCCGATCTCAAATCTCACTTTTCTGTCAAAAATACTTGAAAAGGCAGTATCATCACAACTATGTCCCTTTTTAGAAAGAATTAGTATCTGTGAGGATTTCCAGTCAGGATTTAGACCGTACCATAGAACTTAGACTGCTCTCATTAGAGTTACTTATGATTTGCTCTAATCATCAGATCGTGGTTGTATCTCTCTATTAGTGTTACTGGATCTTAGTGCTGCATTTGACACTATTGGTCACAATATTCTTTTAAATAGACTCGAAAATTATGTTGGCATTAGTGGAACTGCATTGTCATGGTTCAAATCATACTTATCTGACCGTTATCAGTTTGTAGTAGTAAATGAAGAGAGGTCATATCGATCACAAGTTCAATATGGAGTACCGCAAGGCTCAGTACTAGGACCGTTGCTTTTCACTCTGTACATGCTACCCTTGGGAGATATCATTAGGAAGCATGGCGTTAGTTTTCATTGTTACGCTGATGATACTCAGCTCTATATTTCTTCGCGCCCTGACGAAACTTACCAATTCGCAAAATTAACGGAATGCAAAGCTGATATAAAAAATTGTACGACCAGCAATTTCCTACTACTAAATTCAGAAAAAACAGAGATTCTAATTTTTGGACCGAAAACTTCTTCACGCAATAACCTAGAAAACTGTCTAACACTTGATGGCTGCTCTGTTAAGTCTTCGTCGTCAGTTAGGAACCTGGGTGTGCTCTTTGATACCAATCTTTCATTTGAAGGCCATGTTACTAGCATCTGTAAAACCGCATTCTTCCATCTTAAAAATATATCTAAACTACGACATATGCTCTCAATGAAAAATGCAGAACAGTTAGTTCATGCGTTCATGACCTCAAGGCTAGATTACTGTAACGCTCTACTGGGTGGTTGTTCCTCCCGCTTGATAAATAAACTACAGCTCGTACAAAATGCAGCAGCTAGAGTTCTTACTAGAACTAGGAAGTATGACCATATTAGCCCAGTTCTGTCATCACTGCATTGGCTTCCTGTTAAACATCGTATAGATTTTAAAATCTTGCTAATTACTTACAAAGCACTAAATGGTTTAGCTCCCCAGTACCTGAGCGAGCTCTTAATGCATTATAGTCCTTCACGTCTATTGCGATCTCAGAATTCAGACCAGTTGATAATACCTAGAATATCAAAATCAACCGCAGGCGGTAGATCCTTCTCCTATTTGGCACCTAAACTCTGGAACAATCTTCCTAGCATTGTTCGGGAAGCAGACACACTCTGTCAGTTTAAATCTAGACTAAAAATGCATCTCTTTAACCTGGCATACACATAACACATTATCAATGTATATTTTCAAATCCGTTAAAGGATTATTAGGCTGCATAAATTAGGTCAGCCGGAACCGGGAACACTTCCTATAACACCAGATGTACTCGTTACATCAGAAGAAGAATGGCGTCTACGCTAATATTAGTCTTTCTGTTTATCCCGAGGTTTACCGTAGTCAATCCGGGCCGTATCCAGGTGAGACCATTGACTTATGATACCTGCGCCTTGACACGACCACAACGCAGCCCTGAAGTATCAGCAGAGATTGAGTCAACTAGATCATCCACTGTGAAGGCCTCATCAACATGACAACCAGTGGCGCAGCTCCTCAACAACCGTCCATACCTGCGTGATGAATACGATCCTCAACTGGATGGAACTGAAATAAATACTTTGAATGTTGCTATCCTATCGGACTTATGATAGCAACCTGAATCATAACAAAGCACTGTTCGCCAGAGGAGAACTGGCCCCCCGACTAAGCCTGGTTTCTCACAAGGTTTTTTTTCTTTTTTTCTCCATTTTAACACCTATTTGCCACTTGTTTGCCACCTGATGTCACCTGTTGGAGTTTGGGTTCCTTGCTGCTATCGCCTTTGGCTTGCTTAGTTGGGGACACTTGACATTTGACTTGACATTTGATATTCAACAGTGCTTTGATCTGCCTGCATTGACACTATTCTTTAAGAGATGCTGTGCAGCCAAATAATGTACCAGTAATCAATGTAAAGCTGCTTTGACACAATCTACATTGTAAAAAGCGCTATATAAATAAAGGTGACTTGACTTGACTTGACCATTTGAACAGAGAGCAGCAGTGGAGTACTAGAAGTAAAAATTCCATTACTTTACTCAACAGAGAAATAGATTTTTAATGATTCTGCATAAAACTTTCAAGGCAGGCCGACCCCTACCATGAAGCATTGTGAATGAAATAATCAAGTCGGTCTTGCTACACTCTCCAACTTCTTAATTTAGCCGTTCACTGAATTACCTAATGTGATAAGGTCATGTGACAACTATGCAGGAAACTACTGCTTGAAATGGTTATTGTTGTGTACCGTGTTGTGTTTCACATTCTACTTGCTAAAAAAAATAGTAGTAGTGATCAGTTCTGAGCAGTAATTGGTAAGATAGAGTTTCATTCTTAAATATAGCCCAAGTTTAAGCTAGCATTGCTAGTCTAATAGTTTAAGTCACTTAAAATGGAATAGTTTTAAAACTGTACATATTCATAGTGTGACATCCAGTATATTGTGGCCAATTTGAATTTGAATTGACTTTGAATGGCATCTATGCAGGAATCAATTTCCAGTTCTCAATCTTTCAGCCTTTCCATTTCTATTGTTAGGCATTTTATTCAGTAGATACATAAAAATGCATGATATTAAGTGAAATGCAGCAATTACTCATGGCTCCCTGTAGCTTGCCTGAAAAACACAATCCTTTCAGTTCTGCCTGCACATTAAATTTACTTTTGTGTGTTTTAGAGGAAAGTGGGCTTGTAATTCAAAAGTATGTCTTGTTTCAGCTTGTTTCACTGGTTCCAATAGATTTTGGTTACCAGGGTGGTCACTACAGTCACAATGTACTCAAAGGTTTTTTTTTTCTCCCTCTCAGACAGTGTCTAACACTCTCAGACTCTCAGCAAACATGTAAAAGCACAGCATTGGTTTTGCTGAGCTAGGTGGCTGCAGTTATTGAGCATCCAATGACCTACCAATGCAAACCAGGTCCATGAAGCCGTACATGGCATAACAGATCTGGAAGAGCAGGTCCTGCCGTTGCCACTTGGCCGAGGGGCTGAGGGAGGACCACACCAGCCAGGAGATACTGGCTATCAGGAACAGGGAACCCAGAACAGCTGCAGCTATCTGTACTTTCTCTATCACTGTCAAAGAGATGGCCTGCCACTGGAGAAACAAAAAAAAACAAACAAACAAAAAAAAGGATGAAGACAGTACAGTACACACATGAAAAACAAGACACTGCAAAATATTTATTTAGTAAACAGATAAAATAATGACTTAATATACGTGCCACGGAAGGTTTCCAGAAAAGTGGTACGGTACGGTTCGGAATTAGGGTACCATTCACAACTTTTGACAATGGAAACGGCATTGCATACCGTACTGAACTGTCCTTTACCATACCGCTCGGAGGAAACGAGGCATTAGATTGATGCAGGGGTATCAAAAGTTTGCAGATCTTTCAAAAATTTGAATTCTGTAAGATTTTTGTGAAGATATTTTATTTAGCAAGGAGGCATTACATTTATCTAGTGTTACCAAAAAAAAATTAATGCTGTTCTTTTGAACTTTCTATTCATCCTGAAAAAAAGTATATCATGGTTTCAAACAAAAAATATTAAGCAGTGTTTAACTGTTTTCAACATTGATAATAATAAGAAATGTTTCTCGAACACCAAATCAGCATTTTAGAATTTTAAAATTAAAGTGGAGTAATAGCTGTTAAAAATTAAATTTGCTATCATATGAATAAATAAATATTAACATATATTTATAAATACACTTTAAATATATATTAGAATAGAAAACAGTTATTTTAAATTGTAAATGTTATTAATATTTCACAATATTATTGTTTTTACTGTATTTTTGTTTTAATGCAGCATTGGTGGGCAGAAGAAACAAAAATATATTTTTTTTAAATCTTACCGACCCCAATCGTTTTGAACGGTAGTGGTTTATTATTTTTTGTTTTATTATTCGTATCATTATTTTAAAGGTGCACTATGAAAGATCTTTGAGATGAAAATGAATAAAATTCATAAAGTACATAAAAAAACAAAAACTCTGTTCTTGCCTTACCCAAATTCACTATGTTAAGCTCACAATATTGATTTATATTTTGAGCAGTTGGGATGGATTTGGCAAGAAAACTTCAGAACAATTCATTCTTGCAGTTTTACATTATTTCCATAAACAAAAATATGGTCTGTCTACTTGCTCAGACAACATAAAAAAAAAAAGATTTTTTTTCTGTAATTTTATGTCTCAACTACAGATGCAGATAGAGAGGCCAAAGTTCTGTATTGCACCATTAAAATAACTAAAACAAAGAAGAAAATGTCCTATTTATCATCTGAAGGTCAGATCAAAAGAAAGATAAAAAGTAAAATCCATGAGAGCAGAAGCTTTGAACCCAGACAAGCAAATGAATCATATGAGCTGACACAATATGAAAGGAATAAAATAACACACTGCTAGTGCTCTCAGTATTATGGTGGTACAATAACACAGTGATGGTATCAGATGGCTATATTCTGGTGCTGAATGACTACCATATTCATATATAATACATTGTATGCCAAGGTGCACTATATGGCCAAAGTATGTGAACATCACCTTCTAATGAATGTGTTTTCTATTTCCATCAAGTTTGAAGCCATGTAATGTCCAAACAATGGGGCAAACAATGTTTTCTTTTCCAACTTAACAATGCTCTCTGCACAAAGCAGCATCTATAAAGAAATGATTAACTGACTCTGGTGTGGAGGAACTTGGCTGGCCTTCACAAGATGCCAACCTAAAACTCAATGAGCACCTTCGGGACTACTGTGAGCCAAGCACCATCGTATAAAATCAGTGTCTGACCTCACTGACGCTCTGGAGTCTAAATGAGAGCAATGTTCCTTGCAACCATATTTTGAAATATAGTGGAAAGCCTTGCCAGAAGAGTGGAAGGGAGGATTGATGCCTTATTAATATCCATGGTTATATGAAATTAATTGTCCGTGGTTTTGCTCATCAAACACATTTGGGTGTTTTGTTCAGCAGTGGCGGCTCGTCAGGGGAGGCACAGCCAACACAAAATTGAGGAGAAAATGGGAAAAGGATGATTTAATGTTAATAAAATTCCCAGTAATTCATTTCATTTCATGTTTCAGAATGTGTATTTTTTGTTAGTAATTTCACCACTGTAACACCATAACATGTTACTGAAATCGAAAGCACCACTGTTCTTTCATGAACGTGTTGAATCTGCCGATGTCATTACAATCGCAGGGTATAGAGAAGGGGAGGGGGAGGCACATCCAGAGCCGGGCTCTGTCTTGTGCCTCAGTTGGTAAAATATTAGCCAATCACCATCGAGTGTTTTACATTCAGCGCTTAGGTGAGTTGAGAAAAAATACATTGCAGGGGAGGCTAGCCTCAACCAATCATCGAAGAGACTTAAATTACGTGAATAACGTGATAGTTTGAACTGCTAACGCTGCGCTGTTAATGTATCAAGTATCTTAATTATGGAGCGTAGCGATATTGAATATTTGATCGCCAACAAATTTACCAAGCTATCATTCAAACAGTCTACAAATGAAAAATAAAGGAAGACAGGAATTGGAAATATAGGCAACAGCAGCCAGCAGCCAGCAGCATTCAATAAACGGCCCAATGCGCTCTTTTAAAACAGACATTTAAGGAGGGATGGATGTTTGCTTCAAGTGATAGGCTAGGTGAGTGAAATTATATTTGCATTATCTTGTATGTGTGTCATTTTCTTTAGATTTTCTGTCTATAAGTGAGCAAAAAGCCAATTTAAATGAGTTAAGCTAATAATAATAATAATAATAATCCTCGGCAGGGGATCCCCAGAACACTAGAATTTAGTGTGCCTCCTCTATTTTAAAACCCACGAGCCGCCACTGGTGTTCAGGTTTCCACATACTGTTTTGGCCATGTAGTGCACTGCAAAGAATACCTGCATGGTGGACAGAAATGAAGCAGTTTTACTCCGTTACCCATGTAAGTAAATTTTTTTATTTGGACTTCATCAGTGTTTTTTCATTTTAGGGATTTTTTTTCTTCACTACATTTCAAAGCATGATAACAAATCTTTCTTTACGTAGAGCCAATTATTTTCTTTTCACTGAATTGGTCTTGTCTGAAATCAAAGCCTCGAACCGGGAGTAATATGATCCTAGGGAGCGCTGACTTCTACAAAATTCATAATAATGTCAGACTAAGCTCTAACCTATTTAAATTCTATCCTATCTGTGTGACTGGGGCATTAGACCTCTCTCTCTTTAAATAGGTATTCTGAGCAGGAGTATATCAAATAAATAAATAAAATCATATAGATCAGTTTTGTACTTTTAAAACATATACTTTACTATTTAAATTGAAATGGATTACTTTTACTTGAGTAATATTTCATCAGGGTACAAAGAATTACAGTGGAACGTATAAAACAAAAACAAACAAACAAAAACACAATGATGGTAATAATGGTGTTATAGTATTGTGTCCAGTATAATAATACCTTGTATTTTGTTGTACTAAGTCCACAGAAAGCTCAGGCAAGCTACCTGAAGTTACCAGTTACCTGAAGCGGGTTCTTGGTGCTGATGGCGATGACCTGGTATTTGTAGTAGCAGAGTTCGCAGCTCCAGGATCCTCTTTCACTAATCCACTTTATAAGACAGGGCTCATGAGTGCAGCGAACAGAACCACTACAGCGACATGGGCTCAGCAGCTCCCCCTGCAGGATACAACACATGCTTACATTAGCAGTAGCAAATCTCCCCGACTTATCAAACAATTCTGAAACTAAAAATTACATAAACACCCAGGTCGATGATAAATAAGACAACAATATTGTCACACTGTCTATGGTTCAATACAAAATGCGTGACATAGATATAAAGACTAAACGAGACGTATATAGACTAAACGAGACACAGGTGTGGTTAATCGGTAACTAAGTAAACTAACAGAGTAATTAAGGAAAACTGAAATGAAACACAAGGAACAAAGACGTAGGAATGAAAACATAAAGATACCAAACATAACCCTGACAAATATAGTTTTGGCATTTGGCAACATAAAGTATTTTCTTTGCAAAAATAGATGCTATTTAGTGGTATTTTCTTCGCACTAAGTGTAAATAGTTGCAAATAGGTACTATTTGCACCTCAGTGTATTGTAGTATATTATAAAACAGTATGCAATAATAACAACATATGGAGTGTATTTGATTATATTTATTAAAGGGATGGTTGATTATGATTTCACTTTTTTAACTTTAGTTAGTGTGTAATGTTGCTGTTAGAGCATAAACAACATCTGCAAAGTTACGACACTCAAAGTTAAATGCAAAGGGAGATATTTTCTTCTAAGAATTTGCTTATTAAGGACTACAACAAACTGCTCTTAGGGACTACAACGAGCTTCTTCCTAGGTTAGTGACATCACTAACCCTAAAATTACCATAAACCCTGGACCCAAGAACATACAACAAAGGGGGCGAGGCCATGTTGGGCTGCTTTAGAGAAGAGGAAGAGTTGTTGTAGCAGAGTGTTGTTGCCATGCCGTCATTTTACGCCGGACTGCTTCACAAACGAGGGTCAAATCACAAAAGATTAACATGACATCACATGCTAGTCAATGAGTTGAATCAACTCCACAGCAACTACTGTACATAAATGTATCCACTAGCCATTCAGAAACATCCAGTTGCATTCTAAATGTTGTAACTTCTTCCTGAGTCTCTCCATCAGTGTCTGAATCTGGTTTGAACAATGTAAGGCTGGACACTGTTACTGACAATCGTCATTTTGGCTGCATAAGATTCTCCAGCTTTGTTGATGTATTTGAGCAAAGGAAGCGCGAGCTGTTAAGGCTCCGCCCTCTTTTGGAAAGCTGGCAGGGAGCAGCAGCTCATTTGCATTTAAAGGGACACACAGAAAAACAGCGCGTTTTTACTCGCATCCAAATTTGACAAGCTATAATAAAAGATGTGTGGGGTATTTTGAGCTGATACTTCACAGACACATTCGGGGGGCACCAGAGACTTATATTACATCTTGTAAAAAGGGCAATATAGGTCCCCTTTAAAATCATAAATGGATGCTGCCTTATTGGGACATTACTAATAAAAATGTCATAACTGGACCTTCCGGTTAAACAATAGACTCTCTGGCCTGGTGACACATGCAGGACTTCTCCAATCATTTAGTCCTCTTAAAGGATTCTTCTTCATTCTTAAAGGATTCCTCTTGCCTCCATTTTTTGTGTACAACGCCCACATCTCAAAATCAACTACCAAGTCTCTGCTCTACATTTTTCTCTTTTTCAATAATATGTTACACTCATGTACATCACAATATGGAAGAAAGGATCTGTCCCTACTTCCTTTTCATTGTAACTTTAAGGTGCTGTCACATTTGCAGTTCCTCTGCGAAAGTTTGTGGGGGCGAAATCTAGCCTTTTTGATAGGATTCTACGTAATCCTAACTTTTGCGTGAAAAAAATCCACTCACAGAGTTTGTTCATGTTCAAATTGGTCACATGAATTTGTGGTGTTGACCAAAAGAAAGCTGCTTGGCAAGTTCTGCGTGAGATGTGCTTCATACAACTTTACAATATTGCCAATGGATTTTTTTGCCTAAATTTTTTATAATTAATATAAAAATGTATTTAAAAAAAAAAATAAATAATAATAATTAATTATAAAATTATAAAATAAATATGTTTTTGGAGAGTCGCACCACATGACATTTTACAACCTGAATTAACCTTGCCTTTTCATAAAAAAGTCAAATGATCTGATATTATATAATTTTCTGTCTTAGCAGACAAATCTTTTTTCAAATGTGACCCTGGACCACAAAACCAGTCATAAGTCGCACAGGTATATGTAGCAATAGCCAATAATACATTGTACGGGTCAAAATTATCGATTTTTCTTTTATGGCAAAAATCATTAGGATATTAAGTAAAAATCATGTTCCATGAAGATATTTTGTAAATTTCCTACCGTAAATATATCAAAATGTATTTTTGTGAGTGGATATGCATTGCTAAGGACTTCATTTGGACAACTTTAAAGGCGATTTTCTCAATCTTTTGATGTTTTTGCATTTTCAAATTTTCAAATAGTTGTATCTGGCCAAATATTGTCCTATCCTAACAAACCATACATCAATGGAAAGCTTATTTATTCAGCAATTCCATTGACCCTTATGACTATTTTTGTGGTCCAGGGTCACAAATTAACAAGTAGAAGCAGTTGTGGCATCTTCATTATTATAACAGTACAGTGTTGTATCACACTAACATTTATATAAAAAATGTAAAACTTTCAAAACATGCTCATCATATAGTCAAACCATTGTATGTATGAATCGCATTTGAATGTATTTTTGAATGTAAGTTAATAGATCCAGACTAAAGTGTCATGTCACTGACCCGTCCATTAGTTGTACAAATTATTAATGGGCTCGACTTAAGAGTCCACAGATACTGGTAGACTGTTACTAGGGACATTACCTCAGTGACCTTCACAAGAACTATACCCATGAGACACATAGGTTGAGGAAGATGTTTAACAGTGCTGCTTGCCTTGTTTAAAAAAAAAAAAAGAAGCTATGTCCAGTTTGACTTGAACAGATAATAAAAATGCCAGAATCTCTTTTCAGCAGCAAAGGGCCATAATTTGATTGATTGCTACTTTGCAACCCATGCATGTGAATCATGCATAAACCGAGACAACAAACCTACTGCCTCAAAATCACGTCTTACAGCAGGCTTAAACATTTCAATTGCTGCATGTCAAAATATCTTCACAGAAGCCTCACAGCAGTATTTACAATGTTTCAAAACACAGCACATCTCCAAAGTGCCTCATAGTGAGGTTTGTGTGGGTGACAAATAGTTGTCTAATCCAGAGTGTGTTTATTCTTAGCTCATTTAACCAGTGCAAAGAATATCTGTACATCCGTCCGCTACTGTCAAAATTACAGATTTAATTACACAAGTGCTAACATTCATCAGAGCAAATTCCTTTAATTAACACCATTGCTTTCTGAATAGGAACCAGACACAATGACAGCGTCTATCATTTGGCCTTACAAATGCATACACATACATACATCCACACATCCCAACACCATAATGAGGGATGATCAGATAAAAGCATCTGTTGGGTCTCTGGCACCAGTGTGCTGGGACTTGCTCACTGATTGGAGCGGAGTCAAACTGATCCCTGTGGCACTGATAGAAATTACCTTACTGTGCTGATCAGACTTGGTGCACTGTCTCTTTTATATTGCTTCAGTTTAGCACCTAGATAAGGGGGACTGAATTTCCATAAGCATAAATTATTTACTCAGAACATTCTTAGAAAAAGACATTTAGGGAGAGATCAAGTTTTGCAGCGTAAGAAAACACAGATCACTACTTTGCCCTGGAGCTCTGTGGAGCAGCGCTAATGAGCGTTGTTTCCAGCAGTCGGCTTCATGTCCCTCACTGAAATGACACACTCATTTTGCTCTACATGCACACAGTTATGACCATTGTCTTTAACAAGACAGTCATTCATAAACTGCTGAAAAACTTTGAACCAATTTACCTCACGTATCTCTTGTAAAACCTAAATTTTTTGCTCAGCTGCTGCAGTTCACAGTTTTACTTTTATTGACACAAATCAAGATTAGAGGGGACAGCTGCTTAGATTTTTGTCTGTTCATTACTGTCATATGGCTTTGGAAGACTTAAAATATTGTCGCTGTAGGCTGGAAACCTTGTATGCCCAAAACCACTACTTTTCAGGAAATGGAAAAACACTGTATTTTTTAAATAATACAAATGTCAAAGTTGACATTGTAGCTTTATATATGGTCAGACACTTGCACGTGTCATTATATTATTAACATTTTACTAAAATCAAGCTCCAATTGAGTTACAAGGTTTTTGACCAGCAAATTTTGGATGTTTTGTCCGTCATTAGAATAGCCGCATCTAGGCCAGTAAGTGTATCGCATTACAATTTCATTACAATTCCCATGTATATAACATTTTTTATAAAAGTGCTACACACAGGCTATTTAAGACAGTACTGGCTATGACTCAAAGATCAGATATATCATATATATATATATATATATAGGAATAACTGATAACGGGCTGTTAAATTCTTAGAAAATAATGCACACCCAAGGTGGTAATGCGATCACGACGCGAAGCATAATTTTCTAAGAATTCAATGGCCCGGAGTCAATTATTCTGCTTATACTACGGTTAACACACCTCAAGACACTGTTTCGATGGTGTATTTCATGACATNCTTCCACTTGAGACTTCTGGCTAAGGTCAAGCAATACATGCTACGTAAAGACTTTGAAAGAGTCATACATGCTTTTATTACGTCGCGATTAGACTACTGTAACTCTTTGTATGCCGGTTTGGATCAGTCATCACTCCGACGGCTACAGTTAGTACAGAACGCAGCAGCTCGACTTTTAACCGGGACCAAAAAACGTGAACACATTACACCGGTATTGGCCTCACTTCACTGGCTTCCTGTTTGTTTTAGAATTAAATTTAAAATTGCATTAATTGTTTTTAAAATCTTGAGTGGGTTGTCGCCTTTATATTTGACGGAGCTTCTACATGTCCACACACCTGCCAAAGTACTGAGGTCTTTCGACCAGATGCTCCTCGATGTGCCTAGATCTAGGCTAAAAAACAAAGGTGACAGAGCATTTGCAGTGGCTGCTCCTAATATCTGGAATAGTCTACCAATTTATGTAAGGAAAGCTCAGACTATTGAAACTTTCAAGTCCTTGCTTAAGACGCATTACTATGCTTTGGCTTTCAATTCTAGTTGAGCTTTGATATCTTGACCAGTTGGTTATTTTGTTTGCACTTTGTGTAATATTGTCTGTATAATAATGTTTTTTTTTTTNTTTTTTTTTTCTTTTCTTTGTTGGATCTTGTGAAGCACTTTGGTCAATTATGATTGGTTTTAAATGTGCTATATAAATAAATTGAACTTGAACTTGAAATTCTTAGAAAATAATGCACACCCAAGGTGGTAATGCGATCACGACGCGAAGCATAATTTTCTAAGAATTCAATGGCCCGGAGTCAATTATTCTGCTTATACTACGGTTAACACACCTCAAGACACTGTTTCGATGGTGTATTTCATGACATTTGTGTGTGGGACTAATTTCTTACACATCTCATCCCAAGCCTTCGTTGCTAATTCCAAAACGTCATTTCAGAACTAGTAACGGAAGCTTGAGCCTTGACAGAGAGAGAGAGAGAGTAAGCATACAGTGGGTACGGAAAGTATTCAGACCCCCTTAAATTTTTCACTCTTTGTTATATTGCAGCCATTTGCTAAAATCATTTAAGTTCATTTTTTTCCCTCATTAATGTATACGCAGCACCCCATATTGACAGAAAAACACAGAATTGTTGACATTTTTGCAGATTTATTAAAAAAGAAAGACTGAAATATCACATGGTCCTAAGTATTCAGACCCTTTGCTGTGACACTCATATATTTAACTCAGGTGCTGTCCATTTCTTCTGATCATCCTTGAGATGGTTCTACACCTTCATTTGAGTCCAGCTGTGTTTGATTATACTGATTGGACTTGATTAGGAAAGCCACACACCTGTCTATATAAGACCTTACAGCTCACAGTGCATGTCAGAGCAAATGAGAATCATGAGGTCAAAGGAACTGCCTGAAGAGCTCAGAGACAGAATTGTGGCAAGGCACAGATCTGGCCAAGGTTACAAAAAAATTTCTGCTGCACTTAAGGTTCCTAAGAGCACAGTGGCCTCCATAATCCTTAAATGGAAGACGTTTGGGACGACCAGAACCCTTCCTAGAGCTGGCCGTCCGGCCAAACTGAGCTATCGGGGGAGAAGAGCCTTGGTGAGAGAGGTAAAGAAGAACCCAAAGATCACTGTGGCTGAGCTCCAGAGATGCAGTCGGGAGATGGGAGAAAGTTGTAGAAAGTCAACCATCACTGCAGCCCTCCACCAGTCGGGGCTTTATGGCAGAGTGGCCCGACGGAAGCCTCTCCTCAGTGCAAGACACATGAAAGCCCGCATGGAGTTTGCTAAAAAACACCTGAAGGACTCCAAGATGGTGAGAAATAAGATTCTCTGGTCTGATGAGACCAAGATAGAACTTTTTGGCCTTAATTCTAAGCGGTATGTGTGGAGAAAACCAGGCACTGCTCATCACCTGTCCAATACAGTCCCAACAGTGAAGCATGGTGGTGGCAGCATCATGCTGTGGGGGTGTTTTTCAGCTGCAGGGACAGGACGACTGGTTGCAATCGAGGGAAAGATGAATGCGGCCAAGTACAGGGATATCCTGGACGAAAACCTTCTCCAGAGTGCTCAGGACCTCAGACTGGGCCGAAGGTTTACCTTCCAACAAGACAATGACCCTAAGCACACAGCTAAAATAACGAAGGAGTGGCTTCACAACAACTCCGTGACTGTTCTTGAATGGCCCAGCCAGAGCCCTGACTTAAACCCAATTGAGCATCTCTGGAGAGACCTAAAAATGGCTGTCCACCAACGTTTACCATCCAACCTGACAGAACTGGAGAGGATCTGCAAGGAGGAATGGCAGAGGATCCCCAAATCCAGGTGTGAAAAACTTGTTGCATCTTTCCCAAAAAGACTCATGGCTGTATTAGATCAAAAGGGTGCTTCTACTAAATACTGAGCAAAGGGTCTGAATACTTAGGACCATGTGATATTTCAGTTTTTCTTTTTTAATAAATCTGCAAAAATGTCAACAATTCTGTGTTTTTCTGTCAATATGGGGTGCTGTGTGTACATTAATGAGGGAAAAAAAAAGAACTTAAATGATTTTAGCAAATGGCTGCAATATAACAAAGAGTAAAAAATGTAAGGGGGTCTGAATACTTTCCATACCCACTGTATGTGAATTAGCCTACCTGAGTCTGTGCGTCTCTCACTACAGCAGTGTCTCTAGTAATAGTGAAACTATAAGTTTATCTACCTCAAAAACCGAACAGTTATTACCTCACTGGTGAGAAATGTCATGTAGTTTTTAAGTTACTAAACTATTTTATTGATTAATTTGTCCGAGCAGCGCTGACAAGACGTTTCTGTGCGAGTGTGTGTCCGTACTATACGGTATGTTACGTGTGTATACGTATACATTTGAAAGAGAGGGAGAGAGTTTGTGCTTTTAGGACACAATAAAACGTATTTTGTGACAAAAACCATGACAATAATTTAATGTTTTAATCCTGTTTACTTTATTTATTTGCTTGGTCGGTGTCATTGTAGGTTTTGGTTCTTTTGCGGTTGTAGGCTGTAGGACCTATTGAAATAACTGAAATCATTTGGCGAAGTGATACGGAACTGCAGTGCTTCAAGACCTGCCTAGAACTACTTTAACTGTGCATTTCCCTGAAAATAATTGCACACCTTTGAACGTTGGTCAACAAATTAGATTTGAGCATTCAACAGCCCCATAAATATAGTTATTAAAAACAAGCAAGCCCCGCCCATATGTGAAAAAGTAATGCAGTTAGTTACTTTTTAAGGAGTAATGCAATACTGTAATGCATTACTTTTACATGTAACTTTCCCCAACACTGGTCATTATACACAACAAAGTATAGATGCAAATAAGAGATTCACTGCACTCAGCTTCTTTGATTTTAAAGACTTTTTTTTGAGAATGCAGAATCCATGAGCTCGCACCGAAATGATTGTCAGTTTAAGTGATTATACAAGAAGTGCTCTTTGATTTCTTTTTGAGTATAATGAATTCACAATTTGAATAAAGCATTTTTTTTAAGGTCATGAGTTCAAATCCCATGAACACATACAGTAAACTGATAGAATATACCTTAAATGTCCTGTAAGTGATTAAACAAAAAATAATTATTTAAAATCCAGGTAGGGGTCTTTATGGGTTTGTTGGTTTAAAAGTTGTTTAAACATTATTTGGAGATATTGTCTGCATTTTCTAGAAAACAAAACTCGCTTGTAACTCCACATTGGACATTTTACCTGAAAAATGCAGCAATAGCTAGGGCAACGTTATGGAGCTCCAGACATGATATTAGATATTGTGGATACAAAAATAGATATTGTGGCTATGAATTAACTAAAATAAGGGAACACATTAGTACATCAGAGCCATGATTTACCTAATAAGATAGTAAAACTGAAGTCGTGGGAAAGAAATCTTAATTTGTGGGCAGATATCTTTATTTTATTTATTTATAAATTTATTGGCTTGTCAAGTGCAGGGCTTTATACAGCGTATTTCCAGTTTTGCAAAAAATTTGGGCGACATGCATGTAAGCGAGTAAATACATAAATAGAGGAGAATTATGGCAGTCATTTCAAAGTGCCCCACTTCCTGCTGCCAACAGGTGACTGTAACTGAATATTGCCATGTAGATGTCTTTAGGCCAGGCCTATTATCGAACGTGAAGTTTGGAGCAGATCGGACATTGTATGTCTGGGTTACAACAACTTCCTGTTTCGTGACGTTATTCGCATACATTAGCACTTAGCCAAGTGTTACATGATTTAACGTGTTTCTAGTATGTTTGGTACTTCGTGGCATATTGAAATGTGTTTCTGGGAGTGAATTACAGTGTAAAGCATGCCATTTCCTGTTGCCAGCAGGTGGCGCTATGACTAACTGAATATTGTCAAGTAGATGTCTTTAGGTCAGGACTCTTATCACACATGTGAAGTTTGGGGCAGATCGGACATTGTATGCCTGAGTTACAACAGCTTCCCTGTTTCATGGCGAAACATTAGACTTTGTCAGGTCGCCACGGGCACGCCCTTTAGTGAAAACTCAAGATCTTTGCAATTTAACATCCCTAAGGCCTTAAGATTAGACTAACCATGTATGATGTTGTTCTGGTTAAATCTCTATGAGGAATTAATCACAGTGTAAAAAAAGTCATTTCCTGTTGCCCGCAGGTGGCACTATGACTGTAACTGAATATTACCATGTAGATGTCTTTGGGCCAGGACTCTAATAAAACACGTCCTTCAGCGAAAACTCTAGATCTTTGCAATTTAACATCGCAAAGGCCTTAAGATTAGACTGACCAAATATGATGTTTATCTGATTAAAGCTCTAGGAGGAGTTCATTAAAGTACAACATCTGGAAATGGCAAAAACTGTAAGAATTTTGCAGAGAAAACTCAAAATATCTCACTTCCTGTTGGGTTTACAGATTTTGCACCCAGGGGCTTTTTTGTAGGTATTGGGCTGTTAGATGTATGTACCGAATTTCACACTTGTACGTGAAACGTAGCAGGGAGGGCGCTTAATTGAAATTTTGTAGGTGGTGCTATCAAGCCATTTTGGCACACCTAGTTCTGAAACCCATATCAGACGTACATTTTCACCACTTCTGATGCGTGTGCAAAGTTTCATGAGTTTTCAAACATGTTTAGGCCCTCAAAAATGTGATTCATTCCGGAGAAGAATAATAATTGACAATAGGGTCCTCACACCGTCCGTGCTCGGGCCCTAATAAAGCATTCATGTAGAGCAGGTTTCTAGATTGGGTTTCATAATGCCCAGTTTTTTACTTGCAAGTATGTTTTCACAGTTAACAGTGAACAATAAACAGTTTATTATGAAGACAAGTCCTGAAATGAACAGCAGAACTTTTCATTTCAACTTGGGAAATGAACAGGTCTGACCTGGGTAACAGCACCTTTAAAATAAAACTACATTTCATTATATCATTGTATAAGGCAGAACTTTTCAACTGGGTGACCACAGGCCAAATATGGCCCTTCACTCATATTTTATTGCACACTGATTGATTCTGATGAAATTGCGGTGCTGCTCGATACATCAGAAAACCCGCGATGAGTTCAACAGAGCTCTGAGGTCATCAATTACCAATCTGTGGTCCAAATCCAGAACGGAGTGAGTGTGTTTAATACATTTCTGGCCATAGTTCAGATATGCTATTTTGCTCAAACACGTTTAAACCCACATTTTTGATTGCATCTTTATCCAATCAAATGCATTTACACAAATTATTCAGCTGTGGACAAACCTTCAACAACTTTTGTTGTGTCATATTCAACAAAAGAGAAATTGATGATTACACCTGAACATTTGAAGAAGAATGAAAAGAAGAGTTTTCTTTCTCTATCCCCAGTTTTTTTTAAATTACAGTTCTATAATAGATGGCCAATTTTTGGTTGTTGTTCTCAAACATAATGGACAAAGTCATGTTTATGTCTTGTGGTGTTTAACACATTAGTTAAATGTTGTGTTAAAATTGATCAATAATTCATCTGAAAATGTTTGTTCCTTTGCAAGTTTTCCGGCCTCCGCAAGAAATTTGTTGAAGAACCCAGGTGTGTAAGGTCATATCAGTATGTCTGCAGACCTCTTTATAAAAACCAGACTGTTTTCCAGTGTAGACTTGGTCCAGACTATTCAAGGATGGTGTAAATGTAAAGAGGACCTGAACAAAACATTTAGTCTTTGTGTTCTCCCATTTAAAGTTGACCTTTATCAATGTTTTACTAAAAGTGCATTTTAAAGTATAAATTAGGTTATGCAACCTTTTCCATTTAGTCACAGAAACAAAAGGGGAAAAGTCTCCTTTCAGAGCTCTGAAAAAAAACTTTCATATAAACATATACAGTGGGTACGGAAAGTATTCAGACCCCCTTAAATTTTTCACTCTTTGTTATATTGCAGCCATTTGCTAAAATCATTTAAGTTAATATTTTTCCCTCATTAATGTACAAACAGCACCCCATATTGACAGAAAAACACAGAATTGTTGACATTTTTGCAGATTTATTAAAAAAGAAAAACTGAAATATCACATGGTCCTAAGTATTCAGACCCTTTGCTGTGACACTCATATATTTAACTCAGGTGCTGTCCATTTCTTCTGATCATCCTTGAGATGGTTCTACACCTTCATTTGAGTCCAGCTGTGTTTGATTATACTGATTGGACTTGATTAGGAAAGCCACACACCTGTCTATATAAGACCTTACAGCTCACAGTGCATGTCAGAGCAAATGAGAATCATGAGGTCAAAGGAACTGCCTGAAGAGCTCAGAGACAGAATTGTGGCAAGGCACAGATCTGGCCAAGGTTACAAAAAAATTTCTGCTGCACTTAAGGTTCCTAAGAGCACAGTGGCCTCCATAATCCTTAAATGGAAGACGTTTGGGACGACCAGAACCCTTCCTAGAGCTGGCCGTCCGGCCAAACTGAGCTATCGGGGGAGAAGAGCCTTGGTGAGAGAGGTAAAGAAGAACCCAAAGATCACTGTGGCTGAGCTCCAGAGATGCAGTCGGGAGATGGGAGAAAGTTGTAGAAAGTCAACCATCACTGCAGCCCTCCACCAGTCGGGGCTTTATGGCAGAGTGGCCTGACGGAAGCCTCTCCTCAGTGCAAGACACATGAAAGCCCGCATGGAGTTTGCTAAAAAACACCTGAAGGACTCCAAGATGGTGAGAAATAAGATTCTCTGGTCTGATGAGACCAAGATAGAACTTTTTGGCCTTAATTCTAAGCGGTATGTGTGGAGAAAACCAGGCACTGCTCATCACCTGTCCAATACAGTCCCAACAGTGAAGCATGGTGGTGGCAGCATCATGCTGTGGGGGTGTTTTTCAGCTGCAGGGACAGGACGACTGGTTGCAATCGAGGGAAAGATGAATGCGGCCAAGTACAGGGATATCCTGGACGAAAACCTTCTCCAGAGTGCTCAGGACCTCAGACTGGGCTGAAGGTTTACCTTCCAACAAGACAATGACCCTAAGCACACAGCTAAAATAACGAAGGAGTGGCTTCACAACAACTCCGTGACTGTTCTTGAATGGCCCAGCCAGAGCCCTGACTTAAACCCAATTGAGCATCTCTGGAGAGACCTAAAAATGGCTGTGATAGTGATAGTTTTGATAGTGCGCTCAGAAATGGATCGTGAAGACATAACATTTGTCAATACTATCCAGAGATTGGATACCAACACCAGCAGAACATACCACATCCAATATATGGCCCAACCTATGGGTCGTAAAAGTAACATGCTGTTTAAAGTCAAAACCATCCAAAATATCCAAAAAGGTAGCAGTTTTGACACAATTTGGGTTATCAATATGGAAATTGACATCACCAGTCAAGACCATAGATGGACAGAGTGGACTAAGAAGTGTCAGCAACTCAGTAAACTCAGAAAAAAAATAAAGGATTAGGTTTTGGTGGACGATAAATGAGCAGCACAAGAACAGGTGAAACACCATTGACTTTAAAAACCAGACATTCAAATGATGAGACAGGAAGGAGCGTCAATAACATCGATTGATACATTTGATACAAATATTGCAGCCAAGCCACCACCCTTACCGGAAGCTCGAGGCACATCAATATATTTATATCCAGATGGGGCACACATGTTCAAATTAAGATAGTCTTTGTGCCAAGTTTCACTGAGACAAAGAATGTAAATTTTCCTGTCAAGGAGAGTGTCAGTGATAAGTGCAGTTTTATTGTTTATTGACCTCGTGTTGAAGTGAGCAAGTCGCATAGTGCTACAGCACACATTCGCTGCAGGTTTTTGAGAGAGAACCTCAGGATAGCGTAGGCTACCATAGCCGATTCCACGGCAACCAGAAGTATGACGCAGCGAGCGCCTGCGGTTCGACCAAAGTTTAGTGACTCCAGCACCGACAGTAGAGCGTCTCTGAAGAGAGCCTCTATGATTATAACTAGGCCGGCGGAGGAGCTGCATGGAACGCAAAGTTTGTATGACGCTGATATTTGGACGGCCATGTTGTCCCAGGGATAAGAGTTCAGAGAGAGAGAGTACCACAGCATGGTGAAGTCCAGAATTTCAGTCCACTGCTTAACGCTGGTTCATGATAAAATCAAGACGGCAATAATCCAAGTGATCATATGAAGTCGCATGATGACATCCGAGGGTTGTTATACAGCCATTGCACACAGAGAACTTGACGCAACTCCAGAGACCCGTTTGATCTCGCACGGAGAAAGCAGCAACAGGCAGAGACAGTGCAGGTGAATCACGGCAAACAGACGAGACCAGCAGCAGACAGATCAGGGGGAAACACTCCAAAACGCCGGCTCAGACAAGGTAAATATGTGGAAGTCCAGCAGCAAGTTAAGTTTAAAATGATTCAGAAGAGTTTAAAATTTGATTAAAATAATAAACAACTAAAATACGGCAACAGAAGCGGCAGCCAAACGTGTGCCAGCGTCCTCTCCGGAACCGGAAATTCAATAAATTCATTTGGTGATTCATTTAAGCGGATCAATAGAGGAGAAATATGGCATTTTGATGCACCACAGTTCCTGCTGCCAGCAGGTGGTGCTTTGACTATAACTGAATATTGGCTGGAACCATTATCAAACATGTGAAGTTTGGGGCAAATCGGACATTGTATGCCTGAGTTACAACAACTTCCTGTTTCGTGGCGTTAATCACGTACATTAACACTTGCTAAGTGTAGCATGATTTAACGTGTTTCTAACACGTTTGATACTTTGTGGCATATTAAAATGTGTTTCTGGAAGTGAATTACAGTGTAAAGCAAGCCTGTTGCCAGCAGGTGGCGCTATGATTAACTGAATATTGGCATATAGATGTCTTTAGGCCAGGACTCTTATTACACATGTGAAGTTTGGGGCAGATCGAACATTGTATGCCTGAGTTACAACAGCTTCCTCTTTCATGGCGAAACATCAGACTTTGTCAGGCCTCCACGGACACGTCCTTTAGCGAAAACTCAAGATCGTTGATATTTATCATCGCTGAGGCCTTAAGATTAGACTGATAACATATGATGTTGTTCTGATTAAATCTCTATGAGAAGTTAATCACAGTGTAAAACATGTTATTTCCTGTTGCCCGCAGGTGGCGCTATGACTGTAACTGAATATTGTCATGTAGATGTCTTCGCGTCAGGACTCTAATAAAACATGTGAAGTGGGGCAGATCTGACATTGTATGCCCGAGTTACAACAACTTCCTTTTTCATGGTGAAACATCAGACATTGTCAGGCCGCCACAGACAAACCCTTCAGAGAAAACTCTAGAGATTAGACTGACCAAATATGATGTTGATCTGATTAAAGCTCTAGGAGGAGTTGGTTAAAGTACAACGTCTGGAAATGGCAAAAATGGCAAAAATTGCTAAATATCTGACTTTCTGTTCGGTTTTAGATTTTGCTCTTGCTTTTTATAGGTACTAGGCTGTAAAATGTACCGGATTTGATACCAGTACGTGAAATGTAGTGCATGGGGCACTTCATTGAAAATTTATAGGTGGCGCTATCGAGCCATTTTGCCATGCCTAATTCTGCGACCCATAACAGACGTAAATTTTGACCACTCCTACATCATGCGTCATACATCGCGTCAGAGGATTACTCATTTGGCTCAAATCAACTTGCGCATTCTGTGTACGGTCATCTGCCGGAAGCTATAGTTATTTGAATTTATAAAGTTTTAAATATGGATATTTTTGTTACAATCGCTACATCGCTTTGCTTCAGAAGGTCTTTTTTAACTCCCTGGAGTCATATGGATTACCCCCATTCACAACCATTATAAACCTTGGAGGACTAAGGATATTTTTAAATATATCTCCGATTGTGTTTGTCTGAAAGAAGATAGTTATATGTACCTGGCTTGAGGGTGAGTAAATCATTGGATGAATTTCATTTTTCGGTGAACTATCACTTTAAAATTGCAAAACCCCAGTCCTGATTCACTGGTTTAAGGATGTCATTTATTATTTTTGCATAATGTACTTGATTTATACTTCCTCTGACAACTGATGCAAATTCATTGTGACAATCTCTTGTACAAGTACATAATGGCTCATAACACACACATGCGTGCCCTAACATGCTCACACATTCACTTACACATCACTTCCCTGATCTTCTGCAATTCAATGGGGCAAATGATCCAGGTATAATTTGACAAGAAAGAATGTCACTTTTTCAGAAAGCAGAACTAGAGACAAACCCCCACCTTTTAACTCAGTGTACCATGTCCTCACCGAGACATTTTTTTTTTATAAAATCAACAAGATTCAAGAATAACATCCAAAACATCCTCATTCCACATCCTCACAAGGTTACACCTATGCTCCTCTATTTCAGCCCTCACTATCTCTGACACATTGGCAATGTGTGAACATTTAAACCCCAACTTCTATAGTATGTTTCTATCTGTGACAGCCTCTGTTCTCTGCTATTACTGTCATTCAGATCCTTGTGTGTTTTGAAGCTGCTTACAAATTAAACATACAGGCCTGTAATGATTCAAGGGTGATATCTCACACGCACAGTACAGCTGTCTACCTTCACAAAGAAGAGTTACGTTACTGAAGCACATATGGGTTCACATATGACAGGAATGTAATGTAGTTCCAAACGTAGGTTCGGGAGGAGCCTAAACATTCAGTCCTGTCAATCATCATTACGAGCGTAAATAAGCAGCAGTCACTGCGTCATC
The DNA here is from genome assembly GCA_003731715.1 of Anabarilius grahami. Taxonomy (NCBI): domain Eukaryota; kingdom Metazoa; phylum Chordata; class Actinopteri; order Cypriniformes; family Xenocyprididae; genus Anabarilius; species Anabarilius grahami. The sequence goes on from RJVU01023003.1 coordinate 644,350, forward strand.
CCAGCGACAATTCGTCCAGCATCCCTCCTCCTCCCCATCTCCTCCTCTGTTTCTCTTATTTTCCCTCTACGCAGTACTGTTATAGGGAGGGTTTAACTCGGAGCTCAAGCCGAGCCTCGGGTTCGAGCCTCCTTCGAGGACAGCAAGCCAAGTTTGTTTTACCATTAAATCATTCAGACTGAATGGTCAGGCGAACTTGCGGAAAGATTAGGGATCTGTCATATGTATCTAAAGTACATTTATCAAGGGTACAATGGTCTTCAGACTACATACTAATGTTTGTAATACTACTGATGTTGTTGCTGAACTTATGTATTTGGGTGTATGTGTCATTCTATGAAAGGATTACCATTTGTGACTACAAACATCTGATGATAAAATATACTAAATCACAAAATTTGCTATTACAATATATTTATTGTAAATTAATTATTTATTAAAAATTTATAATTTTCATGTTGTATATTTTATTAATATTATATATATATTATAGGTATATTTTCGCTGTTGGGCGGAAACCTAGTATCTCCCTATTTTGTCTTTTTTTTTTTTGCATAAATCACTATTGGTCACTTTTTATCATTATTATAGTTATATAGTTATCATTCTTGGTGTGAACGGTCCTTTAGTCTAGCATTTCTTGTTGAGTCATAGCCTACTCTCTTAAATGGCCTGTGCGTAGCACTTCCTCTTTAATAACATGAGATTTTGGCCAAATACAGAAAAACTGAGCACTTACATATCTACAGTAAACTTAATAACCTGTTTGATGTAAACATAATGCGATGCACTTACTGCCTCAGATGCAGATGTTCTAATGACAGACAAAACACATGTCCGATAATCTCCAAAATTCGCTGGTCAAAGACCTTGTGACTCCATTTGAGCTTGGTTTTGGTAAAATGTTAATAATATAATGACATATGCATGACCGTCTAACCATAATATAAAGCCACAATATCAGCTTTGAGAACATGGTGTTTAATTAATTAAAAAAATACAGTATTTTTTCCAGAAAAAAAAAGTAGCGTTTTTGAAGATATGAGGTTTCCTCCCAACAGTGATGATGTGTATTTTTTAATTACTGGCTTTTTTTTACCTTTATTATATAGGACAGTGGAGAGTTGAGAGAAAAATGGGGGAAGAGAGGGGAATGGGTTCGGGACATGACCCAGATCAGACTTGATCCGGCTCCCCATGAGCACAACAGCTTCTTATACGTCACGAGTGCCTGCACCACTGCTCCAACAGTATATGCATCTTTACATCTCTGTATAGCTATTCATAGAGATTCTATTTAAAGGAATATTCCAGGTTCAATTGACAGCATTCGTAGAATGTTATTACCACAAAATATATACATTTCATTTTCCTTACAAATGAGGGTACAGTGAGTTACAATCAAATTAATGGGTATATTTTGGAATTTTAAAGCAGAAATTTGAAGATTTTTATTTTATAAAAGCACTTATATTAATTCTTCTAAAATAAAACTTCTGTATTATTTGAGTTGTAAAGTTGTTCTTGTTATTTTTGTGATTGATTTAGTTTTTTAGATGAGCCCATTCACTTACTTTTTGTAAAGAAAAGGAGAGTCCAAATTATTATTATTATATTTAAAATTTTTCAGTTCCCTCGTCTCCTGAACTCCATTTCCCATGATCCTCCTGTTTCCACACCTGCACTCACTTCCCTCGTCATCTCCCCATCAGCACTCATCACCTGCACTTCTTCATCAGCACTCCCTTTATAATGGACTCACTCCCTTTCCGATCTTGTTGTTGTTTTATATGTGTATACTGTGTGTATCTCCTGCGTTCTTCATTAAATACCTTAATTGTGGATATCCGCTTGCGTCTCGTCTCTACAACACCAGCATACCGTAACAGAAGATCGGACCAAGACCGCTGAATATCCACAAAAGTTAAATGGGACTTTTCCTCGTGCCTGTGCCCCCACAAAGCTGCCAATGCAAACTCTCCGCGGATGATCGTCTCTGGTCCATTCAACAGGACGGCCGCCCGCTGGAGAGATATGTGGAGGAATTTGCAGAGCTGTCTTCTAAGGTGAGTTAGCCAGATGCAATTTTTAATTCTTGCTTTCTGAGATATCTGGACGGGGATACGATCTGCTATTGTGAACCGGAGTGTCTCTATTCCTTAGTTGAATCTATTAATCTGGTTCTGTTCCTTAATGGTTCAGAGTTTGAAATTAAAGAGGTTCATAGGCGATCGTATTTTCCTCTTCCAGCTCCCTCAGACGCAAAGGAGGCCTGGCCAGCTCACCAGCCACCAATTTCCTCCACCTATCGCTCCAGTGGGCATGCACCAGGGCTCCAACCTGATACCACACCCAAGCCGTCCAAGAGAAGGGCCACCAAAAGGTCCAGACGGTCAAAGAAGCCAGCCATCCTCGAGCCCGCTCCAGTCTTCCACGAACCCGCTTCAGCCTTCCACGAACCTGCTCCAGTACCAGTTGGGCTTTTAATAGAATATGAGGGTATGTCTTGGATCCCGTCTCCAGACCCCTCACCAGTCTCCACCGAGCCCGCTCCAGCAGCCCCCGAGCCCGCTCCAGAAAAGGGGGAGGTACTGTCACAGTTCTCTCGTCTCCTGAACTCCATTTCCCATGATCCTCCTGTTTCCACACCTGCACTCACTTCCCTCATCTCCCCATCAGCACTCATCACCTGCACCTGGACTTCTTCTTCAGCACTCCCTTTATAATGGACTCACTCCCTTCACTCCCTTTCCGATCTTGTTGTTGTTTTGTGTATACTGTCTCCTGCGTTCTTTATTAAACACCTTAATTGTGGATATCCGTTTACATCTCGTCTCTACAACACCAGCATACCGTAACAAATATATTCAAAACAAAATCATCATAGCCAAAACTTTGCTATGATAAAATGCCAACCACACTTACACTACTGTTCAAAAGTTTGGGGTTTTTAATGTAATTCTCAAGAAGACTGTATTTAAGCGGTAACATAAAACCGTAACATTGTGAAATATTAGTAATTTAGCTATTTTCTATTTTAATATATTTTCAGCAGCCATTACTCCAGTCTTTAGTGTCACTTCAGGAATCATTCTAATATGCTGATTTGGTGCTCAGGAAAGATTATTCCCCACGTATTATCAGTGTGGAAAACAGTTGTGCTGTTTAATTTTTTTTGTTGAAACGGTGATAAATGTTTTTCAGGATTCTTTGAGTAAGTTGAAAAGAACATCATTTATTTGAAATAGAGTTTTTAATGTATTTAACATGAAAAAAGTCAGACATAAATCCATATTCATACATAAAACACAGCTGAAGGTTTTAGAATGGAAAACAGCTGTATTTGGCTTTAAGAGACTTAAAGTGACACTGTGTTCATATGTGTACTGTGTATTCTGTGTGTCAGGGCCATTTATTGCCTTCTCTGTCACTTCCTCTCTCTTTGAGAGGATTACAGTTTCCAGGTTGACAAACACTATGTATGAATGTGTCATTTCATCCGTCATGTACAAACTTCAATTAACAGGATTACCATGATAGGCCTTAATCTCAGCACTAGTTTCTGCTCTAAACAGATTACATTAGCTTTGGGAAAATCTGTGTCTTTGATGCAGTTTAGTTCCACAGTTATGAAACCTGTATCAAATGCGGACACTGCTATTCAGATTCACTCGACTGATTCATCAGTGATCAAATAGCCATACTGCAGAACATTAATAACTGAATGCAGATAATTCCCTGAGCAAAGTCCCTCTGATTTCATTTGACATGCGTTATTATGAGTCTAATCTGAGGACGGGGACATTTTGGAAGTGAATGTATATCCATTTGTCGAGTTAATTCAGATTCACTTGATTTGCTCTGCACTAATTATCCATAATCACTGATGGTTTGGGTTGTAATGATGCGTTGTGCAGCAGAGATGTGTGATGGGAGATCAGAGAGCGGCTTGTTAGAGTGGGAGAAGAGGCCACTTTATCTAATTGTGGTATTAAAGCAGAACTATCAATATAATCTGAATGACTGATCCTTTATACATAACCCCTAACAGCCCTCGGCGGTGAGCGCAGCCTCAATTTATTGCGCTGGATGTTAGGTCAGCGTTACATAGCAGCCGATTCATGGGAGCAGAAAGGAACGAGCCCTCTGTAAGAACCAAGCACGAGTAAGAACCATGTTTTATAATGAGAGGGAGGCACTACCTATACACGAGTTTGTGAGTAAAAGAGGCACGAAGAGACAAAAATTAAGGAGAGAAACAGTAAAAGAGACAGTAAGCCTAGGCTAGTGTAAGAAGAGAAATGAAAGAGAGAATCCTTGTAAACAGCCCTGAGCAGCGATAAAATAAATAGTATTTCATGTCATTAGCATACTTGAAGGGTGGTGAGGGAGTGTTTGAGACAGTGAGAGAGAGAAATGCTGTTTTCTTGCTTTAGCACTGTACTGTTTAATGTTCTTTCTAAAAGCATATTGCAATGCAAATTTTAATTGATTCGTTTTAGCCAAGATCATCCTCTATTAAACACACACACTGCTAGAGAAGGACGCAGTGTTGGTAAATGGTAAAAGTGGAGGATTCAAGGATGGACTGGGACTAAAAAACACAAAACAACCTATTGCATGCATATAATACAAACTTGCCTTCTGTATTACAGTGTCCCCCAAAGGTTTTAAAATGCTAAAGGCAAAGTAAGGTTTTGGACAACATTAGCATAAATCCTTATTTTGTAATGATTTTTTATTTATGAGGGCCAACACAAACTATGAATAATATTTTATTCAATACAAAACATAATGAATACAGTACTAAAAATCTCCAAACTGTATGTTGTGTAGCCTACCAACATACAACCAGTTAGCTCCAGTTGTCGAATTTGATTGGCTGAGTGGCATTTCAAGAGTGCTGGTAAACAGTCCAACAGCAGTGGGACTTAAGTGACTCAATAGATTCATTCACACGTACAAATTCATTCAGGAATGAATCAAGTGGCTGTTTTTAAGAGTGAGTCATTGAATCATTCACTCAACCAAGTCATTCAAAAACACTGATACATGCTAATTCTGCTGTGGCTTTGGAATTTTCACTGACAGAACATAAATATACAAAGCCCTCACATGACGTGGAAAAAAATGTATATTGTGGTCACAAATAAAGAATTAAATCCCACAAATTATACATTTGTGGCCATGTTTTATTAGTTCATTCATTTGTTAAATTTGTGGCCATAATATCTTGCTTCCCTTCCACCCCCCACCCCACATGTGGAACTTCATATAAATATACACAGTAACTGGCAATATTCTGTGTAAATGGTAAGTCACTCAATAATTAACTTCTTGTTTATTGAAATGTTGTTACTGTACGGTTGTGATTACCTACAGCCGATTCACATAAAAAGCAATCCACATGATCAACAACACTAATGCTGGTGTAATAATACTTAAAGGTGTGCTGACCCTACAAAAAAGGAAACATGGTCCAAGATTAATCCACTAATCAGGCATCACAGCTACTCAAGGGGCACGTCTCACAATCATGTGTATTGCCATTATTATGTAGGGTAAATGAGTACAGGTGTGAGGGAATACACTTGTAAAACTGTAAATATTTCTCATGCAAGCACGAACTGTCATCATCCGTGTGTACATTTACATCAGCATCCTCTCTCAATGAAAATCCAAAGCATGTGTATCATATGAAGGCATCTCATAAGAAAAAATCCCAAGTTTATTCTGGTCATTATTTCTGTAGTAAAAGGCAAAAACTGTACTCAGTCTACCCTAATCAAAATGAAAATCATTATTACTTATCGACAAGGATGATTGAATTACAATGCATTTACACCAAAAAAATAAGGATTTATGTCTGTTTTACATTTTAAAGACCACTGTGGCTTAAACTGACATATATTCCAAGTACAAGGGCAAGACATGATTTTATTCATTTTTTTTTTATTCATTGGTGGTTGACTGGATTGAATGGCCAGCTTAGAAAAGTCCCAGACCACCCTAGCTGCTGCAGGTAACATAATGGCTTTATTCTGGTATACAGACTGTCAGAATGAGGTGACTAAGACGCAGCATGACAGAGTCATTTCAGATTGTTCTACATTTACTGTTGCTTGTGCATTCAGTTTAAAATGAATTTGGGTCATGCTATTTTCAATTGAAATATTCAAAAATAAAAACTGAGAAATATTTCAATTTAGAGCTATTTACACCATTGATGGCATAATAACATCACTTTCACAAACACTGTAAATTAGATGTTTCATGTTTCCATGTTTCATGTGAATGACATATTAAAGGGATAGTTCACCCAAAAATGAAAATTCTGTCATCATTTAAGTTGTTCCAAACCTGTAGGCATTTCTTTCTTCTACTGAACATAAAGGAAGATATTTTGAAGAAAGTTTGTAACCAGGCTGTTTGGGGCACCATTGACTTCCATAGTAGGGCAAAAATAAATACTATGGAAGTCAATGGTGCCCCAGAACTGTTCAGTTTCCCATATTTTTCAATGTGTTCAGCAAAAGAAAGAAATGTATACAGGTTTGGAACAACTTGAGTAAATGATGACAGAATTTTCATTTTTGGGTTCACTATCCCTTTAAATGCAGGTCACACAGGGATTTTACATTGTCAGCATTCTACAGCACCAACAGTAATTTTGAAAGAGAGAGAGAAAGAGCAAATGAAGAAAGTAGAAAAGAACTTGAGAACATTTAGAAAAGTTTGGTAATGAAGAAAGATTGTTCTTTCTCACCTGACCACCCCCTCCACACCACATGTATTATTCTATAAATACTTGTTAGATCTCTTCGATTTAGTAAACAGCATAACAAATACTTGTATAATTTTGGTCAATGTTAATATTAGTGGGATTACCATGTTTGGCCAAACACAAAGGGAATGTTCAGGCAATGTTGCACTCACTATTTTTGCAATTCTGTTTGGTTGTGCAGAAATGGCGCAGAAATTGCTCATTTCCCTTTATTGCATTTTCACATTTTACAGGACTTTTTTCAATTTCTCAATTTCTATTTCTGAAACATCTCACTTAGTAGCCTTGCGCACTATGAATTCCTACTCATAAATATTAAACATACGATGTGTTTTCATTGGCTATTATTACAGGTGCATTCAAGACATGTATTTTACAAGATGAATGCACATGAATACTGCCACAAAGTCATAATTACAATTGGGGAAACTAATATTTAGCCCTGAGTTTCAGTGTTAGTTTTGTAATTATGATTTAACATTTATTCAGTTAACAGAACCTTCATTAATTGAATAAAAAAAAGAAAAAAAAAGAAAAAGAAAAAGCACACCTAATGTGAATGCTTTAATTATTTTGTAGTAATTAAAAATTCTTGCTATATTTTTTGTAGAGATTGCTCTGACCAAAATTATTTGAATGCACACGACGTCATAATTATGAACTTCCCAGGTGGGAAGGTCTGTATTCAGTGTGGACAGATAAATTATTTGTTGAAAATCCATTGCATTGCACCTCCTATAATAAGGAAATGGTGTATGAAGCTCAAACAAGCAGGCCTTGATATTAGAATAAAGATTAAGCTAAGTATAAGCCAAAGAAACCACACACCCAATTCATACAATTTAAAGGTCCACTGAAGTGCCTTGGAACACAGCATTATTCAATGTGTTGACGTAATTTCAAATGAAACAGGAAGACAGGGTGGGACATATCGAACAGCTCCTCCCTAGCCAATAGCGTTTCATTTATATCACAGCTCGGCCAGAGCCTTTGAGCTTGGTAAAACCTCAGTTTCCTTCTAATCTCCTCCATTTCGCTTTAAAATACAGCATTCTGTGCAGAATTCAAATGGGTCCGTGGTCTGCACCGACTCGCAGATATGATCCACTCTGTGCTATCATGTCTCTAGACCGGAGCAGACTGTGTGCTGCGGTTCGCGTGACACTAATGTGAAACCAGACTTCCTTCGCCTCAATGGAAAGGATATTTACACTGTCTTAATCATTCCTTATCTCCTATATGGTGCACTATGTGCAAAACCATCATGCAGAAAATGGTAACTGTGAACAAGTGACCTATTTCAGCCGCAGCTTCAGCGTCTATTTATAATGTAGGGGGCGGGACTTTAGATTCTAGAGAGCATTTGATTGGACAGAATATCTGATGAGAAGCTGAAGTCTGTGGTGAGGTCATGAAAATCCATGATCCATTTTAGTGGAAGTGAGAGACTGTAAGGCCGTGTGTCCACCAAAGCGTTTTTAGCCAGCTGAAAACGCAAGGCGCTCTGCTTAAAATGCCTATCTGTGAGCGCTTCAGCTGCGCAGCGGTTTTTTTTCAGTTGAGACGCTTTGTTGCTATGATACGGAATATCCGCGGCATTGTTACTTATAACTGATTTTGCAGGTAATTTGTTTGACTAAAAATGTTGACACAATGTGGAATTACTTGCTATGTATGTTAGGAGACCAGCAATATTAATTTCTCATCCATTTTGTTTCATTCTCTGTTTGTTGATGTCGCTGTACAGCAAGAATGTTGTGACAGTTGGTCGGTGTTGTATTTGTCCCACCCCTCCTCCACTCTGATTGGATGGCTGAATAAAAAGTGACAGTGATGAGCGCAGCGTTTTACTCAAAGTTGAACATTCTTCAACTTGAGGCGACCAGTAAAAAACGCCGAGCTCTCAGCGCTTGAGCATGAAAAAGACGCTCAGCACCTCGTTACGCTCCTGGCGTTTAAAAAACGCGGCGTTCCCATTGAAAACAATTGAAAAAGTATGCTAGCAGCTGGAAAAAACGCTTTGGTGGACACACGGCCTAAGTTTTGAATGCTTATCTCCTTAATGTGAATTCTGACATTCGCAGTTATTCATAACCTCAAGGCTAACATATTCATACTAAAAGCTAAATAAAACTTACATTTTGATTTCAGGGGGACCTTAATAATGCTACACTAAAATGATTTATAATCTTTCTATGTCATATGCAATAACACAATTATTCTCTCTGATGAAGGTGAAATGATGTCCACATATGATGTCCACATAAGTGGCTCCTCACAAAAGGGTGTGAAAAAGAGTTTTGCTACTCCAGGATCTGTGACAATTCTCTCCCTCTCCATTTCTTGTTTTCACACTGATTAAAAAAAGACCTTAAGGGGTCCTGGAATTTTTTTTCCTCAGTGGTTTTGTGGGTGGGAAAGAGCAAGAGGACAGAGGAGAAACAGAAAACTATTATTTCTTTTCTCAAACATGTAATTGTTCCTACATGTTCTGTGTACACAAAAGAAGGACCCTTCTCACCTCCCTGTTGGCTTTAGGGCAACAGGAGACCTTCCTTATCTATTACTTGGGGTTCTGATAGTAAATGGGATAGATAGAAAAAGTAAGAGACAGCTGGAGAAAGTCAAAGCATACAGTGGAGAGGAGAGCGAGAAAGAGAGGGAGTGTGTGTCTGGATTGGAGACATATACACAGCTCAGTCAGAGCGGAGAGAATCTCCTCAGTCCCATCTGCTCTCTACACAGCTCTCATTACACTCACAGGCCCATCCATCAGCCCGCAGCCACACAACTCTTCCACAGCCCACATTAATGGAAAGAGGAAAGAGAAAGAGATGTGGTGAAAGTGAAAAAGGAAAAAGACAGGAAACAACTGAAAGAGAGAATGATAAAAAGAGGGGAGAGAAAGAGAAAAAATAATAATAACACGTGTTTATAGGCTAAATCAGCCTGTGAAGAGGACAGAGTGATATACTTGTTAATATTAAAGGGATAGTTCACCCAAAAATGAAAATTGTGTCATTTATTACTCACCCTCATGTCGTTCCAAACCCGTAAGACTCGTTTATCTTTGGAACACAAATGATGATATTTTTAATGAAATCTGAGAGCTTTCTGTCCCTCCGGACAGCTACACAACTCATACTTTGACACTTCATAAAGTTCAAAAAAATATCATAAAGAGATTGTAAAAATAATCTATGTGAATTGACCCTTCGCCGGGAGTTTGATTGACAAGCGATCTAACCAATCATAACGCTGAATCCGCCATTTTGTCCGACAAAGCAGTCAGGAGTTAGAAGATTAACCTCGGTGGACTTGAACTTAAAAAATGGTGTGTACTGACGTCTTTCCGTGTTTGAAACAACATTCCTTTTCATGTTCATTCATGTTTATTTGATGCTATAAATTAACTAGTAGGAAGAGATGATCGGTTCACGAGCCGCTTAAGATGAGGCGCTACAACAATCTGTCACGACACATTAAAGAGCCACAAAACGTTTTTTATTGTTTGAATTTCTTAAAACATTACACAATTTAAAAGCTGGGGCTTTGTTTAATATCACAAGTAACCTGTTTTGTCTTGTCTGTCGATGTGTTGTCAGTGTCCTCTTTGCTCCGCGATGTATTTTTCACTCTGTGTGGCGTGACAGGGCCATGGCTTGTCGGACAAAGCAACAGTAACTAAGGGGGGCGGGTCTTTGCGAAGGGTCAATTGAGTGGTCAAGTCCAAATTTTCTGAAGAGACTCAATCGCTTTATATAATGAACAGATTGAATTTAGGCTTTTATTCACATATGAACATTCATCAACTCACATATCATTTGTGGTAAACAGAAGCTCAAGCATGTTTGAGCTTCCAGAAGTGGTTTGTTCTTATGAGTTTGGAACACCATGTGGGTGAGTAATTAAAGGTTAGTTCACCCAAAAATGAAAATTGTGTCATTAATTACTCACCCTCATGTCATTCCACACCTGTAAGACTTTCGTTCCTCTTCGGAACATAACAAGTGATTGATTCTCTTCAGAACATTTGGACTAAACCACTCGATTCACATGGATTCGTTTTCCAATCTATTTATGAAGTTTTTGAAGCGTCAAAGTGGAAGTTACAAAGGCAGTCTATGGAAGGAAATATGACTGTATTCTGTCATAAAAAAGATCTTCATTTGTGTTCCGAAGAAGAACCCGTCTTTCGGGTGTGGAATGACATGAGTGTAAGTAATTAATGACAGAATTTCCATTTTTGGGTGAACTATCCCTTTAGGTATGTAACTATGTCACAGCATATAAACTCAAAACTCACAAATGAAACAAGGGCAAAAATAAAGCCGGTTAAAATAAAAGTGTCCATGCCAGTCATATAATGTTCTGCTTAATGGCTGTCAATCTTTGAGCAATGTTTTGTGTCCAAACCCTTGACCTTTCAGTCATGTGGTGCATTCCATTAGAACAAATCACCTTAGCTGTGGATAAATGCCACTGTCATAAAACCACTGAGGCAGAATAACAGTTAGATTTATGGGAACAAATCACTTCAAGAACAGCAGCAATGACATGGAATCTCACATACAGTATGCAGACACATTCGGACAAAATATCAAGTGTAATGGGAAAAAATTCATGCTAGACCTTTTCACAGAACTACCTATACCTATAATTGGTGATTACATGTATTTGTAAGGTCAGATTTTTTTCTATGAAGTAATGCAGTTCTTCCCTGGAACTCCAAAAATATATATATTTTGAAAATGAGTGTGTGTGTGTGTGTTTGTGTTTATCCAATGAAAGTCAGTGTGGTCCAGTGTTGTTGTGAATCCCGCTGACTTTCATTGTTTGGACAAAAGCAGTTCTTCAAAATATCTTCTTTTGTGTTCTGCAGAAGAAAGACAGTCGTACGGGTTTGGAACATTGTCAAGAACAGAATTTTCAATTTTTGGTGAACTATCTATTTTCCACCAAGTGTCCACCAAGAAAATGTCCAAATGTATTTGCATCAGTTTGCAGTAAGTTTGCATTTTTCATTTTAAACATCTTTAATGGGATGTTTTGCTTTAAAATGTGCTTGTGCTATCTGTTTTTTAAATAAACGCTACAGTTTTTCTATTTTGTTGTAATGCATTCGCATTCCTAATTTTTTGTGTGTGACTTAAAGGATTAGTCCACTTTCAAATAATATTTTCCTGATAATTTACTCACCCCCATGTCATCCAAAATGTTCACGTCTTTCTTTCTTCAGTTGAAAAGAAATTAAGGTTTTTGATGAAAACATTCAACTTACGGAACGAACGAGGCGCCAGTTTCGTTTTTTTTTTTTTTTTTTCTCTGCAAGTAGAATAGGGAAGGCGTAGGACATACAGCGTAAGCTTTTTGAGCCCACCGTATACAGAGATATTCATGCAGTAAAATGGTCTGTGAAATTGTTCTTGATATTATATTATAACAAAATTTTAATGTGATGCAATAATTGCTGTCATTCTACCTTAGTTTTCAGAGGTCCAGTACATTCAAAGTCTAAAAAGTGCAAGAAACTTGTCACTGCAGGTTGTCATTTCTGCACCACTAAGGCAGGACCTAGACTTACAATAATTACAGTGTGGGTGCAGTTTTTCTTTTTTTTTTCACAGAGTAGTATTATATTGAGCAAATCTGTGCAATAAACAGTCAACATACATTCAGCCTTAGAAACAGCATACACAAAGTGGACTCCCTACCTGCTCTGGGCCCTGAAAACAGATCCGACACAACGGAGTCCTGACTCCACTGTCCGTGCAGCTGTTCAGAGATAACCTCTCGTCCAGCTTCTCCTTAGAGCAATCCTCAGATGAGCTGCAACAGTCCAGCGTCCTCGGCGGATCCACCGCGGTATGTGTCCAGTCTTCGGGCCCTCGTGTGTCCAAAGCCTCACCTGTTACCGGCTGATAATGTCCGTTGGCTAAAGAGTGGCTCTCCGTGGCGCTGCTCGTCGCATTGCCCTCCGCGTTTAGTTCGTTCATGGGTGTGAAGGCAGGTGGCGATGCCGACGGTGCCGGTGGCCTGAGTAGGAAAACCTTCAGGTCACTGAACAAGACGCAACAGCGGCCTTTCTGCTTGCCCTGGCGGCGCAGCATCGGTCTGCGACTCAACAATCCCCAACACCATACAATGACACCGATAGCCAACAACATGTGCCCGTCTTATGAATAATGGAAAGGCGGTCTATGTTTTTAAACGGCCTATAAAGCTAAGGCTATCTGTTACTGGACTCCAGCAGGTCACATAACAGAACTTACTGTTTGGTTTCCAACGAGGAAGAAACACCTGTGCAGCCTGTTCAGTCTCGTGAGCAACACCGCTTTCTACTCACCCTCACCCCAAGTGACCGTTTGGACATAGAGAATGTGTTTATTTTCAACAGTTATTCTGAGAGCTGCACCAACGAGCGATTCCTCGCGCGAGTGTTCCACTGAGACGCTGACGATTGTACGCACATGTAATAGTAGCTGTCAAAAGTGGTAACGTGCAGCTGTTACCTTAAGGAGCTGTTTAATAAACCTCTTGGCAACCTAATGTTGATTCAGACAACAGAAATGCTATTTTACTTGGATAAAATCAGTTCATGAAGATGTTACCACGTAAAGCACATTTTAGGTTACCTGACAAAACAGTTTACTGGGATTTTAGAGCTGTTACCTACAACAAATGGCCTTATATCCACAGAGACTCGAACATTTTTACATGAACCCGCGGACATGTAGACCGATTTGAATGGAAAAATGTCGGGGATTCCCGCGAACAGCCTCTGACAAAGAGCTCCTGAGGTAGTGGCATGTATTCATCAAAGGAGGAAAACAGAAATGCAGGATATTCGTCATCAGAGCCAAACAAGCCTTGGTTTTCCCAATAATTAAACAACTAGGAGTCACACACACTCACACACAGTGGACCAGCCATGCAATATCAATTTCTGTTCTACAATTCACATTTTCCACGATCATAAGCCATCTACCAAAAGCGATGCGAATTGCTGACTACCGTGAAATCGTGTTAATGTGAACGCAAAGTATCTCGCGTAAAACGGAATCCAGCCACAAATCTTGCCAATTAGCCAGCGAATTGTCCTTGACGTTCATCTCATGTTTCAGGACCGACCGTTTACAAATGCATCCCGCACAAGTCGCCTTCTGAAATATATAAGATGCCTGTTAGTACAGGCAGCCTATCTCCTATCTCCTAAAACACCCAGCCCTTGTTGCAGAAATCCCAAGGCAGTTTCGATCACTGTCCCGTATAATGTCAGACATGTCTTTCGAAAATCAGTCCTGAAAAGAAGCAGATTCGCTGTCGACAATGAGGAAATGTTTTTGCCATCCACAGTCCGTCGTTTTGTCACTTCTAGTGCCCTTCCTTTTAATCAAAATACTGAAGTGGCTCCTGCGTGGTAATCCAAAGCGTTGCGGTTCATGCGACGATAGGCGTTGTGCAGTTCTAACACGAGTTGTTTATGATGATTATCAGTAAAGCCGGAGGATGCTCGCTCTCGCTGCGGTTTCAGCACCATGTTGCCTGGGACAGCTCCCAGGCGCGGGCCCGTCTCTCTTCGAGAGTGTGATGTGAGCAAAGGGAGCGAGCTCACGGCCAAAGAAACGTATTTAATCACGTCCTTACAGTTTGCGCTGCGTAATAAATTAAGACATTATACTCTCATCCAGTGGGATTCAAATAGGTTTCGAAATGAGAAGTTTTTCTATTGCGAAGCTGTGGTCTGCATTCCTCGCCTATCCTACGAGACACAAACGGATTTGGTTTCAGCCCTCATGTGAGACCTGCTCACAAGCACATGTTTCTAGGTCAGTGTTACCAGCGTTCCTCTCGTCGCCTCCTCTGAGACACTGAACCCGCTGAACTTGAAGATATCAAGTAGCCTAAACGTTGTGCAGAATTTTCCTGAACTTTAAGTCCAGCTGCAATTACAGGATGACATTTTCCAGCATAAAGCCGCTCAACAGATGACAGGAATCAGTCTTTGGAATGATCTGGTCTGATTGCACTGTGAAAAAGTGGCGGCTGTGGTTGTCAGAACATAAAATAATGTGGATGTTATGAGCATGAGATGACATTATGATGCCTGTATATTTTATAGTCACAACCTGTTTATGCCATTCAATTATATCATGTTAATTTACCAACCTAAAAACTAATTCAGGGGACCTTTTGTCATTACTTAAATATATATTTTGTTGTGAAATAAAAAATCAAGTTATGAAATGCTGTTAGACTTTTTACTTGTAATTGTTATTTTATTGAGCTTGGATGACACACAAATTATGCCTATTGATTCGATATACTATCATGACTTGTCATAGTTTAACATTTTCAGTTAATCAAAAATGTATTTAAATTTAAATTCTGTTAATGTAAAATACAATCTGATGACGTGTAAACGTGTTTCATTGTTTTGAGTTGTATGAACACTTCTTTTAATTTAGACTGGGATTTATATTTCCCATCATGCTTTGCCCATGGCACTTGAAAGGGAGAGTAAATGCTAAAATTAAGTGTTATATAATGTTTTTTTTTGCACAAGATTAATGGTAAGGGAGATTTAGCAGTAATTAGTATTTTGTTATGCTAGTTTAGAAGAGTTTCTGTTAATGTGGGTTTTTGGAGA
>RJVU01023003.1:659993-679228 GCA_003731715.1 Anabarilius grahami
TTCTGTTAATGTAAAATACAATCTGATGACGTGTAAACGTGTTTCATTGTTTTGAGTTGTATGAACACTTCTTTTAATTTAGACTGGGATTTATATTTCCCATCATGCTTTGCCCATGGCACTTGAAAGGGAGAGTAAATGCTAAAATTAAGTGTTATATAATGGGTTTTTTTGCACAAGATTAATGGTAAGGGAGATTTAGCAGTAATTAGTGTTTTGTTATGCTAGTTTAGAGGAATTTCTGTTAATGTGAGTTAATCTGCAAAAAAATGTCCTCACCTTACTTAAAACATTATGTTGGATCAACTCTAAATATTGCTTTGAATTAATGTAATTCTCCCATTTGGCTTAAGTTAAAAATTCTAGTGGAAAACGTTAAAAAAATTTTTTGTTGAACCAATGTTTTATTTTTTAGAGTGTATATATGTGAGCTATTAAATTCTGTTTGCTATAAAATGCCCTGATAATAATGCAGGTGGTGTAACAGATGGCCACACGATGACTTAAAGTTCATCAAATATTGGCTTTTTTTTTTTTTTTACATTGCACTTAAAAAGTTGAGATAACCTAAAGTGTAATTCATGAGGTAACATCGTTTCAAAAATTTGATTTAATAGCACTAAAACAACCTGAATACATTAGGTTACACCAGCAAACATAATTTTAAGGGTAAAATAAGAAATAGTTCCGGTAACAATTGTCTGTTTTCACTTGCTAGGGTTATTGACAGAAAATCTGTATTAAATATTAATGACAATCTGTGTAAATTCTACTTATCAAGAAAGCAAATATAGCAAATATAGATTTGTCCTGTTGGGCAAAAACTGTCCAGTGGTGGAGAGTATAAAAATCCTCTGCAAGTGAAGCTGAAAGAATTAAGGGAAATACACAGAATAGATTGAGACGTTTTTCTTGCTGAAACACTAACCATCCCTGGCAGACTGGCCTTATCTTTTACTGGCTGTGAGCCATTTCACCCATGATGTGAAGGAGAAATTCAGCTTGAAGGACCTCAGAATTTATGCTGGATGAGCAGAGAAGTTTCTATTGCATTATGCTGAAAAAGACATGCATGTTAAATTTGTGGGAAATTATATTTTATAAACAAAGTTAATAAAACATCCAAAAATAATCCAATCGGTGCGAAAGGAGGCCATATCGCACTGCTACGAGTGTGATATCGCATTTATACAACAGTTCGATGGCACAAGAACAACAACGGAGTGTCTTTAAAAGCTCTCTTTTGTGCAGAACAAATTCCTTCAGGCATGAATTTAAATCTCAAGTTGACTTGAGCCCAAGCCTCCATTAAGCTACTAATTCTAAAAAGTCACTTCACTTCATGGCGCTAAAACGAGTTCCTTGTTCTGACTCACTCATAAAGAGAGTCTTTGCCGCCATCTAATGGCGTAATAATGTAACTTTCACTGACAGGCTACTATTGACGGACCCTTTCTCAATACCAAATACAGCATATATTTATATAAAATAATATTTACTGAACATATTTAAATTAACAACAATAGCCATTATAAAAAACACAAGCAAGCAATTCGGTCAAACGTACAAAAGTAGCGCTCCAGTACAGGAAGACAGGGCGATATATCGAACAGCCAATAGTGTTTCGTTTATATCACAGCTCGGCCAGAGCCGGTAAACTCAGTAAAACCTCTGTTTCCTTTTAATATCTAACTGTTTTTCCTCCTAATCTCCTCCACATCACTTTAAAAAACAGAATTCTGTGCAGAATTTAAATGGGTCTGATACCTTTCGTGGTCTGAGCCGACTCGCGGATATGATCCGCTCTGTGCTCTCGTGTCCCTGGGCCAGAGCAGACTGTGCTCACGCTGCAGCGGTTCACGCGAAAACGGACTTCATTCGCGTCAATGGAAAGCATACACTGTCTGCTGTCTGAATCGTTCCCTATTCTCTATATAGTGCACTATGTGCCATTCACCATGCAGAAACTAGTACATGTGTGAACAAATTACAGATTTTAGCAGCAGCTTTATGCTGCGTTCCAGGCAGGTTTTTGAGCCCGTAAGTCACGACTTCAAATCACGACTCACGATTTTGTAGCGTTCCAGGAAAGTCACGCCAAACTGCGTAAAAGTGTAAACAAACCAACATGGCAGAGTGTACGGGGCTTATGCTCATTAACAATTATTTCTAACGCCAAAGGTGCTTACTCCTTGCTTATTTGAGGAAAACGGCGCATAAGGCAAGAGAAGCTGTTATACCTTCTATTTTACGGTGCACTTGCATAAACACCGCATCCGTAGGGGCAGCCATTGTTGTTTCGAGGGCTATGTGACGTCAGAACCCGTAACTGGAAGTACATCTATCTAGTTCGAGTTCACGGGTGTGACTGCTGTTCCAGTGCACTTTCACGGGTAAAAGGTTGGAAAAACACGGGTTACGGGTTGCCTGGAACGCGGCATTAGTGTCTGTTGATAGTGTAGGAGGGGGCAGGACTTCAGATTCTAGAGAGCATTTGATTGGACCGAAGATTTGATGAGAAGCTGAAGTGCGATGTGATGTCATGAACATCCGTGATCCATTTTAGCGGAAGTGAGAGACTGTTTTGAATGCTTATATCTCCTAAATGCGAATTTTGTCATTGTTTTGGAACACACCAGCTTATTCATAACCTTAAGGCTAACATATTTATAATAAAAGCTAAAAAACTTACATTTTGATTTCAGGGGGACTTATTAAGCTAAATATAGCCTAAATATTAAGCCAAATCGTTTTGCTCTGGAACAAGTAATAGATTAATAAGACCAAAGATTGATATACCCCAAATTAATTATATTTTTAACCACTATCTACATAAGAGTCAGCGGCAAATACCCGAATGACTGGCCGAGATGAAGCTGTTCTCTGTGGGTACATGAGTGCTGAACGGCCGCTGACGGCCTGGAGCTCGCATCTGCGAAAGCCTCAAAACAAATATCAAAACAAATATCAAAACAGGCACTATGTTTATATAGGAGTCACATATTTGAGGTCTAAATAACTACAGTTTCGCCAAAAAATCTTTATACTACATTTCGTGAAATAACAACAGTAAAAAATATGGTAGATTTGCTTGACCGCCATGACAGTCACCACAAGCGGAGTGATACAAACGGTGAAACGGTACCAGTTGATACTGGGAGAATATTGCACTGCTCTCAGCCAATCAGATTCGTGAACCAGAAAGAACTGTTGTGTGTGTGTGTATATATATATATATATATATATATATATAGCTGACTCAGCTATGTTCCTTGACATCCAGCTATGTTTCTGCATCCCTCTGCCACCCCGACTCCTCACTATTGGCTGGTTCCTATCCCAGCCAGGGATACAGGGGGAATACTCTGGGTTTGGGCCAAATTTCGAGCTTGGGCTCTCTCCTTGGACAGCACGCCAAATATGCATACTCTTTTACTATATCTGATTATTTGTAAATGGGATCTCGTGAATTATCCTTTGGGTCTCAGGAATTTCATTGCTTATTTATCTTACAAGGCACAGGAGTTTTAAATAAATTCATGCTTTGCTAAATATCCCATGAGATTCCTGAGC
This sequence comes from Anabarilius grahami, assembly GCA_003731715.1. Lineage (NCBI taxonomy): Eukaryota > Metazoa > Chordata > Actinopteri > Cypriniformes > Xenocyprididae > Anabarilius > Anabarilius grahami. Next base: position 663,567 of record RJVU01023003.1, read on the forward strand.
TAACTGGCTTTTTTGTGCTTTAGGATACTGGCATTCAATAATACAACACTGAAAAAAATAAACAGATTTTAACAGCTCTCAACAAAGTTACTAAAAATATTAATGTGTCATATTTACAGTATGTAGTATTCTTTTGTTGAGACAATATTGTTTTACAAGTTAGTTTAGTGTAGCTTAATTTTAATGTAAGCGGAAGCCTTCGCCCACAGAAGAAAGAAAAGCATAGAGATTTGGGTCAACATGAGGGTGAATAAATGATGACAGAATTTACTTTTTTGGTGAACTATCTCTTTTAAAGTTGATGTGACAGTTTCATATGAATTTTGCAAATATAAAATTTCTGGTGGGTAAATCATTCAGTATAGTGCAATAAACTACTAATTCACATTTAATATTTTCATTAATTAAATGTATTTATCTCTTTCTATGACTCACTGTTGATGTCACACTCACATGCACATAGCAACTACATCTACAGATTTAGCAGATTTCACTGGAGTGATGGGTAAAGCCATCGTAATGAATGGCTTTGTGCATGTTCTAGGAGGAGTTGTGGTGGCTCACAGCCTCTTCCACACTCCTGTGAAGATAAGCCATGGAGACAGAAGAAGGTAAACCAGGGATAAAGAGCCATGCAAAGACCAAACCAAAGCTAAGAGAGCCAGTCATGTGTGAACCGCTGGCCTTTTCTGACTGGCTGTTGATACAACTGATAGTGAGATCATTTAATGACTCAACAGAGATGATAAACATGATGTTAATATTTTGAATGTATAAAAAGTCATTTAGATCGAGCCCAGCCTAGATCTTTGTCCAGTACGCCACCTTTTGTATGAAAAGCCAGGACAAGATAACTGTATCTGTAACCGTTTTATTCAGATTTGTTAGTTTTCCCATGAACATTGTGCTGGTGATGAGTTGGTATGTATTTACTGCTAAATTGTAACATATTTAGAGATGTATCTGTCAGGAAACATACACTGAGCAGGATGGTAAGTGAATCCAGATAAAAACTTTATTTGACACACAGCGGTGCAGGAAGAGCAGGTGAGTAATAAATAACTGAAATTATTCATGGGTGATGATGTGATGATAACAAAAGTCCTTTTTCTTACAGATGGCTGATGGAGAGCTGATAGAGCTGGCAGATGAAGCACACACCTCAGTCGACTGGTGTTATCATCAAGTGATGAATTATAATAATCAATAATTTAAATAATAAAAACACCAGTGACAACATAACACTGTCCCAATTCTTGAAAATAAAATCTTTTTTTATCACAATCTAAATCAATTACATCAAAGACTGCTTCTGACATTTGGTACATTATGGGAGGTTGTGTTGTGTTAAAGCTTATTTTCAATAAATGTCTGCAAGCAATTGCAAACACTTATAGACATTTTCTATCTTTGCTAATCATTATTGAGACAAACATGACTCAACAATAAAGACATATATTTCTTTGTCATTGCAGCTTGAGAGAGTATCCCAGCTCATATGCAAAGTGGCATCAAGCTGTGTGCACTGATGTGCAGACAGGTTTCTTTGACAAGCTGAGCTGTGAAGAAGAGAGATGTATTCAGCTGGAAAGGGTATTTTGAAGGAGGATTATCTCAGATCTAACTGAGGAGATGCTCTACACTTAAACATGTCTACTAAACATGTACACTCCAGCATATGTACACACAAACACTATTCTTGTACAAAAGTGGTCAGATCTGTGTATTAAATGGTCTGTGCTGCTCAGGAACAGTTAGCTGATGATGTTTTTTTTTTCCTTTCCCCTCTGAAGTCTTCCCTGAAAATGCTTAAGTCCAGTCATGTGACTGACAGATTCTTAAATTTCTGTAGAAATCTCTTTCAGCTTAACAAAACCTACTTCAGAGCAGAGGGATGCTCAGTATTATGGTTTACTATTAAAATGACTGGTTTTATTTTGAGACTGTTTTGCATGATGAAAACATGTTGACCATGTTTACATGCAAATCAGGTCCATATTTTGTTTAATCCTTTAGTCCAAACTGTTTACACGCTCTAGAGTTACTGAAATATTCATGTAAACATAGCATATTCATAATAAACTACATGGGCATTATTTTCAGGCTCTGTAAAAAAAAAAAGGGAAATGTTGAGAAAACTTATGCAATCTGATGCATTTAGATTGTTAGAGTATTACATTTCTCAGAACAATGTCAATCACAACAAATATAAAAAGATGAGCTCTGAACAAAACAACAAATAACTAACAATTATAGCAAAACAACAACAAAAGTAATAAAAATTAAAGTCAGCAAACAGCAACACAATAATCTGATAACAGTAACCGCATTATTTTTTTCATGCTACAGTGCATCCTCGAAACTCACACCTTAACATTTTATCAGTATTGTTCAATTTGAAATTCTTTGTTCATACAACTTGTTGGAACAACATTTGGGGGAATTTCGTTTGTCTAACATGAGTATTTATGTGGTTTCAAATAATTCGCATTTCTTATTTGTGACTCAGAAGGTCCTGTAAAATTGAAAATATGTAATTGCTTTTTACAGTGTGCTATTCTCTTTGAGATAGACTGGATATGCTCGCTCATCCCATTTTTTATGTTGCATAATTCTGCACAGTAATTTAATAAACTCTGTGAATTCTCATTCACGTCCTTGACATACAAGAGTGAAATGAATTGCAAAAAACGTAGGCCATGATGTTTCTTTTCATTTTTGTTTTAAATTGCTTTTAATGGTTTGAATGATTGAAGAAATTCAGTGCTCTTCATGCTACTAAAATGTATTCAAGTCCAACTTTTCACAATTTTCTGTATAGCACCACCCAGAATGACCTTTGTACACAGATGTTCAGTTCAGTGTATTTATGTTCAGTTACAGTCTGATAATTTTCTACATAAGGTGTTTACATGACTCTAAATGATTATGTCATCCATGCAATTCAGATTTTTAGAAACCGGAATATATTTGGCTTAACTGAGTTATGACAATCAGCATGTTTACATGTTAAACTAATGAACTTATTAAACATTATGTTGATTGATTAACAGATCTTTATTTAATGTAAATTAAAATGCTTACAAATGTCATTAAACTTTCAATTCATATGATCATGCACTTCTTGAAAATCTACAAATGTCATTAAACTCGTAACATTTACTTATTGTGTTCAGGTTCTATTGCAAAACACTCTTGCTACTATTGAGGTGTGATACGGGTAAGCTTGGGGACAGGTTTGGTGGTACGGGTAGGTTTAAGGGTGGGTTAAGGGATTAACAATGTACAGGGGTCAATTTGATTACTATAAAAGGAACACGGTTTAAACTGTTTATAATACATTGTTTTAATGAATGAACAAGAATTTTCTTGAAACATTGATTTGTTTTCTCCTGTTGATGTATTATTCAAGGAATATCATGTTTTTAGCATATCGTATACTAAGTGCTGAGGCAATAAAAACATGTTTGCAACCAAATTACAATTATGTGGTGTTGTTACTGTATGTCTTAGCATTTAACTAAACTTAACTCTTTACAGAAACATTTTTACAGTAGCTAAAAATCCAGTGCAAGATGCTAAATGATTAATAATAAACATTTACAAATGATGAACAGTTTCAACTTTAGATTGGGTACTGCAAAAACATGAACAAATAATTAATTAATAATTTGTAGAAATGTGTAAATGTGAATTCAGGTAATTTAGGCACTTTTTGCCATTCAGATGACTGCTCATAAAGGTACTAAATGATCAGTAAAAGTTTATAAAAATTTACAAAGAATGAATAGTTTTAACTAGATTGGGTACTGCGAAACATGAACAAATAATTAATAAATGATTTGTAAAAAAAAAATAAATAAAAAAAAAAAATCACCACATCAAAACAAACTAAGACCAAATATATAAATTACAGACTCTGGTTATGTGTTATAGTGTGTGAAGTGCATAAAATAGCTATAACTTTTTTTTTTTGTTTAGTTTAATGAGATTGTTAGTATTTTATTTACATTAAATAATGATCTGTTAATCATTATGTCCACTTTAAGGTTTATTTAAACATTAACAACCATGTTATATAGCTATTTGAATGTTAACTAATGATCCGTTAAGCATTTTATAATGTTAATGGTTTATTAATGAAGCTTTTAATCATTGTAAACCATCTGTCAAAATTATTTGTAGATTTTGAAAAAAGTTCATGAACATGATTTGAAAGTTTAATGACATTAAGCATTTCAATTCACATTAAATAATGATCCAATAATCGTTATGTAATGTTTAATGTTCATTAGTAAACATTAACAAGCACATTATCTCATATTTCTAGTTATGTGAATATATATTAACTAATGATCTGTTGAACATTATCTAATGTTTGTTAATGATTTGAATGAAAGTTACTATAAAGTGTACTTTACATGCTTTACAGAATATGATTCCCAATTAATATTAGTCAATTATGTTCATTAATACAATGTAGTCATATACATAATGATCATCATGATTATGATATGATGACTGCATTTTACACAATTTTCAAGGAATGCTTCCAAAAAATAAAATTATTTGGACCCTGATGACGTCTGACATCTTGCTGATGGAAAATGGTTTAGTAACTGTACCATTACATTAATTTTTTTTTTCTTTTAAAAACCCATCTATTAAGCATTTCATAATATAAAGAAGTATATTGCACAAACATCAATATCTTACGAACTTGTGAAGAACCTATTTTGAAGGATCAGTGGGTTTGCCTGCTTCAGCCTTTGGTTGTAATTATAATGCGTTTGCTCTTTCTTTCTGACTCACACTCACTGATAAACACACACAACTTTGTTTTGCTATCTTAGTGAGGACATTGCATAGACTCCAATTGATTTTATATCAGGGCAATGATATTTTTTATCACCCAACTCAACCACTATTCCTAAACCTACCCATCACAGAAACAAGTGCACATCAATAGATTTAAATAAAAATCTCTTTTGGCTGAGATAAAACTAGTGAGGACCAGTCAATGTCCTCACTAGAGGGTTGTGAAAGCATTTCACAATATAAGTCTCACACACACACACACACACACGGCCTGTGTTAAAACTGGCTCTGCTCAATTAACAGTCTACCGGAGAATTCTTCATGAATTATAAAGCTCTCTTCGTTCAGCCAGATGAAATGATATCTGATTCCCTCAGGTATTTCTCCGTTCTACATAACATTTAGTGAGTTATTCTGTCTTGATGAGTTTCGATTAGAAATGTATGTTTCCGCCCCCTCTTCTATGGTGTTTTGTCTTGAAATAATATTTAATAAATTGAAATAATGATGTTGACATTTGCCATGCCATAAGACATATTTTGTTGTATGCCCCCCACAATAAATCTATATACTAAACGTTTGCTCTATGCCTTAAATTGAGAGATTTTTCACGGATATCAGTTCAAATGTAAAGACGAAAATGCTTCTATTTCCTCCTTTTCTTATTTGTGAAAATGTGAAAATTGACATGAATTTTTGATATATTCCCTTTTTGGGGAATGTTCCAACAAGCATTTTTGTGTGCTTCAATCATTTGTGATCTAGTAACATGGCTCATGTCACAAATTTCCTTAGTTTTCCTGAAACTTTATGGCCAGACTTTTTTTTTTTTTTTTTTTAATCTGGACAAAGTTTATATAGATATATATTTATGTAGTGTGGCGAAAATATGTCCTTTAATCACTCAGTCACTCTTGCGATAATTGCTCGTTTCTTTGCTCGCTAATCGGTGCTGCTTTTATTGAATAGGCCTTTGACTCTGAGTCAGTCTTTCTCCCACAGTCCCGTCTGCTCACCTCTCTTTTATAGTCCATCCTCTGATCAGCGTTTCTGCCTCACTCATCTCTCTACTCTCTTTAATGTGGCTCTCACTTTAAGATCTCAGACTCATTTTGGGCTTTTCAGCTTACACCTTGCATGGCCAGTCACCACCTTATTATACAGCATGCAGCCGAGGTAAAGGACCACTTTCTTTCACCAAAAGGAACAGAACAGAAGAATTTCTTGCATAGAGAACCTGGTCGGTCAGATGATTTACAGGTTTTCGGCAAATTCCGTCAAGACTCTGAACTGAGTCATGAATAATAGATTTGCTCAGCTGGCTTGATCTAGAAGCTAGTGAGAATAACCTTGGATGTGAATTGTGAATCATGGCCAGAATACTTGTGTGTATGTGTGTGTCACCATGGAGACATTCCCAGTTTCAATTTCCGACCACTGACAGATTCACCTTCTCTTACTCTTGCAATGCTGGCTACATCTCAAGCCTGATCATTTCTCTTGAGTGTCTAATGTGGAAAAAGCACCTTGGGTTTTCTCAGGTGCATATGGAGCACAGAGCAATACGTAACAGCAGACTGAAACACTTTTCTTTGTCTCTCTTTAATTATACGCAGCTGGATTTCTGAAGAGGTTGATGGAGTTCTTGATAAACCCTAACCATAACCCTGCCTCCTCATAATTACAATTGTGTTAAAATGAGAGCTTTTCAAATGAAAGAATTGCCTTGTGGTTGATGTGGGTGGCTTCAAAGATCATGCATTTAAAGAAAACTCATTCTGCAGTGCATACAATTGCTAGTAGATATTTGAAGACAATTCTTCTAATTTATGCTGTAAATATTATGAAGATTGCTAAGAGGGTGAGAGAAAGAAAGAGAGGAATAAGACATTTTTTAATCAGGTTTACAACTCTTAAAATCACTTTGTAGGCAACATGTCATAATTATGACTTCTGAATTAGTATGTAGAAACTTCCCAATGTACCATTATGCTAGACACTTCATTGTGGTATTCGCGGGAGAGAAATGTTCATGTTTTGCATGAGGAGTCATTAATATTTTGGGCTGTTTTCTAAAAGAGAAATTCTATATATAAAAATATTTTAAACATGTACATACTAGAATATAAATAGCACACTATTGTTCAAAAGTTAGTATGTTAGTCAGTNCTTTGCAGCAAGGAAATTGACATTTTACACAGTTATAAAAACATTTCTATCTCAAATAAATGTTGTTCTTTTCAGCTTTCAATTCAGAATCCTGAAAAAAAAAAAAAAAAATGTATTATGGTTTACACAAAAATATTAATCACAAACATTTTCACTGATAATAAGAAACGGTCCTTGAGCACCATATCAGCATATGTGACCCTAGACCACAAAACCAGTCATAAGTCACACATTGTATGGGTGAAAATTATCGATTTTTCTTTTATGCCAAAAATCATTAGAATATTAAGCAAAGATCATGTCCCATGAAGATATTTAGTAAATTTCCTACCGTAATATATGTAAAAAAAAAAAAAAATTGTGAGTGGATATGCATTTCTACAGACTTCATTTGGACAACTTTTAAAGCAATTTTCTCATTATTTAAATTTTTTGCACCCTCAGATTCCAGATTTTCAAATAGTTGTATCTCAGCCAAATATTGTCATATCCTAACAAACCATACATCAATGGAAAGCTTTCAGAGTATAAATCTCAATAATAATAAAAAAAAAAGACCCTTATGGCTGGTTTGTGGTCGAGGGTCACATAGAAGAATGATTTCTGAAGGATCATGTGACACTGAAGACTGGAGCGTAGGTGGCTGAAAATAATTTGAATAAATTACATTTTAAAATATATTAAAATTGTATTTTAAATTGTAATAACATTTCACAGTATTGCTGTTTTTACTGTGTTTTTGATCCAATAAATGCAGCCTTAATGAGCTTAGAGACTTCATTCAAAAACAACAATAAAAAAACAATCTTACAGACTCATATTTTTGAACAGTACACATGGATTTAAAGTCACATTTTAAATTTTGGTTTTAGATAGACTTCACACGAACCTTCACACATTTTGGTTTGATTAAAACAAACTCTGGTGCTCTATTTGTGCGGTTCATTTGAAAATAATATTATTGGAATGTACTTTTCACAACCTAACCCCTGTTCCCTCTAAGCCTTTGGTTAGTACTACTTTCAGTATCAAAGGAACTCTGATGGTTAGTCAGTTTTTATCATTGTCTGATTGGGCAATAGACAATTCCTACCTCTTCAAGCATGTCTGATTGTAGATCTTCCATAAATAAACTCATGTAAGCATGCAGAGCTTACCAGATCCAGCACAATGGGGGTGAATGTTTCTTCATCCATCTATATTTCACAGAATGGGTAAACCTGTGTTCCCACACCAGCAGTTGAGGTTCGGAATAACAAAGCTGATATGACATACCAACAAACACTGAATCCTGTAGTCTGATGCAGGCTTTAAAACAATAATAAAAAAATCCCACAATGAAATATTGAGGTCACTTTTTCAAGGTACTAAATTAACTAAACGAAGAGTCTTGATGGTTCTAGGGCTCTGATGTCCTGCAGAGTTTAGCTCTAACCCTGAAAAAAAAAACAGGCCTTTAGCCTGGAAGACATTGATTAGCTGCTTCAGGTGTGTTTGATTAGGGTTGGAGCTAAACTCTGCAGGACAGTGGCTCTCCAGGACCGACGCCTACCCCTGATCTAGACTGCAATACGATATATTATGCAACTGCATAAACAGAAATCTGGTCTTAAAGTGATCTTAGACCAGTCTTTACAGTCTGTACAGTATTTGGAGATGCTGCATGGTTCTAAATATGTGCATGAGGGTGACCGTGATCCAGAGCCAGAAACACCACCCTGTCTTTGGATCTCCAGATCTTCTTTCTGCCAAACAGAGAGCTGTGTACAATCATCCATCTGTGACTAACAATCAAATTCTTCTCCTGGAACCCTGAGAACTGAAATGTCTCTAAATGAGAGAAGGTGGTATCTCACTAATTCTACTGCTCAAATGAAAACTGTTGATTGTTTATCATAATCATATTAACTGCCCTGTTGGAATTATATTTTCACATCTCTTCCACTTATCAGAAAGGAACTGAATGGAACAGTAACATTGTGAGGTCTGTCATTATACCGCACAGAACCAGTGTCCTTTTTTCAGAGCAATGAAATGACGAGGTTGACATTTGCCTGCTGTCTCTGGTGTATCTCTGCCAGCAGATGAAAAGAGGAAAAGGTCTCTCATTAACAAAGGATGGGTTAGTGTACCATATCTAGCTCATGCATTATACACTATGGTATAATTACCCTACAGTTTCATACTTTAAAAATTCCTGGGTTGTTTCAACCCATGTTTGTGTTAAAAATGGATGAACCCAACAGTAGGGTTTCAAATTTTAATTAAAAAATTTAAACCAATGGTTGACTTTGTCCGTATTTGACCCAAACATAGGTTGAAACAACCCAGCATTTTTTAGAGTGCAGTTAGGTTGTTTTTAAAGAGAACAGTTAAGACTGATGTGACAGTAAATCCAATCTGACACAATCAATTCATCAATAATAATAATAACCATTATTTAAATGGAGTGCACTGTGAAAAAGCAGTGTGAAAGCATTACCATGCACTTATGTGAGGAAAAGTTGGTGGGCCACAATGGAATTGTGTGGAGTTATGTGTAAATGGGAATGGGATCTGATTCACATGTGCATTCTAATTTTACACAATGGTATATGAAAATTGTTTAATTGTCACAAAAGACAGTACAAACTATTTCACAGTTCCACACGTTTCTAAATTGGGCAAAGGTTTTTTAAAAATGATGTGTTCTCACTGTCTAGATAAAGTAAGCTCAACAATTTAAATCATTTCAGAAATGCTTAATCACAAACGCATGGGGGCAGCAAACCTCTGCATGAGACGACCTGTCAAATTTGTCTTGTAAATAATATTCAGTGGAGAAGCTACAATGGGCTACTTCTTAAAAAAAAAGAAGCTATTTGTAATAAGTAATAAGAACTTGTATTAAAGCAGTCAGTGTGGTCTAGCTATAGTGAGTCATGATTTGTAGGCTAATTAGCTACTTCTTACTTAAGAAATAATTAATAATTTATATAAATTGCGATTATTGTTATTATTATTATTTATATTTTGTATATAAGTTAATACTTTTAATGTCCATGTTGTTTTGTTTCGCTATAAAAAGGCCAAAGATGTAAAACTGAAGTGAAACTGCAGCTGAACAAAATAGGCTAGTAGTGAAAAGAAAAGTAAACAAAATTTAAACTAAACGCAAAGCAAGACAATGCATACAAAATAATATAATAATATTACTATAATAATTATAGACACTGATATTGTGCGATTTAAATTGAAATTAACATTATATTGTAAGTCTTAGAATAATTTCGAAACAGGAAGTGGGATGATTACGTATGCCGCTAAGTCCCGCCTCTTCCGGCAATATTGAGGATGTAGACTGCTGTTGCAGAGCATTCTGACTATGACTACAGCTGATAAACATTTCATATAAATGATATTACACCGGGCAGCTGATCTATGAATGTATAATGGCTGAATCTCCAGACAGTCGCAGTCTTGTTTCTGCGTCTTCACAGCTCAATTTAATGGAAATAGAGGCGGTAAGTCTGAGCTGCTTCAGTTTTTGTCTCGATGGGTTTGATTTTGTTTATTATTTTAACAAGTTTCGTGTTTTCCTTAATGACACTTTACTCATGCACCGTTTGACATCACTGCGTTTAATGTGTTTTTATTTTTCTTAGTCAATTACCGTTAGTTCCTGATTTATGTCAAACGTTTTTGTAAATGTAAATGTTTTTTTTTTTCAAATGTTTAGCTGTTATTATGTACAGTATGTGTGGTAAGAAGCCTGAAGTATTCACAGCGAAAAATAGCAGTCATTGCAGGCATCGTGCTACTTTGATACATCATGTATGTATTAATATTAAGCATGAATTTACCTCTTAGATTGATGATAAAGAGTTTGACATCCCTCAAGTGGACACGCCTCCGACCCTGGAGAGCATCTTGAATGAGGTCAGTGTGTCAGGTTATCGTTTATACCTTCATAATCATCTTACAGAAATCTGTTAGATTTGCAGATAAACAGTCAAAGTTTAGGGCACACCTACTCGCTCTTTAACAGAAGTGTTTTATAAACTTCAGATTCAGAATAGTAGTAAAAGTCATTAAAACTATGAAATAATATAAATGGAAGTATGTGAATTATGGGGTTATCAAAATGTTATAAACAAATTAAAATTATATATGTAATATAATATCATTTATCATCCACATATATCCACTAATATTATTATCCATTAAAATGATAATTAAAATGGTTTGTAAAGAAGTCATGTAGGCACAATTACTTTCTTTGAAAGGTTTGGGGTAGGTAAGATTTTTTTTTAATAGCTTTGAAGGAGGTCTCTAATGCTCATCCCAGCTGTATTTATTTGATTATAGATTAAAAATACAATAAAAACAGTAATATTGTGAAATATTATTATAATTTAAAATGATTGTTTACTATTAATAACTTTTAAAATATAATTTTTGCCTTTGATGGCATATTTTCAGCAGCCATTACTCCAGTCTTACAGAACATTACTCCATTACATTTCTTATTACTATAAATGTTGAAAATTGTCCTTTGTGCTGCTTAATATTACTGTGGAAACTGTGATACTTTTTAAAGGATACATTATGAATAGAAAGTTTAAACACTGCATTTATTTGAAATAGAAATATTTTGTAACATTGTAAATGTAAATGTATATATTGTCAATTTTACTCTTCAAGCTTACTCTTCCTGACCCAAAACATTTAAATGATAATCTACAAAACTAACTGCAAGAATAAGCCTTTAGGCCATGATAATCTAAATTTAGTTTTTTTGTCCAAACTTTTCACTGGTAAAGTATGCATGCCTCTTTCTTATTATATATGTATTTCACAAACCAAAAAATAGCAAAAAAGTAATATTTGGTGCTACCATGTGTTTTTGTACTTTGCAATATAATGAAATATTATGTTTTTTTAAATAGTAAGATTTATAGTCTTTGTTTTGTAATAGTGTATTTGTTTTAATATACTCAATATTTCAATTGTCCAAGCTTTTGTTTTCAGCCTGAAGATGAGGATGAGCCATTTATACTAGAGGACACGTGTCTTTTGAACACAGAGAACATTGATGCCCACTCGTGTGAGACCTCTTCTCTAGCCAGCTCTGACAGTGGTGATCGCACACACTTAAAGAGGAACGGACAATTTTTTTTTACCTGGCTACACATTGACAGCACATGCTTTATATTGATGTTGTGATGCATGTTTGTGATTGAATATAGTATTTTTCTATTTAGTAATTAGTCTGTGTATGTCTACCTCAGGAGGAGGAAGGCAATGGAAACTAATGCTACAGTACATGGATCTGTTCTTAGACGCAGTTTGCTGAAAGGCATCTCAGCCCAGATAGTATCTGCTGCCGTAAGAGCAATAATACTTTATCTACTGGCTATACACTGATGAGCCAAAACATTATGACTAGTCACAGGTGAAGTGAATGTCGTTGATCATCTCCTAACAAACCCACTTATTAATGTCTGGGTAGATTAGATGGTAAGCAAACAATCAGTTCTCCTAATCAAAGTGTTGGATGCAAGAGAAATGGGAAGGAAATAAAGATCTGAGTGACTTTGACAAGGGCCTTGTTATGGCAAGGCAACTGGGTCAGAGTATCTGAAACGGCAATGCTTGTGGGTTGCTCCTGGTCAGCAGTTGCAAGAATTTACCAACAGTGGTACGAGTAGGGACAAACCACAAACCGGCATCAGAGTGCTGGGCGCCACAGCGAAGGCTATCTCGTCTGGTCCAAGCAAACAGAAGGTCTACTGTGGCACAAGTCACACAAAATTTTAATGATGGTTATGTGAGGAATGTGTCACAACATCACACTCTGCTGCGTATGGGACTGCGTAGACACAGACCAATCAGAGTGCCTATGATGCACAAGCCAGTGGAGGGAGTGTGATGCTGTAGTCTAGACAATGCTCTGCTGGGAAACCCTGGGTCCGGCCATTCATGTGGACTTCAATTTGACATGTGCCACCTACCTAAACTTTGTTGCAGACCAGGTACACCCCGTCATGACAGTGGTGTTCCCTGGTGGAAGTGGGCTCTTTCAACAAGATAATGCACCCTGCCACACTGCACACATTGATTTGAAGAACATGATGAAGAGTTCAAGGTGTTTCCCTGGCCTCCAAATTCCCCAGATCTCAATCCAATTGAGCATCTGTGGGATGTGCTGGACCAACAAGTTTGATCCATGGTGGCTCCACCTCACAACCCACAGGACTTGAAGATCTGCTGCTAACATATTGTTGCCAGATACCACAAGACACCTTCAGAGATCCATGCCTCAGCAGGTCGCCACTGTTTTGGCAGCACGCAGAGGACCAACAGCATACTAGGCGTAGTAGGTCATGATGTTTTGGCTCATCGGTGTATGTTATACTATACTAAATATTCTGTGTGTAATTACTGTGTGTATGTTGTACATATAATAACAAAATTAATGCATTATTAAAAACTACACTATACAGCAGTTATATGATTTTTTTTTATTTAATTCCTTTTCATTCCTCAGTTCAAATTCAAGCATAGTCAATTCAGTTTTGAATGGTGCACAATCCTGTTTTAATAATTCAAAGCTATAAATCAGAGGCTCTTCCAAGAGAGATTTCCTCTATGCCCGTGAAATAGTTTTGCTCTCTTAACTTTATTTCTGTGCTTTTACTCTTTCCATTTCTCTTTAGGATAAAGTTGATGCTGGCTTGCCTACGGCAATAGTGAGTATTTGACTTTCTTGTGTTTTCAAATTAATTTTTCATTTTTTTTCTTCATGTCTGAAATGCTTTTGTGTTTGCAGACTGTTTCAAATGTGATTGCTGTAGGGACGTCACATGGTCTGGCCTTAGTATTTGGTAAGAACATCACTTTATCACAGTGTTTAACATAAAATTTAAGTTTTAGAACTCTTTAAATGTACTACTATTATAGTATGTGTTTGAGTGTTTTAAACTACTATTTCACTGCCTTGGCTTGTCTTGGGTGGATTGTTCAGGAAAAGGTAATGTATTAATACAGTACCAATTTTTTTAATATCACAGTTTTAGATTTTTTCCATTCCATCATGATTAGCATTGCTATGCAGTAATGGCTGTTTCACACCGGATGCTTAAGCAGAGCAGAAGCGGCACAAAAGCTGTATGTGTCTATTGTGCTTTCATACTGGCTATTTTTAATGCACAGCTGAGCTGAAGATTATTGTGTAGTCGTCTGATTATCGTCAGCCTGTCACTGTGATGCAATTATGTCCCCCCCCCTCCAATACACACACACACACACACACACACACACGTTTGTTTTTGTGAAATGTGGGGACATTCCATAGGCGTAATGGTTTTTATACTGTACAAACCATATTTCCTATCCCCCTACACTACCCCTACCCCTAAACCTACCCATCACAGGAAACTGTGCACACTTTTACTTTCTCACAAAAACTCATTCTGTATGATTTATAAGCCTTTTGAAAAGTGGGGACATGGGGAATGTCCTCATAAATCACCCTTTCCTTGTAATACCTATGTCATACCCATGTCATTATACACATTTGTGTCCTGATATTTATATATATGTCAAATCATATAGCATTCTGTGTAGTTTATACAGTATAGTAAAATTAGTCTTCAACTTAAGATATACTTCGTGTTTAAATCATTTAAAGTTGCTCCTGTGTTTTATTTCTACTGATAATACAATAGTGTTGTTATTATTATTATTATTATTATTATTATTAAGAAACACTACTAACAGTGGTCCACAACAGTATTCCTAGCCCCCATCCCCATGTAGGCTAATAGGCTTCCTCTGGTGCATCTGCTGTAATTATCTAAATGTGAATTATAAATGTGCTCCCACTCTCACACGCTCTTTCGTGCACAGCACAGAAGATGGCACACAAGGCTTATATAACAGCCTATATAGTTTTTCTCAGTTACAGACCCGAACCCGACCCGAAACCCGCAAGTTCTTCGGGGCCCGTCGGGCTCGGGTCGGGTTGCAGACCTCTAATTGACAGCTACGCAGCTACCACTA
The DNA here is from genome assembly GCA_003731715.1 of Anabarilius grahami. NCBI lineage: Eukaryota > Metazoa > Chordata > Actinopteri > Cypriniformes > Xenocyprididae > Anabarilius > Anabarilius grahami. Next base: position 678,597 of record RJVU01023003.1, read on the forward strand.
TGACGCTTCAAAAAGATCTTAAAGAGATCGTAAAACTAATTAATATGAATAGAGTGGTTTAGTCAAAATTTTCTGAAGAGACACGATTGTTTGATATGATGAACAGATTGAATTTAGGCTTTTATTCACAAATCATTTCAGACAGAGAGTCAGAATGAACTATTTAAAATAGTCGTTTTCTGCACTTTTAAAAAAAAAAATATTTTTTTTTTTGGTGCAAAAAACTTTAACATTTATAAGTGAACCTCAAGGAACTTATTAAAATATTTTAAAAATTCATGTCATGACCCCTTTATGATCTGAATGTTCTTCAGGGTTTCCACTTAATTAACCAAGTTAAATTTTCCAGTCATTAATGATTTACTGAATAAGGATTAAATATTTTTTTGTTTTATTTTATTTTATTTTTCCCATTTTCTACATCATAAAATAATGGGCCTCAAGCATGTGTACGTACAAATTTGTGCATGAAATCTGCGTACTAACGTTTTCATGAACAAATGATGATTCATCAAAAACTTTCGTAATAATTTATTCTAAACTTACAAAAAATAAAAAATAGGAACAACTGAAACCACACATACGCAAAAAGTACATACTTGTGCAGCCTTAAAAATCGTGTTAAAAAGTTA
>RJVU01023003.1:683964-696514 GCA_003731715.1 Anabarilius grahami
CCCCTATCCCTAAACCTAACCATCACAGGAAACATTCTGCATTTTTACATTTTCAAAAAAACATCATTTAGTATGTTTATTAATCCATTTCCCTCGTGGGGACCGCTGGCTGGGCCCCACAATGTAGGTGAACTCAGGTTTTTATTACATCGTGGGGACATTTGGTCCCCACGATGTAATATAAACAAGAACACACACACACACAAATATTCAATAGAATGTTGTTATAGAAACATAATATAGTTCTGATTGTTTTAATTTCTTCACTTTAACCCAGCACTGCAATGCAGTTTCATAGAAAACTGAAGGGGCACTTTTGTAAAGCTAATATTTAGTTTTCTTTAAGTTTTACATTTATGTTTACTTTAAAATTATGCCTTCAGTAACAAATGTGAGTGTTATTAATGATCCCAAACCTCTGTATAGTCCACCAAATAAGAGAATCTTATATTCCACACGCACTATTTTTAATTGTTGGCTAATGTAGAGATTCGTCAGACGGATGTTTTTGCTTATTAAATGTGTGTGTTTGCTTTATTTATGCACTGTAGCTCAAATACTGCATGTGAGAATATACTATATCAGCTTTACTTGACAAAAAGGCTTTGATTTTGAATTGGCAGGCAGATGTACTGATATTCATGTACTGATCTCCAGAAAATTTTCAATTGGCATTTTCTTTTCATCTTACCTCTGTATGATGCCTAATAAAATAGTGTTTATAACTGCACCACTGCTTTGTGAACAGGGTTAACTGCGGTAGCCTCTGTATTTCTGCTTTCCCATAAGCACCACCTACTATCAGAAAGTGCATTTGCAGTTTCCTTCAACCCGTCTGCCGTTTTTGTTCAGTCCAATTATATATAACATGCATACATAATTTTATTAAACTGAAATGTGAGGTTTAGCATTATATAAATCTTTTTTTTGTTGTCAAAATTATGTTTTGTTTGAACTGTAAAGTTGTTTAAATTCTAGTTTTTACAGTCATTTTACTTTTTAGGATATTACCATGGATATTGGTAGTGTTTTGCTACCTAATCAATATGTAGTTCTATTCTAATATCAGAATTTTCTGAAACGATTTCAACTGCTGATTCCAAGAAACCTTATATTTTTAATTATTAAGTGTGCAGTGCTGTTTATGTTGAAAAAAATAACTGGTCTGCATCATGCTGTACAGTTGGTCATGCTGCACTTTCCATTTGCTCATTCAGATAATTCAGATGGTTCAATTGGTTAGCATTGTTTCATCCCATTCTTGGATTTTTCTTTTTCTCTTTTTGGCTTTAGGTGTTTCCCATAAAATGGCAGCACATAATCAAATACAGTTTTGTAATTACACCAGTGCAATCCAAAATGTAGTTGCACTGGCAGGAAAATTAGCTAAATTGGACCATTTAGTTACAGTCTGGAGCCCTGGTTCATTTACAACGAGAATAAACATGGTTTGTGCCAAATGGAATCTCTTGAAACTTAAATAATTTTTATTTTTTGGCCCTGTTTTTTTTGGCCCAGTGTTTGTTTCATGTGTTCAGCTGTCAAAAAACATCTCTGCTACTCTTTATACATTTACAAAATTTTTCCTGTTCAGCCTGACTTAGTGTGTTGATGCAATTCAATATTGATACATTTCAGTCTTTGGTTTTTGCTTACTTTTTTATGATAAACTATTTTTATGCTGTGTTGGGTTGTTACTTTATGCAAAATTTGGGTCATTAAGCACATACTTTAAAATATGACAACATTTTGAAAATGCTGTCAACAAAAAAATTCATTCAGTCAAAAAAACTCTGCAATACAAAGATATCAAAGTTATCATTTCTCTCAGTGTCAATATTTTAATAATTGTGGTGTGAACTTCATTATATATGTCACTGCATTAAATTGGGCATCAAAGTGATTTTTTTTCTTTTAATTGGTTAAAATCTATAATATCTGGTGAGTTGTGGGCTGTTTTGCTTTAAAATAAGTTTTATTTTGCATAAAAGTGATATCAGTATTGAATTACTTCTTTTTTTGAGGCACCAGTCAGCCACTAACATCCAAAAACAATCAGATGCTCTCTGTCTGACTGCAGTTTTATTCAGCCTCTGAACTCTTATTTTGACAGATTCTGCTGATTGGACTGAAGCCTTCACTCAAAGTGTGGATGACTTTTCCCTACGGCAAGGTGCAGTACACGATTTCATTCTCATTTTCATTGTTCATGCGTGTGTGTCTGACTGTTTTTCCAGCAGCTATCGACAGAGCATCTGAAAGATAAACTTATAACCTCTGTATTTAAGATTTATGTTAGTATTTGTTTTCACAGCACGTACATTTGATCGACTGCATCTCTAGTGTTTTTCCTCTCCTCAACCTCAAATATAATGTACATTTTCATATGTTTAAAGAGCTCACAGTACCTAACATTACTCAGCCCTGATCTCATTGTCATCAGGCATATTTTAAAGGGATAGTTCACCCAAAAATGAAAATTCTGTCATCATTTACTTACTGTGATGTCATTCCAAACTCATTAGACTTTCGTTCAACTTCAAAATTGCAATTGTACTTGACAGCTAGTGATCATCATGCTTTTTATTTGTATGGAAAAGAGCAGTTTTGTTGCATTTGTTGAATTTGGAGCGACATGAGAGTGAGTTTTTGATATAAAGTTAGCATGAAATAATAATGCAAATAATTTATACACAAATCATGTTTATTTTCTTATGTTACTGATATTACTATAAATGATTCACCGATGCACATATATTTGCAAATTTTTTTTTCTCAGATAATCCATTTCACTCAGAAATACTTCACAATACGGAAGTAAAGTTGGTCGGAACTGTCAAGGTCGTAGCTTTAGAGAAAATGATCTGCAAATCGATTATTCTGACTAAATTAAGACATGTCAGTGCATGATTTCTGCCACATCATTTTAGATAATCACCTTTTTTATGTAGAATAACTGAAACTTTTTATTGGAAGTTAGGTTTAAATTCCACAGTGTCCCTTAAGTGACTGTTTAACTGGATTCATCTGGTCTATTGACTCGTTTCTTTATGCCTGTGTGAAGGTTGTTCTTTTCAATTAAATTTAGCTAAATTGGATTAATTTACTACAGAGCACATGGACCAGCTGCCTATTAGCATGCAAAATCATTTAATTTTGCCATGACATGAATTATTTGGGTTATGATGGAGTTCTGAGGTACCTGCAAACATTTTCTTTGTGTCCTTTTCTCATAGGAAAAGTCAGTGTAGTGATGAGTGATGATTATTTCAGCTGGTAGGAAAAGATGCCAATTATGTGCAAAGTCTAAAAAGCACCAGCAAGTCTGGCAGTATGAACATAGTGCTAACAAGGAAGTGGCAGGATAACTGTGTCTTTGGTCTCAAGACTTTAATCATTGTAGTTCTATCTCATACATTTTTACATGTTTTTGAATGCAGACGGATCCTGCGAGCGTTCCCTTGTTGGCGTGGCAGTTTGTGGCAGTACAGAAAGCAATCAACCCTGTTCTGGCCTTCTGTAGAGGAGACACCATCCACTTCCTGCTGGTCTGTTTGAGCAACACTATTTTAAAAGTGATAGGCCTAAATGAAATCTTGACTTAAAGGTGAACTGTGTCATTTATATTCAGCTTGAACATCCCAAGTGGTCGGACATACTAAAGCCCAAGGTATACTTCAGCCATCTGTGACCGTGCACCGTCCGCATGACGTAATTTTCGTCATCAGGAGGGTCTGCGGATGTCCGCACACCCTATCCAATTTTTGACACAGTGCGGACAGTCCGCACACAACAGTGCATGTTCGAGTGACTTGAGCGCTTAAAAATAAAATCCACTAGATTGCCGAACGTATCTTTCCATGCCAAAGGAGTATGCTTTAAGTATAAAAATTAAGTATACCTGGGCCTTAATGGTGTGAGTTTGGGGAGAGACAACTGTACCTGCTTGTCCAAAACAAGGACATTTATTATTAGAAAACTACACAATGATGAGCCAAAAGATCGTGATCACCTGCCTAATACGCTGTTGGTCCTGCCAAAACACGCCGACCTGCCGACTTGAGGAATGGACCTCTGAAGGTGTCTTGTGGTATCTGGCAACAAGACATTAGCAGCAGATCCTTCAAGTCGTGTAGATTGGGAGGTGGAGCCACCGTGGATCAAACTTGTTGGTCCAGCACATCCCACAGATGCTCAACTGAATTGAGATCTGGGGAATTTGGAGGCCAAGGAAACATCTTGAACTCTTCATCATGATACTAAACCATTCCTGAACACTGACTGTTTACATGTGCATCTAATAATCAGAATAAGGACTTATTTGCAGTAAGATGTTTAAATGACATGAACATAACTCTTCAATCCAGCTTACATGCAATATTCATTATTTTGATTATTCGCTAATAAGTATGGTTATACCACACTCATATAGGCATACAGTATGCATGTTACCAGCTATTGTTTTAATCTACTCGCATAAAATTCAACTTTTTTATGGACGTACTGGATATTATTCGGCGCAGTGATGAACATCACAATGCTGGGTTTGCCTACGCATTCTCGCCATCTGGATGAAGATACGGAGCAGAGACTGCACAGCGAGTTGTGCTAACAGAGTTTAATGATTTGGAGAAAAGAACTTCAAGGGTTAGTTCACCCAAAAATGAAATTTCTGTCATTAATTATTCACCCTCATGTCGTTCTACACCCGTAAGACCTTCGTTCATCTTCAGAACACAAATTAAGATATTTCTGAGGAAATACGAGAGGTATGCGACTCGTCTATAACCAGCAATATAATCAACACTTTCAAGGTCCAGAAAGGTACTAAAGATGTTGTTAAAACAGTCAACATGACTGCAGTGGTTCAACCTTAATATTATGAAGCGACGAGAAAACACGTGAGCAGCACGACGCATGCGTGTGATGCTGATGCAGGAGACGGCCAATAATGAGTCGGGCGTTCTGACATAGAACCTGGAGTCAATGAATGTAAACAACGTATGAGACTGACACAGCAGAGAAGATATTGTTGAATAAAGTCGTTATTTTTGTTTTGTTTTTGAGCACCAAAAGTATTCTCGTCGCTTCATAAAATTACGATTGAACCACTGCAGTCACGTCAACTGTTTTAACGATGTCTTTAGTACCGAAGTATTGTATTTACATGAGGTAAAGTTTAATCACATTATTGCCAAAATCCCATTATAATCGCATTATGAGGGTGTATGTAAACGCACTAAATGTGTGCAGTGTGGCAGGGTGTATTATCCTGCTGAAAGAGGCTACTTCCACCAGGGAACACCATTGTCATGACAGGGTGTATCTGGTCTGCAACAATGTTTAGGTAGGTGGCACATGTCAAATTGACGTCCACATGAGTGGCCGGACCCAGGGTTTCACAGCAGAACATTGCCCAGAGTATCACACACCCTCCACTGGCTTGTCGTTGTCCCACAGTGCATCCTGGTGCCCACTTAGTTCCCCAGGTAAACTGTGGACACGTCCACGGCCGTCCACGTGATGTAAAAGAAGAGTCAAGTCAGTTTTATTGTCACATCACCACAGCACATGTGCCTTGGAGAGTGAAATTCTTGGGGGCGTGCTCCAGAAAATTGCAGAAACAGTTAACATATAACCATACAAACTTCAACAGATAAAGAAGATGTGACTCATCAGACTAGGCGACCTTTCGGCAGTGGGCAGGGGTCATCATAGGCACTCTGCTGCCTGTGGGGCTGCGCAGCCACAGACTAATCAGAGTGTGATGCAATGTGTGTTGTGACGCATTCCTCCCATAACCATCATTAAAATTTTGTGTGACTTGTGCCACAGTGGACCTTCTGTTGGCTCAGGACCAGACGGGATAGCCTTCGTTGCTCTCGTGCATAGATGGGTCTTGGGCACCCAGCACCCAGTCGCCGGTTTGTGATTTGTCCCTACTCGGACCACAAATTCTCGCCACTGCTGATTGGGAGCAACCCATAAGACTTCCCATTTCAAAGATACCCTGACCCAGTCACCTTGCCATAACAATTTGGCCCTTGTCAAAGTTGATCAGATCTGAATTCCTGCCCACTTCTGCTGCATCCAACACTTTTATGAGAACTGAATGTTTGCTTACCATCTAATCTACCAGACCTTAATATGTGGCTTTGTAAGGAGATGATCAACGATATTCACTTCACCTGTGACTGGTCATAATGTTTTGGCTCATCAGTGTATTTTATAGGGAGAAATATTTGCTCATTGGCACACAAGGATTTTTAGGACCAAATTACCTGAGCCTTAAATTAGGGGTGCTCGATTAATCGAAATAAAACTGAAATCACATTATGGCTTGGTGAGATTATCAAATTGCAAAGGCTGTGATTTAATTTAATAAATATATGCGCTGTGTGTTTCAGAGTGTAGGGCGGCACTATGTTTTTTTTTTTACATGTGAGCAGCTTATGATCCGTTGTGTCTGAAATAGGGTGTGCTCAGACAATTTTGGCCAAATTGTGCAGTCCTGAAAACAAGCACAGCAAACCTGTGGCTTTTTTGCTTAAATTTCATTTTAAATGGCAATCACAATTTTTGTCAGAAAAATTGCAATTCGATATTTCCCCCCCAAATTGTGCAGCCATACTGCTAATGCCATGTGGCTAATCACGCTGGAGCCACAGAATATCTTGGCATCTGATTAATTAATAACTATATTAAAATCAGTAATACATGTGTTACTTGCAAAATCTTTTGGCTGAGCTGAGCTCAGAGTGTCAGCACTATCTAACAAAAGCCATTTAATAAAATAAAATAAAATAGAATAGTAAAATACAATGAATTAATGACTAAATAAAAATAAGTCAAAAAACAATATATGCCTACTTGGGCATCAATGGTGCAAGGTGATTTTTAGAACCAAATGGTATACAGCATGGACTAACTGGACCATGCTAACTAACCAAACCTTGACCCATTGGCCCGAACAGTGGCAGACGAGATGAGTGGTATACTTCACCTTTAATAACGGTCATACAATAATAAACCCAATCTATTGTTTTGGTGCTCAGGTTAAAAAAGATGAGTCTGGCACCATCCATGTCATCAAACAGAGACAGCTCCAACTCAACTGTGACCTCATCAGTCTGAGCGTGAGTCAGACCCTCACTAACAATAATTTGAGTTTGATTACTTTTATGGCAGTGTGCAGTTTCATGTTTTCTTTTGTCTCTTGGCAGTGGATAAACCTTCGAACGCTTGTGTTAATGGACAGCACAGAGAAGCTGCGAGTGGTGGATAGACCCAGTCAGGAGGAGCTGGAAACAGTGGACATGGCCGAGTTGCAGCTGGTTTACAACAGCAGCCATTTTAAATCCCTCGCCACTGGTGGAAATGTCAGCCAAGCATTGGTAAGGACCAGGATGATGACATGCCAGAGTTTTGGTCTGGTGCATGTTGTGGCTTATAATGTGCAACAGCAAAAGCTCCCTTTTTTCCACTACCTTGGTTTTATTTGAAGCATAAAAGTATTTAAAAATGTGAGAAAAAGGTCTTACTAAAACTATACTTAAAGAAAGAATCAACAAAGTATGTGAATGATGTCACTGAATCAAAAACAAAATAAATGAAAAAAAAAAACATTAAAAATACTTTTTTTACAGTTGTAAAAAGTAAAGCTGAAGTACAATAAAACCCTTTACATTTAAGGTTTCATTAGTTAACATTAGTTAGCTACTTTAGTTAACATGAATTAATAATGAACTGCACTTATACAGCATTTTAATTTTAACATGTTAATTTCAGCATTTACTAATACATTATTGAAATCAAAAGTTGTTTTTAACAGTAGTTAATGCACTGTGTACTAGCATGAACAAGCAATGAACGACTGTATTTTTATTAACTAACATTTACAAAGATTAATAAACCCTAACAAATGTATTGCTCATTGTTAGTTCATGTTAGTTAATTTAATACATTAACTAATGGTAATGAATGAGACCTTATTGTAAAGTGTTACCAGTAAAACTTGAACATAAACAAACAAACAAACAAACAAACAAACAAAATCAGAAATATTGCCTTTACTAACTGGAATAAAATGTTTAAGTTGAAGTACTAAAATTATTAAAATGGAAATAAAAACAAATTAAAGCTAAAAAAACTAATAAAAAAAGACAGACTCCTATAAGATCAAAATGACCAAGAAAAATTGGTAACACATTAAGGTGATGTAGTTACACGTTACCAGTGTTGGGTAAGTAATTAATTACTAGTTACTAATTACATCTTCAACAGTGTAATTATATTACTGTTCAAATTTCTCTCTCCAAAATGTATTTAATTACTTTAACTAGTTGAGGTTAATATGGGATTTAGAAAGTAATTAGTAATGTTATACAAGGATAGACATGAAACTGCTCTTTTAATTCTTTCAAATAAATAATATAAAACTAGATAAATTATTCTTAATAACTGAAACTAAAGTATTTAAAGTGAGAAGGATACATAAAAAAAGTGCATTTTAACATTAGACTTTAAATTTGGATGTTAAATCCACTATATAATTGTTCTACAGCCTGTACCCAGTATTTAGTTCAATTACATCAGAAGTAACTGTAATTAAATTACAGAAAGAATAACGGTAATCCCTCACTTTACTTTTACAATGGAAAAAACAACTGTACAATATACTCGGTCATAGTCAAGTGAAAAATACAATATAATCTAAGTTTGTTGCGAAATTTCAATTATAAATCAATGATGTCATTCACATTGCTTCATGGAAGTGGCGTGTCAGTGCACTCTTTTGCTGCATTTCCATGGTAACAACTTGATTGTTGGATCCAAGGAAGATTTCTCTTTAGACCCTCATGGAGAAAATGAATGGAAAATTTTACTTCCAGAATCCTACTGCTTTATTCTGACCTAGAACTATTCATATAGGCATGAAGGTTAATTTGAGCTCAGCCAGTATACAATTTACATCTGATACATAACTATACTTGAGGCTGAGACCAGGTTGTGAGAACAGAGATTCAAGATTCACGGGTCAATATAAAGGTCATTAGGTTCAAAAACATATGAAGAACCCATTTGCCAATTCATGAGATGTGAAGCTTCTTTTTATAGTTTCTCTACATTTAATGTGTTGGGCATATAAAGACAAATGAGTTTTTGTTGTTTGTATATAGAGGTGAAGACATTAAATCACTATTCCTCTGTACATCTTCAGGCATTAGTTGGAGAGAAGACATGTTACCAGTCTGTTTGCAGCTATACAGGGCAGATTATGTATCTGGGAACAAAGGTAAAGCCACTCATAATAACACTGAACACTAGCACATAAGAATTGGACTCTCCTCATGGCCTACTGCCTATACATTTCTGCTAAAAATTCAGTGCTACACAATTCTGGTATAGTATTTTCCCTATAGGAAACTGTGGTAGCAGCAAACTCTTTCTTTCATATTGCTAATAACTAACAATCACAACTAAATATAATACTATAGAAAAACAAAAAATTTTACTACTATTTTAAAACAGAGTTTTAGTAATATGTTCCAGAAACTCTAAAAGCCTTTACTGTAAAGGTGGATTGTATCAATATTTCTTTATCCTTCCTTAAAGTTTAATTTTGTGGTGAAATTTCTGACAGTTTCGATACACTGCGCTGCACCGGATGTTGCGTTGGATACTGAGGCTAAATTCCGAAGCAGAGTCCATTGTCTCCAGCAGTACAATTTGATATGTGGTCAATCAATATTTCTGAAATATTTGGTTACGTCATTTTAATCGCATCAACAAGGGATTGTAAATGAAACGCTTGTCGTTTGATACCTTTCTGAGCAGAACTCTTTCGGCTGTGGTGTTCTGTGTCCTCCTCCCAGAGAAAAACATCCAACAGCACTTTTTGTCATCCTCTGTCATTTTTCTCCAAGAAATTATGCAATCCATTTATGTTTTAAAACTGTATATAATGTTAGAAATTTGACTCGTACAAACAAAATGAGCCCGCCTCCAAAGTTTCTGTATAAAAACAAGGCAATAATTTTACTCCGTATTCAAGCAGTGGTTTATTATCTTGAGATAATAATTTTTTAGATGAATTGCTTTGTATACCACCAGCCATTGGCTTTGTGATACATTTTTGATGGACAAAACATTTATCCAATTTTTTAACTGTGTGGGATGTTCTTCAGCATGTGAACAGAAAAAACTGGTGGGGAAAAGTATTGGGCAAATAATTTGAAAAACTGGCTAGTGTAAATGCCGTCGTTAAAAAGCTGATTTGATGTACATATTACACTAATTAAATGTGTTGATCTGAACTAGATTATGAGGGATTATGCCAGCATGTCACTCTATGTGTTGTCCCTACTTAGCTTGATCCTTAAGATTTGCCTTGCCAAAGAAACTAGAACTTACTAATTTATAGATATTTATTGGTTATGAAGATTTAGCTTTATTGTATTACTTTTTTAGGTCTACATCAGAACTATCCAACAAATAGTCTTTTTTTATATATATATATTCATAAAATTTGTGTAATTGATACATGAAATTTGCAAGGGTATCTTGTGAACTCTGAGACTGGTAGCACATGCTGTGTGGCTTGTGTTCAGCTGTAAGTTTGGCTGACTCCTCCAGTGCCCCTCTGACTGAGTTCTGGCACACTCAAGTGCTATTATGCTAATCGCACATCATGCATACCCTGAATATTCATTGAGGTATGCTCTCCGCAATGTCCTTGCTGAACTTCCTGTTACCTGCAGCCAGAGGGAGGGCAAGAAAGAGAAGAGAAATGAAGGAGAGAGGGGCAGCTGGAGGGAGGGTGAGGAAGAAGGATTGCATTAAAATTGCCCATGGGTTATCCATTAGACACACCATATTGGTAGTGGGCCAGCTCTGGGATGTCACATTAATTCTTGCCCTGTATCACTTCCCCAAGTGCTGCTTATTTAATAGCTCAGCCAGTGCTTGAATAAACACCTCAGTTTTATGAATGACTCTAATTTTATGCTCTGCCAATATATTTAATGACAAATAATACATGTACCTCACTGTGCTCAGACATTGTTTTCACCTGCTAGTTCTGGTTTTTACTTGCATTGCCAACATTTTCACTGGTCCATTCATAAATCTAATACATATTTTAGCAGTATATGTGAATAAAAGTATAATTTTGTACTGTTTTTATTTATTTAATTATTATTATCCTCATACTACGAATCAAATGTTTGGAGTTGGTAAGACTTTTAATGTTTTTGGAAAAAGCCTCTTATGCTCACCAAGGCTGTATTTATTTGGTCAAAGATACAGTAAAAATTGTAATATTGTGAAATATTATTACAGTTTAAAATAATTTTAATATATTGTAAAATGTAGTTTATTCCTGTCAAGCTGAATTTTCAGCAGCCATTACTCCATTCTTAAAGGATTAGTTCACTTTCAAATAAAAATTTCCTGATAATTTACTTACCCCCATGTCATCCATTTCCTTCTTTCTTCAGACGAAAGAAATTAAGGTTTTTGATGAAAACATTCCAGGATTATTCTCCTTATAGTGGACTTCAGTTGGCTCCAGATGGTTGAAGGTCATAATTACAGTTTCAGTGCAGCTTCAAAGGGCTTTAAACAATACCAGACGAGGAATAAGGGTCTTATCTAGTGAAACATTTAAAGAAAATTTAAAATGATATACGTTTTAACCATAGACGCTAGTCTTGAACTAGCTCTCTTCTTCTTCTCTATTAGAATTCCGGCAGTGTAGACTCTGCTAAGAGTATTACTGCCCTCCACAGGTCAAAGTTTGAACTTATTGTTATATACTTGCACTAGCATATTGTATATGACAATTTAGTCAAGTGTCAAATGATCCTTCAGAAATCAATCAAATATGCTGAATTGGTGCTGCTTACTATTATCAATGTTGAAAACAGTTTGCTGCTTAATTTTTTTTTTTATGGAAACCTTTGATGAATAGAAAGTTCAAAAGAACAGCATTTATTTGATATAGAAATATTTTGTAACAATATAAATTTCTTTACTGTCACTTTTGATAAAAATTAATGCATCCTTGCTGAATAGAAGTAAACATTTTTTACTGAATCCAAGTTTGGGAGTTGTAAAAAGTTAATTGATAAGGGAATGAGACTGGAACCGTCATTTTGTCATTACTCCAGTCTTCAATGTCACACGATTCTTCAGAAATCATTCTAATATGCTGATTTGCTGCTCAAGAAACATTTCTGATTATTATCAATGTTGAAAACAGTTGTGTACTTTTTTTTTCAGGATTCCTTGATTAGTAAAAAGTATTTATCTGAAATACAAAGCTATTGTAACATTATACACTACTGTTCGAAAGTTTGGGGACAGTAAGAATTTTTATTTTTATTTTTTTGAAAAGAAATTGAAGAAATGAATACTTTAATTCAACAGGGATGCATTAAATCATTCAAAAGTGACAGTAAAGACATTTATAATGTTACAAAAGATTATATTTCAAATAAATGCTGTTCTTTTGAACTTTCTATTCATCAAAGAATCCTGAAAAAAAATA
>RJVU01023003.1:697118-743534 GCA_003731715.1 Anabarilius grahami
GTCTGTGCATATCATGACCCTGAGGAACTGGCGTGAGGTAAGACATTATTTTATAACACATCACTGATGTTATATCCGATTAGCATTAGTGAATCTGATAGTGATGGGAGTCGTTCTGATGTCCTGCAGCGTGTGGACCATCTTTTGAAGCAGGAGAAGTTCATGGAGGCTCTGTCTCTGGCCTGGTCCTTCCACGAGGGCACCGCCAAAGCTGTGTTAGGTCAGCCCTTCTCCATACAACCACTCTAATATTTACGTTTCTGTTGAATTTTTCTTAATTTCTATGAAAATGCTTGCAGTTTACAGACCTCAAAGCTTTTAGTTTGTAATTGTCTGCAGTGGAAAATTGTATAGTCTTTCATTTTCCAAGACAATAAAAAAAAAAAGAAAGAAAAAAAGAAAATAGATTGAATGCTGTTTGATTAGAATTAGGGTTAAATACACATAGCAAAATAACAAAATACACATAGAAATGAAGACCTAATGTGATGTGTTTATGTAACAGGTCTATTTGCAGACCCTGCTAAGAGAAAAGGTGTGGTTGCGGACAAGGTAAGACTCTTGGAGTTAATACAGTGACGCATCTGTACATCTTTAGTTTCACAATTTTCAGTCTAGTTATGCCTCAGTTGTAGGAAGCAATTAAAATTAGAGCTGCACAATAAATACACTACCAGTGAAATGTTTTAGAACACCTTTATGTTTTGATTCTGAATAAGAAAAAGAGGCTTGTCTAGGCACTAAATAACCATTAGAGAGGTACTGAAGCCAGGTAGAATGTGTATGGCCAGTCTTCGGTTCATCATGCAGGGGTTTTTTAGGGGTTCTTTACTTTTTTAGTAAAGTTCTCACTGTGTGATATCAATTATGTAGGGGGATGTGTGATGGTCTGGGGCTCTGTTGCTGTATCCAGTGTTGGCGTACTTCACAAAAAAAAAAAAGACATTTTGCAGCACCCTCTGGTTTACTTCAACTTAGTCAGGGGCCTAAAACAAACTACCTTAGAAGAAAAGATCAATACAGTAGGCTTTAATTCATGGAATGGCCAGCACAGTCTCCAGAGTAAATCTCATTCAGCTGGTTTGAGATGAACTGGACTGAAAGATGAAAGAAAAAAGCAACCTACAAGTGCAACACATTTGTGGGAACTTTTTAACAACAGTGTTAGGAAGAATTTTCCAAAGTTTAGATTTTTGGTTGTGTGTATGTAAATGCCTGTGTGCATATAGTTTGGGGAAAAAAATGCAACCTTTTACTAATGTTATGTTACTTTAAAATGGGTAATAAACTTATTTCAGTTCAAAAATTATACTTGTTTGTTTATTTGTTTATAAATGCTAATTGTCATATTGTGCCTTAAATCATGCCGTATATTTTACACACACGTGAAAGTCCTCAGCACTTTAATGTTTCATAAACAAAAAAAACAAAAAACATATCTTATACCTAATACAGAGCTACTACAGTATGTTTATTGAACACATGTTCCAATCCAGACAACACACAGATTTTCTTGTATAATATAGGACTTTAAAATGATCTATAAATCCAATAATTAACTCTTTCGAGTTCTGCTCTCTAACTGAACACGTTATCTAACTGAAATCCTGTCTCTTTTATAATAAGAACTTATTTTTTCTTACTATATAAATTTTTCTATAACGGATTTCAGAATGAAGTTATCTATCTGTAGTGCTGATAGATATGTTGGCTAAATTAACTTGTTGTAGGTATATTAAAAACTATTCACCATTTATTTTTTGAGCAAATAAATGACACATTTCTCTGCTGCTTTTCTTTCTTCACAGATGGTTGAAATTTTGTTACAGTATGTGGATCGCTCTCTGAAAAAGTGTCCAGAGCAAGGGAAAATCCAGGTGATGGAGCAGCACTTCCAGGTACTGTCAACCAGAGAGGCCTCTTGAATGGTGTTATTTTAGGGAATCATTAGGTTTAGACAGAGCTCAAGAAGTGAAATATTTTTCCATATTATTATTTAACGATTTAGATACAGTTTATTATTTAATGAGATAGTTAGACTGAGCTGAAGAGATTTCAGCATTGTAGATGCTTTTAAAAAGGTGAGAGAGAGGAGAGCAGACTGAGAGAGCGATGCAGACAGTCTCCTTTATGTCAGACTTTAGGCCTGCGGCATCCATTTTTAAACTGCATGTCATCATAAGGCGGAAACCACATACAATAATGGCCCACTAATGTCATCTCTCTTCTGCCTCTGGGTCTCGCTCGCTCTCCGATTTCTTTTTGCCATTAAGAAGCACTCTGTCATCACAGAAATAAGGCACTCACCATAGCCAAATGGCAGATTTAGCTCTGTATATCTAGGGCAATGTGGAATGTTATGCTGCTCTAACTGCCTGTCTGTCAGATGCACTTTTTTAAATTCATTTTTACAGCAGAAGCACTTTTAATTACTTCACCCATGTTCACTGGACTATGATTCTATAGTAGTTGGGACATTCCAAATATATTCAAAATTATATGTTGCTGATATAAAACTAAGAAATGTGAAATAATTATTTGTGGATTGATGTGGATTAATGTGGATGTTTTAGTTGGACAACAGAGCATGTTATTAGAGTTGCTTCACAATCCTTCCTGGCCTCCTGACTTGCGTTCATGAGAGTGTTAAAGGGATAGTTCACCCAAAAATGAGTGAATGAGTTTTGGATGATCTATGCCTTTAAGACAGAGATATTTTTATTACATCTCTGATTTAAACTTCAGTCGTGAAAGAGTTGTCTGAAACGCATTATTTCGGTATTCAGTGCGTTGGTTCAAATTCATTCTGTAATTTGTTTGCATCATCACTAAAAAATTTTCACAGAATAACTGTGTGGCATCATATATTAAAAATGTTTTTGTAAAATAGAAAATCTAAGTAAATATTGCTAGTTATTTATTATAATAGGTCAGCCCTCTGACAAACGCAGTTGAAGTTTGAGTTTGAGTCCTAGCTTGAGGTTCTTTTCAAATCCTGTTTCCCTCTCTCCTCTTCTACCATTTCCTGTCTCTTAAAATGTAAGGCAAAAATAGAGGCAAAATTTCCCTGATATATAATAGAAAAACATGCCATGATTTTTAGTTGGACTATTTTACTCTTGGCATTTACATTTAAATCTACTTGGCAATAATGGCTATTAGACAATAGTTCTTTTAATCTATTTTAGAGAAAACACATAATCATCAATGTGTATATTGTATCAAGTTTTTCTTTAGCCATATTGCCCAGTCCAAATATTAATGCATAAAAACTGAGACAATTATGGTAAGTGTCATTGGTTTGAACCTCAAAATTCAGAAAATAATACACACCCGAGGTGTAACAGACACTCTGCTTTGCGTTCTTGTTACCGCTAACATTCATGTCTGTGTTGCGTCTCTAAAACTTTTTCCATGGAGTTTTTAAATCTTAGTGAGTCATTTGACTTGGTTCAGTGGGTATCTGGCCCAATGCATTTACAGGGCCATACTTAACTTATGGACATTAAGATCAGCCATGATTATATGCCTGTATTTTTCTCTGTGCCGTACTCCGGTCAAACCCTTAGAAATCAATCCATAGTTTGCTTCATGGTTTTTCCCATGAAGTATGGGATTCTTCAGAAATGAAGAATCTAGTCTACACAGCTTGGATGTCGATGAACAGTTATTTCAACTCTACATATGCCTCGATTCTGAACACCATTGCTCTATTGAAGCTTAGTAATCATAAGTTGGTGCCAATTCTCTGGCATAATGACACGACACAATCTCTCAGTCAGGCTTGTAGACGTGCTGAGCTCAAGTGGAAAAGGGACAAACTGCAGATTTCATATGAAATTATGAGAAATTCTCTTACCATGGTCCAGAGGGCAACTGCAAAGTGTAAATGCCTTTCTGAACTGATCACTAAAAATAGTCATAAACCTCATGTTCTTTTTTCCACCATTGACTTTAAATTAAATTATTAAATTAAATTCTTCTGTTAAACGTCTCCCTGAGCCTTCTATATCTGTTTGCAAAGTTTTGGGAAGTTTTTCACAAATAAGATCACGGCTGTAAGATCTCAGATGCCTCATACTGGGTATACTCCGCCTGATGTTACTTTATACTCCTCTACATGGTCTGTGTTTGAGCCACTTTATTTGAGCTCCTGTAAGGAAGTTGTTGATCACCTTAAGCCCACATTATGCCCACAGGATATTATTCCTCCTCGTTTCCTCAAACAAATTATGATGCGGTTGGTGCTGGTCTGTTATCAGTAATCAAAAAATAATTACATACCAGCACTGTTCCTGTCTGTCTTAAACATCTTAATAATAATAATAATAATAATAATAATCTTGATCGTACATCTCTTTCCAATTTTTGGCCAATTTCAAACCTGTCTTTTATTTTAAAGTTAATGGAGAAAGTTGTACTGTCTCAGTTACAGTTTTTCTTGTCAGATAATTCTATCAATTACGTTTTTCAACCATGTTTTAAAGCTGTACATAGTACCGAATCTGCTCTTTTAAGAGTCTCAAATCACATATTTGTGTTTGTGGTAATGTATTACAGTGGTTTCACCCTGTTTAAATAGTTGGTTTGCTGTTTGTTTGGGGCTTCACTTATCTTCCAACATACCTCTTGGTTGTGGTGTTCCGCAGGGATCAATTCTTGGACCAGTGTTGTTTTCTCTTATATGTCCCCCCCGGCCTTTATTTTTGATAAATATGGCGTCTTTTCATCTAAATGCCTGCAACACCCAAATCTATCTTCCTTAACATCATAACAATAAATATGTCTTACGCCACTTAGATTGCTTGAATTAACTTAAGTAATGGCTTTCAAGCTATTTAAAAAAAAAAAATCTAAATGAAAAGAAATCTAAAATCATTGTTTGGTCCCAAGGGAAAAGTGTTTTTGATCTCTGCTTTCTCACCCCATATAATACATAGCGTGTCAGAAATTTGGGCATACTATTTGACTGCAGTTTAAAGTTTGACAAACAGATCACTACTGTTGTCAAGTCACGTTTTTATCAACTTCGCCACCTTTGTAAATTTGAGCCCTTTTTATCCACAATGAGTTTCTCAGGCTTCCATTTCTCGTCTGCATCTGGTACAAGACACAGCTGCTAGACTGCGCAAAGGAAAGCACAAATATGACCACATTACACATTTTAATGTCCTGTCAAGTATTGGATTGACTTTGGAATAGCCTTCCTCTTTAACGATAGACACTTTATATCGTCATAACGCCAAGCCCTAGTTCCATGTCAGATTAAGTTAATGCACAGACTTTTTTAACAGTCTTTGTTTATTGGGAAAAATTGCGGAATTCTGTGGAATGTATTAAAACATAGTAAAATGTTGTAGGCTGAGCTGATAATACTCCACTCTCATTGATAGCTAATATAAAATTCAGTTTACTTTGTGAATGATGGGTGTTCCAGTTCTGTGGAAATCTGTGAAGCTTTCTGCTAAATTCTGCACACACAGATTTTGTTCTCATTCTCTAGTTCACTTTGACAACCCTGATGTCAATATATTTATTTATACAGTTTATTATTTATTACAGTATGCATCTGATTTAATTAATTCTCTCTCTCTTGTCTTCTTCTTTTCCTTCAAATCTCAACACTCCATCTTTTCTTGCTCCTGCTTGTTCTTTCTTTCCTCTCCTCTGCAGGACATGGTTCCTGTTATGGTGGATTATTGTCTCCTTCTACAGAGGACGTGAGTGTAAAGTTAACAGTTATTATAGAATGGTGTTATAATATGTGTGCACTCTGGACACAGTAGTCTCTGAGCTTGTTCACAGTAGTCTTCTGAGTTTGCAAAACAAGCCTGAAGCATTAATTAAATGTTCTGGTTTCAATACAACTTGAGCTTTGTGGACAACAATTGTGGCATGACATCAATTACCACTGAAAATCATTTCAGTCTCTCAGTAAAACAAAAAAACTGTAATATTACAATTATTGTGAAATATTACAATTTAAATTACCGTTTTCTGTTTTAATATATTTTAAAATGTAATTCATTCCTGTGATGGCAAAGCTGTTTTTTTCAGTAGCCATTACTTCAGTGTCACATGATCCTTCAGAAATCATTCTAATAATAATGTTATTATTATTTTCAGTTTAAAAAAAACGTTTTTCTGATTTAATATATATCTGGAAACCATTGTTTAGCCATTCTTTGAATTGAAAGTTCAAAAGAATAGCATTTATTTAAAATAGATTTTAGCTGTTCCTTTTTGAAACAAGTATTGAACAGGTTTTTTAAAACAGTAATTTATGCACTCAAAAAAATGATTTGTTGATGCTGTTCACTTTATTTAAACAACTTATTTTGATTCAACACCATTGTATTAGGTTTCTGGTTCAAATTTAATTGCTTCATGTTAAACTGACTTAAAATGATTACTTTTCAACTTAACTTACTGTTTTCATATTAAAATAACATGTTTCAATCAAGTAAACTCAACCAGGACTCAATCAAACAGGACTTTCACTTCCCATCATGCTTTGCAAAGGGGCTGATCTGGGAGAGTAAATGTTGAAATAGTGTTATTTTAAGCAGTTTTTAGCAACATGAGAAAATGGAGGGACTTTTTAATGTTTACTTTGTATTATGTTGGTATTTAAAAGTTTCTGTTATGTTAATAGTTTTGGGGTTACCATTGTGGTGAAGTGTAGAACATGTGCTTGGGTTATCTAACAATTATCTAACAATAACTAAAGTTGTTTAATAATAAAAACAACTATATTGGGCATGCCATAGATGGAATAAACCCATCTTCTGGCTAACACTTAAAAATAAGAGTCTTTACAGAGTAAAGATTTTGTAAAAGATGTGAAAATTGTTCTTGAATGCATCCACTAAATAAACTAATCCATTAAACTGGGTTACTTTTTTAAATTTCTGTTTGATATTTATTTTAGGATAATTAAACTTAATGGTTTTGGACAAAATTAAGAATGTTAACCTGATTCAACTAAATGGCATTGAGTTAACCTTATGTAATAAATTTAAGTTAACTGAAATTAATAATGTTAATTAAATTCAACATAACCAAATTATGTGGAACCTGTTGACATAAAAAAATTAAGTAAATCCAACGTATCATTTTTTTGAGTGTGTATTAAACAGTAATTCCTTTAAATGCTTCACATTTTTGCATTTAAGTTCTCTGAAACGCTGGCCCAGTTTAGCCCATATTTGAAATTTACTTAAAAAGTATGCGTGCAAAAACTTGCGAAAGAAAAATTTAATAAAAAATTGTCCAGGTAGACGTATATACCGGTGACAGGTCGAGTTGCAGGTACATATACATTATAATGGTGTCCACACACACACACACACACTCACACACACTCACTCACTCACTCACTCACTCTCTCACACACACATGTTTGTTTTTGTGAAATATGGGGACATTCCATAGGCGTAATGGTTTTTATACTGTACAAACCGTATTTTCTATCCCCCTACACTACCCCTACCCCTAAACCTAACCATCACAGGAAACTGTGCACACTTTTACTTTCTCACAAAAACTAATTCTGTATGATTTATAAGCCTTTTGAAAAATGGGGACATGGGGTAATGTCCTCCATAAGTCACCCTCTCCTTGTAATACCTATGTAATACCCATGTCATTATACAAATTTGTGTCCTGATATGACACACACACACACACAGAGAGAGACAGACAAAAGGCAACATGCTGGTTTTTCCTCAATGACCCATTTGTATATTCAGAAGATCTCTGTAAACGACACATAATTCATAAATATGTTCTGTTCTTCCTGCTCTTCCTGCTCTTCCAGTCTTATAGATTTAATTCCCTGTGGCTTGTGAAGACCTTGGAATAGTACACACATGAGCACATGCACATCCATAAACACACAAAGATAAACTGGCATCACAATATCCTTGGGCCAAACTCTCAGACATCTCATTACTGCCCTGCACATTTTTTTCCCTCTCTCTCTCTCTCTCATACTGATTATCATCTCCATCTGTTCTCTCTCTCTAGAAGTATGTCAGTGTTAGTCAGTGTCAGCAGATAACCTCATCTCCCCTCTGATCCAGGACCAGTGTCCTAAAGCTTTGCCCCAAAGTATGTTAGTGGAGTGCAGCAACAGCAGTTTTCCCTCTCCGTTAAAAGTCTCAACTCCAAATTCAATCCAGGTTTTATATTTCTCACGTTCTCCTCACTCACTTGGTGAGGGAAACCCTGCACATTTCAAGCTTCATTATTGTTAACTCTTTCCCTGCCAGCATTTTATTTTTTTAATTTGCTAGTCAGCACCAGCATTTTTGATCATATTAAAAAAAGAATGACCCCACAATATTTTGTTGTATGAACATGTAAACATTCAATATATCAAAATAAAAGAACAGAGCCTCTGCTTAAAAAAAGTGTTTTGTCAAAGATTTCGCCCAGATTGGATTCAGAACGATGATCAAAACAAGGGGTGGGAGAAATTAATCAATCCATCGATGCATCGCGTTTCTCTCTCCAACAATTCTGGATCCTGAGCTTAGTTTTTTAACCAAATGCGCGATGACGCTGAGTGTGCTTTAGAAACACCCATATTCTGCTTGCTTCCAATTCCTCACACACATATACCATTCGAACCTTTCGTAAGATAATCTTTCATGAAGTTGGGAAAGGTTGAAGCGAATTAAAAGGACATACATGGGCTTCATTGAACAGAATGCGCTGTGAGAGACTCGCGCTTTGTTTGATGTTACACTTGCAGTGTGCGGTCTCGTCCGTCGGTATTTTCCTTACAAATGCTCTACGAAGTCATCATTTATGTGGTTTGGAATGCAGTGGACTTATATATTTAAAATATGAACCTGAATAACAGAAGGCTGCTTTCAGTGTAAGTGGTTTAATGTACTTCTATGATGCAAAATTAATGTAAACACAGCCAGTTATGACTTCAGGGATTAAACGGACAGGACAAAAACCACATTACTTATATTTCAAAAGAGATCTGTGCGTGAATGCAACTTATTAGATCTCCCGCTGTCTAAAAAAAAAGTAGATCAAGAATCTAAGAGTATTGGTATATTAAATGTATTAACTACACTGTAAAAAATGATTTTCTCAGAGTTTTGGAATCAGATCGTGACTCGGAATCGGATCGGATCGTGAGGTGACTAAAGATTCTCACCCCTAATCAAAACATAGATCAAGTAGATCGAGTCCATCAACACCCCCAAAGCTTGCACAGTCCTACACCTCTTTGTGGGTTTAACGTTTTTCTCTGTAACATTATAGGCAGTTTTAATATGGTCAAAAATGGTCTTCGGTGGTGACAGACATGGTCATCCACACAAACAGTAAAAAGTGCCCTACCCACGTGATTTGCGAGCCCAATACTGACAATAAAGTACCCGTCATTCTCACTGTAATTCTTTCTTGCCCTCTTTGCAAAAAAATCTGTGATTTCATAGCTTTGTAAGAGAAGATGCTTCTTTGCTAGACCTGAAAATTATTTTGGTACGTATAATAATAATAATAATTAATAATCAGCAGTTTTAAAAAGCAGCATTAAAAAGTTACATTAACTAATATAATTTTCTACCATATACAATTGAATGCACCTAGCTAACAACAACTTGCTTTGTTCTGGTTTCACCTCACTCCAGTCTAAACTAACTGATTTTATAGGTAGGCCTAATTTACTACACATTGTCATTTAAATAACCTGAAAATACTGTGGGTTATTAAGGCTAATTTTACTAACCACTCTTGCTAAATGGGGTAAGCACACTTATGTTCTCATTTCAGAGTTGTTTGAGTAAATGATTCATTTATAGACTGTGTGGGCAGATCAGTTGTTTTCATGATTCATTAAAATAAATCCGTTCGTATGAGTTATTACGTCGCAAATCGGACATTAGCGGACGTTGACGCGTTGCATGCGAATCGCGACTGTTATTAGGACATCGCAAAAGATTTGTCAACACAGAAAACACTTCATCACTGGATAGGATTTTCTTTTTGTTTACTGAAAGTGTGGTTTATGTCAGCTGCATGTGCGGGACGCCTGTCAGAGAAGATGAGGTGACGTTCTTTTGAGCACTATTCAGGTGACCAGATTTCTGAAATGGAAACTAGGGACATTTCCTATTTGAGTGGTCAAAATATCACCAAAATCTCATTTGTTATTATCTATTTATTAAAAAACAGGGACAATACATTTTTGAATGTTTTTGTTTTTAATTGTTGTGGGTACCTTTATAGGCTATTATTACACTAATAATTGTGATTTAGTTTTATTATTAGGATTTTTGCTCTGGTTTTAATACAATTCACCAAAAAAAAAAAACACTGTAAAAGCAGTTCAACAGAATTATGACTTAAACGCACATAACATTATAAAAATAAAACATAAATATAAGAAGATAAATATAAAACGGCATTTAACAATACATTTTTTACATTATTGAATTTTATATTTTAATTTTTACAAGCTGTTTTTACTGTATACAGAAATTACAACTGTTATAACTTAAATTTTTAACTTATTTTGCATTTTAGACTCATTTTAAGCACAAAGTACGTGTATTATTTTATTTTATTTTTATTTTATTCATGTCTGAGTGTACCTTCACCACGTAGTTAAGACGTGTGTGTGGAAAGTGCTGCGTTGTGACGGCAGAACTTTTGTGGACGTTTAAAATTGTGCAAAACAATCTCGCACCCTTTTGAGGCCCTGTTATAAAACATACAAACAGTATTACTTTAATTTAACATGAATAGTTAGTATGTTACTACCTTGAATCCGATAACGATGTTTATTTTGATATTTGACGATAATGGCGCTTTGCTGTAGTCCAGATCCAGATTACGTTCTTCATGAAGTAGCGGCACGCGCGCTACCAAGTGTAGCTGCACAACGGTGGTGAACATGATCACTACACAATTTCTCCAGCAGGCTGCTGTATGCTCGTTGGGCTTTTTGCAATCTATGTGCGGGTTGTTTTGAACGAGCTATAAAATGGGGACATTTCCGGGGACAGCTCCAGTCCGGGACAGAACACCAAAAATTGGGACTGTCCCTGGAAAACGGGGACGTCTGGTCACCCTACTATTCACACCCAGCGGTAATTCAGGAAAAACATTCTCTGAATGCACCTTGTGAAAAATGGATTTGGTCTTTCTAACTTTTAGCATTGTGTCAGTTGATTTAGATTATTATGTGCGAGGTAGAGAGAGTGCAAAGACAGTGCTTACTTTGAAGACCGAGAGAGTTCGCGCGCACGAGGGAGGAGCTCCCTGCTCGTTTTGTCCGTCAGTGCAGCAGTCATCTGCATCACTAATAAACAACACTCAATAACTGATCAAATAAGGCTTTGGCGGAACAAAAATTGGTTTTGGCAGCTGCCAAACAATTTTCAATGTTGGAAAAACCCTGATATAATGTTTGTTGATCACGTTGGCTTACTTCTACCTAAACCACTTGGTTTACCCAGATCATCTTCTTTGCTTAATTTTGGATCCAGAGATGCTGTACTATTTCAGAAGATCTGTATCGGCGCTCCCTACCACATAACAGAGAAAATACAGATTGCTGGAAAAACTCGTCAATGGCAATCTGTTAAAACTTGTGTATTAATTGAGCTGTAAAGTGCTTCTCATACTTTTACATCAATGACTCATCTGTGTCTCATAATTATTCATGAGAGAAGTGTCTTCTCATAGGATATAACGGCAGCATGTGTTGCTTTCCAATGACAGACACTTCAAACTTTTAGATATCATAGAGACACGTTTATGGATCACAAGTGAGTGAGTTTCTGTGGGGCATAAATTATCTTCCATAGACCCTGAGTCTCAGACACAAATGCAATATATAGTAGAAGTAGTGACTTTTATTATCCCCATGAGGAAATTTAATTCTTTCAATGAGTTTCAAAATGCTTTCTTACAAATGCAATGTACATAAATATGAAAATCATTATCACTGAGACCTGCTTTAACTGTGCATTTATTTGTATGTTAAGTTATAGATTATATCACAGAATATGTGTGTAATTGTGCAATGTACTGTGAGCTTACAAAACCACGTATAATATAATTGTTCATTTTGGTGTGTGCAATGGTGAATAAGAGTGAAGTAAAACTGGATCAGAAGCCAGTTGTGGTGTCTGCATCCCGTCTTTTCTCTCCGCTTTACAGCTTTCCATGGCTGCTTTTTTAGCATCTTTCAAAACTCTGGTAAAATATGGGGTTTTATGACACTTTAGGTTGGCGCGATATACCAGTAGCCTACCTAAAAATACTAACACCGTGCCCTAACCAGACGCGGTACGATAAGAATCCAGCGACGAGCAATTTGACTGTCCACACCAGACGCGACGCGAAAATGAGAAGCGATTAAAATCAATCAAAAACAACAGCCAATTAGAAGAGAGTGTGGGCGGGCTCTCTTGGCAAGAGCACAGCAGACACATTGAAATGGGCAAGTACATAGTAAAATTCATAAATATTATATAATTTAAACATTATTTAAAGTACATACGGAGTGACTGAACCAATCTTTGTCATAGAATACACTTGTTTGTTCGCATTGACTTGACAGTAAATTGACTTGATTTAGCCAGTGTTGTTTTCATTACAGCTAAAAAGCTGGGAACACAGAATGATATTCAAACTCACATTAGATGCTTTTAACATTAAATAAAGCACATAAACAGTACCTGATATTATCATTGCCATACTTTGTGTTGCTGTTCCAGCCGCGACGTCGCGGAGAAATGGAAACCATTTCTAAAATAAAACAGGACAAAAACAAAAACCGTACAATATCAGCATTGCTCTATTTTCATTACTTTCGATATTTTCAGTCAGTGTGACATATCGTGACCCCCAGGGAACGCATGAAGCGATTAAAAAAATTGGAATAACTTGAAATGCACTGTAAGTCACTTTGAATAAAAGTGACTGCCAAATGTAAATTTAAATGTAAAGTGTGCAGTGAGGCAGATAAGTGATAGAAATGGTGGATATTGTAAAAGATTCGCTTACTCCCCTCAACTCTGCATATTTTGCTTCTACAGCACTGCTTTTCAGAGGCGAAATGAAAACGGGTTAACCCGCAGACCTAACGGCAGCAGTCTGCAAACAGTGCCACAAGACATATGCTGCTTCACAAGGCAATACATCAAACATTGCAAAGCATCTGTCATGTGCTCATCCTCAACTATACAATTATTTCAGAGATCCGCAGGTGTGCTTGATAAAACTTACTAAGTTAAACAGACTGAGAGTTAACAACAAATACACATACCCCTAATAATTTTAGAAAATATTTTAATTTAACTGTAATTGTAACTGTAATTTAAGTAAAATAATAATAACAGTATTATTATTATTAAGTTTCAGCTTCAAGTTTAATTCAAGCCTGGAATATACTACCTGACTTTTAAAATCTTAATCGGTTTTAAAACACTAGATATTATACACCTACTGACTAGTTACAGAGGAAAAACTAGACATTATACACTAAACGAAAGTCTGGAAGTGTTTGATACTTAGTCAAGTCGTTCTAAACACAACAAGCTCACACAGAAACATTTTCCTTGTTTCTAGGAGATGCGTGACAAATGTGAACAGTATGTCTTCTAAAATCGGCTCCGTGANAAAAAAAAAAAAAAAAAAAAAAAAAGTCTTCCGACTGGATGGCATCATAGTCTGAAAATAGTCCAAAAACTGCAGACTCTGACAGGGTGTGTTCACATTTGTAATTCGGTTTGTTTGGTCTGGACCAAAAAAACAACAAAAACATTTAGTCCTGGTCCGATTAGCGTTCAGATTGGCAATTTTATCACTGAACCAAAAGATACTGAAGGCATAAGGATACGTTCACAACCTGATTGGTTGGATTTTGTGACGTATTGCCTATTTTGAGATGGAACTTACCGAACATCCAAAACAATGCTGTGTGTTGGGATAAAAGTGCTTGTTGTGTGTGCGTAGCCTGCATGTGATGGTATTTTGGCCAGCTGGGAACAAAACAGCGACAGGAATCCCTCAATCACACACACAAACAATCTGCTGCGTGGAGACGTGCGTCTGATGCCTGTGATGGGCAAACTCACAACGATGATGAGAAAAACCGATATGCGTGAGGATTCTGTCCTTTTTAGGGTCTCATCTTCCTGTTTTTGTTTCGTTTACATGTCTTTTGTTTTTGTTGCGTTCCTACACTGCTCAAAAAATTTAAAGGAACACTTTTTAATCAGAGAATAGCATCAAGTCAGTTAAACTCCTGGGATATTGATCTGGTCAGTTAAGTAGCAGGGGTTGTGTTAATGAAATTAACAACAGCTGCACTAGATGGGCAACAATGAGACGACCCCCAAAACAGGAATGGTTTTACAGGTGGAGGCCACTGACATTTTTTTCCCTACTCACCTTTTCTGAGTGTTTTTCACTAGTTTTGTATTTGGCTAGGGTCAGTGTCACTACTGGTAGCATGTGGCGATGCCTGGACCCTACAGAGGTTGCACAAACAGTCCAACTCCTCCAGGATGGCACATCAATATGTGCCATTGCCAGAAGGTTTGCTGTGTCTCCCAGCACAGTCTCAAGAGCATGGAGGATATTCCAGGATACAAGCAGTTACTTTAGGAGAGCTGGACAGGGCCGTAGAAGGTCCTTAACTCATCAGCAGGACCGGTATCTGCTCCTTTGTGCAAGGAGGAACAGGATGAGCACTGCCAGATCCCTACAAAGTGACCTCCAGCAGGCCACTGGTGTGAATGTCTCTGACCAAACAATCAGAAACAGACTTCATGAGGGTGGCCTAAGGGCCCGACATCCTCTTGGGCCCTGTGCTCACTGCCCGGCACCGTGGAGCTCGAATGGCATTTGCCATTGAACACCAGAATTGGCAGGTCCGCCACTGGTGCCCTGTGCTTTTCAGATGAGAGCAGGTTCACCCTGAGTGAGTGACAGACGTGAAAGGGTCTGGAGTAGCCTTGGAGAACGTTATGCTGCCTGTAACATCGTTCAGCATGACCGGTTTAGTGGTGGATTAGTGATGGTCTGGGGAGGCATATCCATGGAGGGACGCACAGACCTCTACAGGCTAGAAAATGGCACCCTGACTGCCATTAGGTATCGGGATGAAATCCTTGGAGCCATTGTCAGACCCTACACTGGTGCAGTGGTTCCTGGGTTCCTCCTGGTGCACGACAATGCCCGGCCTCGTGTGGTGAGAGTATGCAGGCAGTTCCTGGAGGATGAAGGAATCAATTAGCTCGCCTGATCTAAATCCAATAGAACACCTCTGGGACATTGTTTCTGTCCATCCA
Organism: Anabarilius grahami; assembly: GCA_003731715.1. NCBI lineage: Eukaryota > Metazoa > Chordata > Actinopteri > Cypriniformes > Xenocyprididae > Anabarilius > Anabarilius grahami. Next base: position 712,451 of record RJVU01023003.1, read on the forward strand.
ACACCGCCAGGTTGCATGTTTTTCCGTGGCTGCTCGAGCCCTCAGGATCGGCGCTTATGGTTTCATAAGCAAGGCCCTGTTCTACGCTGTATAACGGTGTAAATTTGCTGTCCCCTCAAAATAACTCAACACACAGCCATTAATGTCTAAACTGCTGGCCACAAAAGTAAGTACACCCCTTAGTGAAAATGTCCAAANACACCGCCAGGTTGCACCTCAGAATGTCCAGGAGCTCAGTGATGCTCTGGTCCAGATCTGGGAGGAAATACCCCAGGACACCATCCGTCGTCTCATTAGGAGCATGCCCCAACGTTGTCAGGCATGCATACAAGCACATGGGGGCCATACAAACTACTGAGTACCATTTTTGAGTTGCTGCAATGAAATTTCAGCAAAATGGACTAGCCTGCTGCATAATTTTTTCACTTTGATTTTCGGGGTCTCTTTGAATTCAGTCCTCTGTAGGTTGATAATTTTCATTTCCATCAAACGATGTGGCATCCTTTCATTCCTAACACATTACCAAGTCCATATCAGTATAGATATCTAGCATGATATTTTTCCCCATTGAGATCTGATGTGTTTTCAAAGTGTTCCTTTAATTTTTTGAGCAGCGTATTTCAATCGAACTGCACCAGAGTTCGTTTGGAAGTGGACCGAGACCCATATTTTCAGCGGTAATTTATGTATTCGGATGGCAGCGTTCACACATGTTCAAATGAACCGCACTAACACAGCAATCGCACCAGGGTTCGTTTTAATCGAACCAAACATGACAAGTGTGAACCCACCCTTAGCAACTAGTGTAAACTCTTTCAGACTGAAATGGGCAAAAGTTTAGTGTATTCTATTCTACTTTAACTTTATTGTTCAGGCAAATCCACATGGCCTAAACAACCTGTTCCCAGATCAGCTGTGATATAACCCTTAATACAATGCAAATGACAATACATCTTCAATTATACTAAGAACAATAAAATTAGATTGTACACATTTTTACACAATCAGGGGAATGCTGAATCTCCTGCATTACTACCATCTGCCATCTCCTGTATTACTGATATCGTTATTGTTCCTTCACTTCATCAGCTTTTGTGGAAATGTCAGTCGAGCTGAAGACAAAATGCTTCTTGTTTTTCTCCTCACATTATCAGATCATTGTTTTCTGTCCTTGTCACAGGCCAATTTCCCACCCTATGTAATTTTGTTTCTTGTTGTATTATCAGTGCCAGTAAAGGTCAGTAGCTGCCTTTATCAGACCAGCCTTACGCTTTCAACCTCCACTCTTCTCTGCCTCTCCTCTCTTGTTATCATCATACACTCTTGTCATTCCTTATTGTGTTGTACATGGCCAGACACTCCATGGTAATCCATCTGAAAATAATATATGAGCAAATATAGCTGTAAGCAGCATTTAGCGTCATCCGTCAGGTATAGGAAACTACTGTATTGATAGTTTTCAGTCACGTGACTGTCGTGGAGCCCTGGAGGGCAAAACAGCCATGTACCTGCAGCAAAAGCCTGTCAATCTTAAAAACAAAAATATGTAAACAAAATGCAAGTTTTGGGCACTTGTGATCCATATACAGCATCTGCAGTGATTTCAATCACTAAAAGTAGCAGGACAATTTTTTTTTATAAAGCTAACGTGAAAAACACGAGGGTGGGTTGCAGGGATGGAAATTAGCACCCGCCACCAGCCAAATGCGGGTGATTTTGGGTTGTGGCGGGCAAACTCGCTTCACCTACCGGCCACCGTGGCGGGTAAATAAAAATAGCATACTGTTTCACCTGGACGGCAGACACTTTTAGAGGAGGCACACCTTCAAAAAAAATGTGGCGTTACATCGCACGCGTTGTGTTCACACCGCCGGCGGCGAGAGCGTCAAAGTGACAGGAAGTCATTCATATTCAATGTGAGCCGGCGGCGCGTCCTGGACGTTGAGAGCGTCGAGGAGAGTTGAAGTCAGGTCAACTTTATGGTAATGAGCTATGACGCGGTTCGGCGGCAACCAATCGGAATGTACAGGTCCTCGCTTGAGAGGATTCCGATTGGTTGCCGCAACTTGTCATTCACTTTGACCCTCCCGCCGGCGGCGGTTTGAACGAACAGTACTGAAATGTATATCAGTTCATGGTTTGTGTGTGTATAAGAGAGAAAGAGAAAATGTCAGTATTTCATTGAGACTTGAGATTAAATAAACTGCTTAAGTATTGTAGATCTTGTAGTATTAATTTTCACATTCAGTTACACATTGTCGGTTAAAAACAAGAAAGTGGCTGGTAAAAACATTGAGTGGCTGGTAGATTTTGAAATCCACCAGCCACAGTGGCCGGTGGACAAAAAAGTTAATTTCCATCCCTGGTGGGTTGTACCAATAAGGATTGAATTAAACAAAGTTTAAAGGAGGGTATAATGCTATTTCATGCATTCTGACTTATTTACACTGTTAAAGAGATGGATTCTCATGCTAAACATGGCCAAAGTTTCAAAACATGAGTTGGACGTATGACTGCCAAAAATCCTCACGAACTTCAGGGTCTTTTTTTCGAGTATGGGCCTGTGTGACGTAAATGGGGGCGGGTTTCCTTGTACGGGCACTTCTCCCGGAAGAGCGCATGTGCACACACATCGACCAGAGCGAGAGAGCAAGAGCATGCCCATCAATGCGCGTTCGGCTTCACGGAAGTCGTCAGCAGCGCTGCACAGGTCACAGGACTTCACAAAATCAACAATGTCACCAAAGAAGTGTGTTTTTGGTTGTGAGGGAAAGATAACCTTGCTTCCCAAAGAACCCAGCGTTAAGTGGAGCTGAGAGTTTTGTGCTCACACAATACATTAATGCACTCTCGATATGTGTTATTAAAATAACCATAGAAACTGATAGTTGCAATCACTTTTTTTATTGGTTAAAATGAATGGAGAATATCTCGTGTTTTTCCGTGGCTGCTCGAGCCCTCAGGATCGGCGCTTATGGTTTCATAAGCAAGGCCCTGTTCTACGCTGTATAACGGTGTAAATTTGCTGTCCCCTCAAAATAACTCAACACACAGCCATTAATGTCTAAACTGCTGGCCACAAAAGTAAGTACACCCCTTAGTGAAAATGTCCAAATTGGGCCCAATGTTTCAATATTTTTTGTGGCCACCTTTATTTTCCAGCACTGCCTTAACTCTCTTGGGCATGGAGTTCACCAGAGCTTCACAGGTTGCCAGTGGAGTCCTCTTCCACTCCTCCATGATGACATCACAGAGCTGCTGGATGTTAGAGACCTTGCGCTCCTCCACCTTCCGTTTGAGGATGCCCCACATATGGTCAATAGGGTTTAGGTCTGGAGACATGCTTGGCCAGTCCATCACCTTTACCCTCAGCTTCTTTAGCAAGGCAGTGGTCATCTTGGAGGTGTGTTTGGGGTCGTTATCATGTTGGAATACTGCCCTGCGGCCCAGTCTCCGAAGGGAGGGGATCATGCTTTGCTTCAATATGTCACAGTACATGTTGGCATTCATGGTTCCCACAATGAACTGTAGCTCCCCAGTGCCGGCAGCACTCATGCAGACCCAGACCATGACACTCCCACCACCATGCTTGACCGTAGGCAAGACATACTTGTCTTTGTACTCCTCACCTGGTTGCCGCCACACACGCTTGACACCATCTGAACAATATAAATTTATCTTGGTCTCGTCAAACCACAGGACATGGTTACAGAAATCCTTGTCCTTAGTCTGCTTGTCTTCAGCAAACTGTTTGCGGGCTTTCTTGTGCATCATCTTTAGAAGAGGCTTCCTTCTGGGACGACAGCCATGCAGACCAATTTGATGCAGTGTGGGGCGTATGGTCTGAGCACTGACAGGCTGACCCCCAACCCTTTCAACCTCTGCAGCAATGCTGGCAGCACTCATACGACTGTTTCCCAAACACAACCTCTGGATATGACGCTGAGCATGTGCACTCAACTTCTTTGGTCGACCATGGCGAGGCCTGTTCTGAGTGTAACCTGTCCTGTTAAACCGCTGTATGGTCTTGGCCACCGTGCTGCAGCTCAGTTTCAGGGTCTTGGCAATCTTCTTATAGCCTACGCCATCTTTATGTAGAGCAACAATTCTTTTTTCAGATACTCAGAGAGTTCTTTGCCATGAGGTGCCATGTTGAACTTCCAGTGACCAGTATGAGAGAGTGAGAGCGATAACACCAAATTTAACACACCTGCTCCCCATTCACACCTGAAACCTTGTAACACTAGGGGTTTACTCACTTTTGTGGCCAGCGGTTTAGACATTAATGGCTGTGTGTTGAGTTATTTTGAGGGGACAGCAAATTTACACTGTTATACAAGCTGTGCACTCACTACTTTACATTGGAGCAAAGTGTCATTTCTTCAGTGTTGTCACATGAAATGATAAAATATTTTCAAAAATGTGAGGGGTGTGCTCACTTCTGTGAGATACTGTAAATTCCATTAGTCACACACCCTTCATGCATACAAAGTGAGTTTTCACCATAGTCACAAAAACTTATAGCTTCAATAGGAATCCAGGTTATGATGAATTTAGGATTTTAACCCTCTCCTGAACAACAATAGTTTGTGGGTTTGACTCTTGATCAACGAACAAATGAACCAAAATTTCAGTAGATTTATATTAACAGTGTGGCACACACGGTTGCATTTTTGTTTAATTTTTTTTTTATAAATTGTGGATTTGTGTTCAGATTAACAATGAAGACTGGAGCGATGTGAGAGCTGTGCTCTTTGGCTGCCTGTGTAGAGCAGTTAGGTGTCATCCTTCAGATCCATGTTTTAGTCCCTCCCTGACTTTCAAATATGCCTAATTAAGGTTGTGCATAGTTGTGGTGTGCAGTGATATACACTGTGGATAGGTGTCACAATTGTTACTATACAATATATTTTGTCATTTTTCTGAATTAAAATGTTTGTAGTGTAACTTTAAAAAGGTTTATAGTTAGTAGTTTGGCATAATCTGTATTATAATTTCTTAATTTTCTTATATTTCTTATATTTGAATGTGACTGCCAGATCCAAGTCAGTGTTGAACCAACATGCATGTAGCTATCTTATTGTTCTGTGACAAGGACACCTTAAACCAGAGGGACCCCTTAAAGGGTTAGTTCACTGAAAAATGAAAATTCTGTCATTAATCATTCACTCTCATGTCGTTCCAAACCCCTTCAGAACACAAATCAAGATATTTTTGTTTGAACAACATATTGTTGTTCATGCTAAAGAGTAACCCTGGGATTTCATGTCACTCACATATGGAATATTTGTTAAAAAAAATTTTCCCAACTAAAAATGTATGGTACCGAATTGAATTCAGATATTATATTTAAGAACTTGGCATATATTGAAGTGAAGTGAAGTGACATGTGGCCAAGTATGGTGACCCATACTCGGAATTTGTGCTCTGCATTTAACCCATCCAAGTGCACACACAGCAGTGAAAACACACACNTCACTCTCATGTCGTTCCAAACCCCTTCAGAACACAAATCAAGATATTTTTGTTTGAACAACATATTGTTGTTCATGCTAAAGAGTAACCCTGGGATTTCATGTCACTCACATATGGAATATTTGTTAAAAATTTTATTTTTTTCCCAACTAAAAATGTATGGTACCGAATTGAATTCAGATATTATATTTAAGAACTTGGCATATATTTACGTTAGATGTTGTTTTTGAACTAGATTTTTAAATGATTCCTCATTTATATTATCTTGGACATCGTTATTGTAATTGACACACATAGAGGGATGCAAGGTTGTGCGAGGAAATGTCTCATTCTGTGTTTGATAGTTTCTGCTTTTGTCCTCATATACACTGTTGACTCATGTTTGAGGTAGAGATGAGATTAATGGTGCTTTCTCTAGATGTGAGACATACTGACAGCTGTGACACTGTGTCAGTTGTTACAGTGAGTAGATGCATTCACTGATGTCCTGTTTAAAGAGCCCTGCTGTTCACAGAATGCCAGAGTCTCTCAACATAATTGTGTGAATGTGTGTCTGTGTGTCTTGACATGGATGTGTGTGTATATATTTTAGGGGCTTTCAAAGGCCCGTCCCCTTCAGGGAAATGTGTTCTGTCATATTGGGACAAACTGTGGATCCTGCCACTCTTGAGCAAAACAGCGTCTTTCTAAAAGATCTTTTCCACCAGAATGGTTTGCGTTCTGGAGCCAGAGCCCATTCTTGGCCAGTTCTTAGCCAGGCAAACTGGAGTCTGTCACAAATTGGCTGCATGTTTCCAGACTGGACAAACAAACAGTGACCTAATGCTGCAACATGTTGTTGTGTACCTGACTATAACCAGTGTTAAAACAAACATTGCATGTCCCGGTGTTGGTGCAGACAGTATGGCATTTCTATTTTGCAGAGTGATTTTAGTGTACTGGCATCTCTCATAAAACTGACAAAGACAACATGAGAATTCTCCGCACCCCGTTCCCCATTTCCAGCTCAACTCCAGCACTGCTGGTCTCAAATGATCTTTCTGACCCGTTTTGCTGAGGTGGAAACGTGTGGAATGGTTCTAGATGCTGGCTCCATGCTGGTGGAAAATCGCTGGGTGGGTCTAGTTCAGTGCAAGGTTCTCAAGGTCATGGAATTTTAAATGACTATTAAAATGTATTAAATAAAAAGTAATCTGATTTTATGAATAAAATCTTTAAGAGTCATAGAAAATGTCTGTCATTTTAGTTTTGCTCATATATTGTTGTGCTAAATTGTAAGTGTAGTCGCTTTACACAGTTCTAGCACTCATATTTACATTATATGTCTGTGTATATATCTAATACTACGGTGGCGCATTGCTGCCACATACATCATATTTTTTCCACTCAATTATGTCTTAATAACGAGATATGTCGTTAAAACTAAATCTTTTCTCGTAAAAAGATATGGCGTTAAAATGACATTTTTCTCGTAATAACGAGATATGTCATTAAAACGACATATTTTGTACATGACGTGTACGTTTACCTTTATCTGATCTATAATAGAGAATTTATATAGCCTAAATCAGTGCCTTTATCACACTTCTGCACTCGAAAAGCAAGCAAATAGCTTTCGATGCCTGTATCAATGGCTGTGCCCACAGAGTAATGAACACAATATTATTGTTTTATTGGCATATATCCCCATTTGTAAATATGCAGTTTCTAATAATAAAGCACAATTTTATAATTTAGCATTCCTTATTTTCTGGAAAATAAGTTGCACCTGATGTTTTGGTCAATCAGATCACAAGTAGACAAGGGAGACATATCCCTGTTTATACCTGGTGTTTTAATCTATCTCATTTGTCCACTTTCAATCACTTCTGTCCAGATTTCCGCAATTTACCTATGAACATGCACGGAGATAAAAAAAACAAAACAAAAAAACAGAGAGAGCGANTATATAAATAAATAAAAAATATTTACCCACATATCGCCAATCTAGACAAATACAGTAGCCTAAAATAAAGTTTATCCATATTCTTAATGAATTCATGAATATTAGCTGGTTATTTAGAATAAGAATTTAATTCAATATTCAGAGATTGACTTGATAGGTAGTGTAGAACCTATTGTATTGTTCATGCCTAATATACAAATAAACTCAAAAACCCAAGTCGGGACATTCTAAAACGCTTAATGTGAAAAACACTTAACGTGGCTTAATGTAGGCCTACTAAGACAGTGATATCAACAGGCCAAACTCGTAAACATCATACAAAACCATATGTACAGAAAAAGCAGTTGAGCTCAAAATTTGAACGAAGCGCGTTTAATTTCACGTTAAGCGTTTTCCTCCCATAGAAAGCGCTTAACATGGCTTAATGTACTAAGACAGTGTTATTGAAAGACCAATCTCCGTAAAAATCATACTAATAAACCATATTATGTAGAGCAAAGCTAAGCAGATGAGCCCAGAATATGAAAGCAATTCGTTCAATTTGGCTACACACGTTGTGTTTTCCTCTCATAGAACTTTGCTTAATGTAGCCTACAAAGTGAGTTTAAAAGATACAATTCTGCACAAACCAATTTTTCTGTATAGTGTTCTTTATTAGTATAGTGTTTACTATAGCCTACACGTTTTTCTAGACATCATAATCTTTTTGTAACATACTTAAATTAGCTCGTTGTTTCTACTTCAGGCCTAATACATTGTTTAAATTTAATACATTTTTTGTTAACTGCATGTTTAGCCTACATTTCTGAAATTACATAACTTGCACAGAGTCACCTTTGATAACAGATTACTCCAAATTGTAATGTTGTCGTGCAGTTCCTGTAAAGCGCTATAGGCCTATACATATAAATGTGAATTGAATAGGTTATTTAATTGATAAACTGATCTAGGCTATATAAATCTAAACTCTATTATAGATCAGATAAAGGTACTATATTTCGTACACGTCACGTACAAAATATGTCGTTTTAATGAGAAAAAGATGTCGTTTTAACGACATATCTTGTTTTTACAAGAAATATGTTGTTTTAACGACATAAAATATAACATCTTGTTGTTACGACGTAATTGAGTAGAAAAAATATTATGTATGTGGCAGCAATGGGTCACCGTATAATACAACATCAAAAAATGTCAAAAAGTTACTTTTTTTTTTTTACTTAATCTCCATCTAGTCTTCAGCACACTTTGTATCTTTTAAAAAAAAGATACAAAGTGCCACCATGGCTATTGCTTTGCAAATATGCACTACGTGTACACAAGGAGTTTTTTCATAATATAGGTTTATACTGTCTTTAGCTGATCCATGAGCTACACAAGCTTACACTCCCACTACCTACAGCCGCTATCATACTGTCTCCACAGAGACTTTGACCCCTGTGATCATTTCCTGTTTTCTGGTAGAGTTCAGTTCCTCTCTCACATTTCAGGTGCTTCTGACACTGTCGCAACAGTAACTGATAAGCCCTTATCACAGTAGGTTTGTTTTTAAATGCATATCCAGTTAATCAGTTGAATATTTTTAAATTTCAGTGCATTATGCATTGTACTGAAGAATGCATATAGTTTGTAGCTGTAGTTTGTATGTTCATTTTAAGGATTTCTACACTGTGTTCAGTGTTTGTACTTTGATCACGGAGCTCTTCTATAGCATGTGACAGACCTCTGCACTAGAAAGAACAGTTGCCTATAATATTTGCCTATTGCGGTTGAAATTATGCCTCGTATGATCTATATAAACAGATAATATTTGTTTTATTTTTGAAAGAGGAAGATTGGCAGACATTTGTAGACCGCAGGTTGATGACAACCTTGAATGATTTAACACTTTTTGTTATACTGGTTGGAACTCTCTTGATAGCAATCAATAATAGAAGAATTAATTAATAAAATACAGTTTTTCCTCAATCAAAAAAACAAAACAAAAATACAAGCTTTTGCTGCATTCACGCCATGTCATAATTATTTACTTTGTTGTTTACTTTATTATTGTAAACTTATGTGCTTTGAGAAGTGAGGTAATTTAACGGCGTCTCTCATTAACACTTTGCAGACTCTGCTGTGTGTATTAATGTGTTTTGGAGGAGGCGTGGCTTTTGAGAGTGCTCTGAAGGGAGGGTGGGATCTCATGCTTTCAAAGCTAGCTTGCTATGCAAAATGTCCTACCCTACTTTTAATTGTTTTATAAAAAAGAAAAAAGTGCAAAAATAGCCACATGCTATCTAGGTGGCCTTGGTTATGGAAGTATTTTTTCCATTTAGTTTGTCAATATAGGCATTAAAAAAAATCTTAAGTAAAGAGTTTTAAGACATGAACCAAATCAATGAGTTCAGAGATCAATCACAATAATACAACCTTTAATTCCAGGCAAAAATCTTTGAAAATCTAAAAAAAAACAACAGTGTGCAATTACTACCCTTTTGTGAGTGAATGAACTGCTCATTCCATGAGCCACTATGAATGTAATAACTGAATGTTCAGAAACGATTTTGCAGTATGAAACTATTGACTCCAAGTTACTAATTATTATTGAGTGTAACATACTCATAAACTTTAAATATTTTATATGTATTTATAACAAAATATTAAAATGTGTACAAGTATATAAGTTAGGGCCTTAACAACTAATTGATAATGAAAATAATCAACAACGAATTTGTGCACTGAGCACTAAAAACATACGCCAGTCATTTTACAGTAGTGAATAACAAATTTTTCTTGACAAAATGCCTCAAATGCCTCTTGTAGATCTATATTAAAAGCTTAAAACAAACCTTTAAGCATATAGTTTAACATGATTGATGCTTTAACAGATGCATGTATTTTTTATTATTAATTAAAGCATTCAAGACATTTTTCCCACTGCATAACTTACATTTTATAGTAATTTTATTTCATTTTATATTATATTTCTGTTTTGCATAAAGGCTAGTCCAGATTACAAGGGAGTCTCTGCTAAACGGATTCTCTGCTAAATTTCACAGACTTTACTGAACGAGTGGCGGCATGTGTATCAATCTGACAGAGCTCCATAGAGCAGGAGTGTAATGTGTCTGCCTAATATACATTTTACTATGTTAAATATGCTTTTTTTTATGGATATTAAATGCACAATATGCTTGAAATGCTACATTAACATAAGTTATTACATTTTTATGAGCCGTAACTGTAAAGAGAATGGGGTGTAAGTTTAATATTTCGATTATCATCTACTGGTGAGAGAGACTTTGTGTTGAAAATCTGTGTTTTGCTCATGATGGAGTGGCATCAAAACAGTCATTGAGCAATCTTTTGATCAATTGAAGCAATCTTCACCAACACATTGATATACTCTGATGATTAATTGTGTGATTTTAGATGTACTATAAGATTCTGTGCTTATTTTCCACTGTTGTGTGTTCTGCTTTTTTCTGCTTGTGGTTTTCTAAACAATCTTTCTTTTTAATCGCATTATCCTTCAATTTCCAGTGATCTCATTCTTAAAAAAGATCTAATTTCTGCTCAGGGACCTACTGTTTAACCAAATCTACCCTCGGCTGGTGGAGAACTCAGTGGCCAGGGGTGTGTTTCTGGAGAGTCTGGAGCCCTACATTCTGAGTGAGCGGATTGGCTGTCTGACTGCACCTGTCATGAGAGACCTCCTCAGCTACTTCCAGGAGAACGGCATGATGGACAGTGTGGAGGGATGCCTGGTCCACATGGACATCACCAACCTGGACATACAACAGGTGTGTATGTGCATATGCTTCGTAGCTGCAGCGCTTTATCGTCTGTATTACGTAAATCAACATATGTCATCTTAAAAACATGGATGTTTGTAGGTGGTGCAGATGTGCTGGGATAACCAGCTGTATGACGCCATGATCTACGTCTTCAACAGTGGCATGAACGACTACATCAGCCCCATGGAGGTATGATAGTGTGTGTTCAATGTGCTTTGTGCTTAAGGTGATTTAAAGGGGACCTATTATGCCCCATTTTACAAGATGTAAAATAAGTCTCTGATGTCCCCAGAGTGTGTATATGAAGTTTTAGCTCAAAATACCCCACAGATAATTTTTTATAGCATGTTAAAATTGCCACTTTTAGTGGTTCAGCAAAAACGCGCCGTTTCAGTGTGGTCCCTTTAAATGCAAATGAGCTGCTGTGCTCTGCCTAAGAGGGCGGAGCTTCAAGAGCTCATTCTCCCCTGTCAGGAGTCAGTCAGGACGCACTATAATGTCAGAAACTGCAAATATATGCTGCATGGGTAAAACAGGTATAGTTTAGTTCAATTACGGTTACAACTATTGCCAACTATTGCCGCCTTGTTTTTATCCACTATATTACTACAAGCCTGTTGTACCGTCCGAATGATGGCCAAAACTATACAGATAAGTTTTATGACATTTATTGTAGATGAAGCGTCCGTTTTCACTCTAGAAAATCTCTGTAAGCGGTTAATAAAACACTGCAAGTGTGCATTAAAATATTATCCATAAACTCTCTCTTTCCCTTTTATTATCACCAACATACATTGCGAAGTACACAGAAACAATCGTTACAACTAACAGTAAACGAATATATAAAGACCTTATGCCTTTTCGGGTGGTGCTTAATAAACTTTATATCCGTAAATCAACTCAGATGAACTGTAATAAAGTGCTCTCACCTTCATTACTGCTGTATCCAGTATCATTCTGGAGACTGTATGCTGGATCACGAACAGTTTTTACATGTATATCCTTGAGTAGCACATTTTAGCAGTCTCTGTTTTGTATTGTCCCTTTGTATTGATGTTTGTTCACTAAGCAGTCCGGTGTGAAATGATTCGCGCAGACATAAACGAATTTCGGCAGAACTGAGGGAGCATTTTCCTGGAAAACCTAGTTAATCCACCTTGTTTTCAGCAGCTCAGATTTTGGGAGTAAATGGAGAGAGCTATGTGGATTAATCCATCCAGCTACAGAACACCTAAAACGCTTGGGAGACATTCTCGTCAGTGCAGCAATGGCGGACTGTGTAAACTCACTATGAACGCGCTCAGGGCGGTTCTATGTTCAAATGGCAGTGTCTGTCAACATTCGTGGGTGGGGCCTGTGGCTAATGTGACGTCACACTGACAGGGATCTGACAGGGATTACACTGCTTATGATTTATGGGGATTAAAAAAAAAGGAGTGGCAGAATTTTTTATCACTATAGGGTGGTTGTGTACACACACTGCCAACACACATTTATGTCCAAACACCATGCAAAAGTGAATTTTGCATAATAGGTCCCCTTTAAGGTTGGAATTCACTACATGACTTTTAAAATCTGAACAGAATTTAAAACACTAAGCATTGTACACTTGCCAAATTTGTAAATGGTTATAGAGAAGAACTGGGCATCATACACTAACTGAGTGAGGATTACACATTTTTAAGGCATTGTGAACACATGACAGATGAAAACAAAACATAGATGTACAGGAGCTGATTGCAGTAGTTGTTTGCAGTCGCCAGGAAATCGAGCCAAATGCATTTGGATTCGGTCTTGGATGGGTAGTTGTGGTCAGTATGGCAAATTAGAAGTGAGTGACTTTTAGGGCCAGATTCGGTCAAACCCTCTTTTGCCGTTAACTACTGTCAGGAGTTGCTTAGGATTTATTTAAAAATAGCACTGAAAAGGCGTGGACAGGGTTAATTTTGCGGCTTTGCATATGTAGTATAGAGCATAATGGAATTTCCCTTTCATACGCAAAATTATGGGAGGAGAGTATTTAAATGAATCATGCAAGGTGATTTACTAAGGTTTAGCTAGTCAATTTACTGGTATTTGCGCCATTATTTACCATCCCCCCAAACAAAAACCTAAACCAGAAACTAATTTGTGCTGCTCTTTGTAGATTGCGTTGGTCATTATGGAAATGTTCTGGTTTGTTCTTTGATTCACGTGTTGTTAGTAGATCACATGCAAAACTTTTCACTCCCATCAGCGTTGTTTTGGAATTGCATTCTCACGCTAATTTGCCCTGTTTAGTAAATCTGTATGTCTGTTATAAGTATAGTTCACCTAAAAATGAAAATTCTGTCATCATTTACTCCACCCTCATGTCGTTCCAAACACATGAGACTTTCGTTCATCTTAGAAACGCAATTAAAGATATTTTTTAATGAAACCTGGGAGATTTTTATGTTATTCCTTTTAAGTCCATCCACCAAAGCTATGACCGTTCAGAAAGTTCATAAACGGATCATAAAAGAAATCTATATGAATCTACTGAAGAGACACAATTCCTTTATATGATGAACAAATTTAATTTAGGCTTATATTCACATATAAACATCAATCAACGCACATAGAGCACACCAAATATGGTCAACATAAACTCAACCTTACTTGCTTGATGTGCAAGAGAAAACCTCATTGTTCTCTTGCGTTAAGCAAGCATGTTTGTGCTTCTGTTTACCATAACCATTTAAGTAAAGTACAATATCATATGTCACAAAATTTATGTCTTCTAAAACAGCTCAAAATATCTAACTTGTTTGATATCCTCCAACTGGATGGAATCATGGTCTGAAGCTAAAAAAAAATCAATAAAAATAATCAGAATCTGTGCCCATCATACACTGTGATTTTCTGTGAAATCTGTCATCTCCAATGCCCAAAATCTGCAGACTGGCTCTGACTTTCGGCAACTAGCATGGACTCATCTAGACTGCAAATTGGGGCAAAAATCAGGGCAAAAGTCATGCATTCCTACTTTTATTTTTTTATTTTTTTCGTCATGCTCTGATTGTTTAATTGCCACACAAAGCAGAAACTTGGTAAGCCTTTGGGGACATCTCAAGGGTGTGTGTCTGTGCACATTTTTGATGTGCACATGTAAGGTTTTGCCTATAAAGTGTGGGGTTTTTAGTGTGTGTTTCTCACCATTAAGCTAGAAAAGAAGATGAAAGGCTTGTTGTCAGAGGAATCTTCTGAACCCTAGATGAAAGGCGACCGAGAAAGGGATTCATTTGTTTCATGGCCAAAATGTCACACACATACACACTGACCAAACACAACAACACTAGTGTGTGTAATGCTGGATAGCATGACCATGTCTTGCAGGTGCTGCTGTCATTCTGGAGGGAGAATAGGCTGCAGTGTTTTATACATTTTTAGCTTGAACACAATGAGAATACTTAATCAGCAGGCTGCATATTTAAATATACATAAATGTGTTTACGGTTCTGAAAAAGGAAAAAAAAGAAAGAAAATGTCTTAAGAGTTAAAGAATTTCTCTTTTTCATTGTAGGTTAATGTTAATTTAATTGCTGGTTATCATTAATATTATTATTAACTCTCCCCCTCCCACACACACATTTTTCTTAAATTTGAAATAATATGGGTTGCGAATGCTGTATCATGTTGACTTGTAACAAATGTTATTTAAATCATTTTGTTTTCTTTTTCCTACTTTTCCAGAAACTCTTTCAGGCGATTGGTCCTAATCTGCGTGAAGGAAAGCCTCTCACAGGTAGAACAGAGAGCTGAACTACACCTGCAAACATAAAAAACACATCCCACATACATCAAGATGCCTGCTTAACTAGGGTGCCAAGATGTCCCTGTTTTTGAAAGATGTTAATTTTTAAATATACTAATGATCATTGTAGGGCTGCAAATCAAAATAAATCTGAAACCGCCATATGGCTTGCGATTTATCAAATCACAAAGGCTGCAATTTAATTAAATAAATGTATGAGCTGCATGTTCCAGAGTGAAGCGCAGCAGTGTGTTCCTGTTCGGTCTTGCTCTCATTGCTGGTCCACACAAACCTCATTTCTGAGTTTGGGTCACTTTAACATGCATTTGAGAACAGCAAACGCTGGCAACATGTGCCAACCATCTTGTATAAATACGCAAAAACAGATGACGTAAATTACAGTGAAATCTGACCTGACAGCTCAAAATTAAAACATTATAGGCTTACCATAGTGAACTGGAATAAGGCAAGAAGACAATGTGAACACTTTTTTTTTTTTCTTGCACAATAATGGAATTAGTTAATATTTAAGCAAAATTACTTAACTAACCAAGATTAAAGAATTTTACTGTGGTGTGTCTGTTTTTTGCCCAATAACTGAAGCTTTTATTTGCACATAGTCAGACTTACCATGTGTTGCGCAAGAGATCCTCGGCAAATAATGCTAACTATGCCAACCAACCCCAGTTTTACGTACTATGGTCAAAATATGCTTAAAAACAATGATGTCAATAGATGATTAAAAGTGTAATAGCAGTGTAAATGTCACTGCCAAAAAAAAAATATTCTGAAATCTGGTCAGCTAATGCTAAGCTGCAGTGCACATGATCACATTTTCCCATTTGTGTCCTGTTACAGATGAGCATGTTGTGATGGGAAATAAACTGCTGGTGTACATCAGGTGAGGGGATATTCTGCATAAGTACTGCACTCATACACAGTTGCAGGCCATAACACACCTGTTTTTTCTCCTCTGCCAGCTGTTGTTTGGCAGGACGTGCCTATCCATTAGGTGACATTCCTGAAGATCTGGTCCCTCAGGTGAAAAACCAGGTAAGTAGTTTGATTAAACCCAGATTGCAGTAAGTGTACGTGTAATGTTTGGTAAGCAAGTGTACTGCTAATTTCTTGCATTCACACTCTCATGTTCCATACAGCTGAACACAACAATACTCATGTCTGTTCTGTTTGTATGGGGTCTATATGAGTCATTCCACTCTTCCTGCCTCAGTTTTATATACCACAGCTCTCACAGAAGACACAAGTGCGTATGTGTTTAGTATTCTCAGCATTTTGCTCTCAGCAGGGCTTTTCGTCTTTGTTGCCCATCCAAAGTGCTCAAGCGATTCGTTCTGGGATGGACGACCTCCAAAGAAACTTAAATACGGACATGGATTGCACACACAACCTAAAGCTACTCTCTCTCTCTCATACAGACACAGAGTGCCGTCACACTCTGTAGGTTTGAATGAGAAGTGTGACAGACAGGGTTGTTTACCTCAATGACGTGTAGAGATCATCTGTACTCAGACAAGACAGAATGTTCTTGGAAAAAGGCTTTGGGTTTCAAGATGGGCTGAAGAATACACAATCCATTAATAAGAAAAAAAAACAGAAAATATTCTGATAATTTGAAAAAGACATTATACATTAAGTTTCCACTGACATTTGCTTTAACCCTAAAACACAACAGAATGCAATGTGTAATTTAAAATACAGGTAAACACACTTGTAAAAAACAAGTTATTTGCTTCTGCATTGTGCATTAAAACTGTGTAATGCACAGCTAGCCATGGATTATCCCATACATACATAAAACTCAGTAGTGTACAAAGTACAATACAATGTATGTTATGCAGCAGGGAGTATTAAAAGGAGAGAGGGATTTGTGACCGTGTGTGTGAATGTAATGTTTTATTTGGCGTATCATCTTCTGGGCCCTAAGGGGTCATGTTCAAAGAGACACATGTGCCCAGAGAGACTCCTGTTCCTCTTTGATCCTACAATGGACTGACACACATCCACACATTCCCCTACAGTCACACATACACACAGTGTCACATACACACAGTGTCACATCTGCAGGTCCATATCCTTGAGCCCTCCCCTCCTCCCTGCTGTAAAACACAACATTGGCGTCGCAAAGATGAGCACTTCAAAATGATGCCCAATTACCTCTTTTTATGTGTGTGTGAATGGTAGATAATGACTAACCTTTTGGTCCAGGCTGCTCTCACACAAACACACACACACTAGTGGAAAAGTGTACCACCTGGTCACCATGGCAACTAGTCAGCCCGGTACTGTAATCCGATGATAATGGGTTGAATTTTGATTCAGTTATTGTGTAGAGGGATTGGCCCATGAGTACGTACCTGCAGAATAAATTAGAGATTTTAATATTATAGTGTTTTTTACACTTATTTGAACCTATAGAATGAATATTTCCGTAATGTATTCATACATTGTCATACATTACATCTTTTTATAAATAATTACAACTTTGGTTTATACATTATAATAGTTACCTTTTCATGGTTACACTATAATAAATGCATAATGTCACAAATGACATTACACATTTTTTTGCGTGTGTGTGTGTGTATATGTGTATATGTGTATATGTGTGTATATATATATATATATATACACACACAAAATATTAAGCAGCGCAACTGTCAACTGTGATAATAATAAGAAATATTTCTTGAACACCAAATCAGCATATTAGTATGATTTCTGAAGGATCATATGACACTGAAGTCTGGAGTAATGGCTGTTAAAAATTCAGCTTTGCCAACACAGGAATAAATTACAATTGAAAATGTATTAAT
Source organism: Anabarilius grahami (assembly GCA_003731715.1). Taxonomy (NCBI): domain Eukaryota; kingdom Metazoa; phylum Chordata; class Actinopteri; order Cypriniformes; family Xenocyprididae; genus Anabarilius; species Anabarilius grahami. Next base: position 730,262 of record RJVU01023003.1, read on the forward strand.
ATTATTGTAAGTTATTTTGAATTGTAATATTTCACAATATTACTGTTTCACTGTATTTTTTTTTTGATAAATGCAGCCTTTGTGGAGAGTTCTTTCAACTCTTACGAACCCCAACATTTTGAACAGTGAAAAAGTGAATTTAGGCATCACAACATTATAATATATTTTGCGATTAGCTAAAAATGACATTCAATAGTGTTAAATTAGTGTTTTTAAAGATTAATGTTAGATTACAGCAAAGGTAATATAAGTGTACAAAAAAAAAAACTGAGCATGCATAATTAAATACCCAGTATCGACCAATACTGTACTGTAATTAATTTTTTTCCAGTATCTACCTTTAAGTAATAGTGATATATCATGTATATATATCATATAGATAAGAATATCTTTATTATGAATTTGTACAGTACTTACAGACTTCATTAAAAAGCAGTGTTGTGCATTTTATATGGACTCTGAATGTATTCCAGGTGTTTGAGTTCCTCATTCGTCTGCACTCGGTGGAGGCTGCACAGGAAGAGGAAGTGTATCCCTACATCCGAACTCTCCTGCACTTCGATACTCGAGAGTTCCTCAATGTCCTGGCTCTGGTGTGTATCAGCTAATCCATAACTCAATAAGTATTACTCAATACATCAGTGCTCTAGTAATTTATTATACGTTCTAGTTCTTTAATCAGATCTGAATGTCAATATCTCCTCACTTCACAGACATTTGAGGACTTCAAGAACGACAAGCAGGCTCTGGAGTATCAGCAAAGGATTGTAGACATTTTACTGAAGGTGACAGAAACATTTCACAACACCCCCCCCCAATTCTCTCTTCTAGAAGTTCTGCTTGGATTAGATTTCACTAAAACTAGGAAACAAGCATGTTTTCAAGTAAGGCTACAAAGAGTTTTTGGTTGCTTTAATTAGAAATTCTTAAGTAAAGTTCTAATTACTACAATCTTTTTATTAAAATTCGTGGGTGCTTACTGCTTACTATTTTATATTACATTACTGTAATTTATTTGTGAAGTNTTAATAAAAATTCTCTCTTCTAGAAGTTCTGCTTGGATTAGATTTCACTAAAACTAGGAAACAAGCATGTTTTCAAGTAAAGCAACAAAGAGTTTTTGGTTGCTTTAATTAGAAATTCTTAAGTAAAGTTCTAATTACTACAATCTTTTTATTAAAATTCGTGGGTGCTTACTGCTTACTATTTTATATTACATTACTGTAATTTATTTGTGAAGTATTAATACTTATAATGTGTTCAGTAAAAATATCTGAACATAAGCCAATAACACTGACAGACAACATTTTACTTAAAATATTTATATTCAACACCTGAATTGTAAATTTATTAACAATTCATAAAAAAACAGTAAGAATAAAACTAAAATCTTTAAATTTGCAAAAGCAGTTCTAGCGCTTAGATTTACATTAAACATCCGCTGTTAATATGTAAAATAATATAGTTACTAGCCAAACACAGATGTAATTTGCTAATGGGTGCTATCTCTGAATAGCTAGCAAAACGTCTGTTAGCATGTAAACTCAACTTGGTTAGCTATTTAAATTTTTTAACTCAGAAACATGTTAACTTGGTTATCCATGTGCATATTAAAACAAAACTATGTTAACTGACCATCCAAAATCCTTTCAACATTCAGAAGAGTCTGCACACAAACATTTGAAAAAAGATCCTGCACCATGACATTGTTACAGTTAAATACTTCTGAAATTTGCTTTGGACATTACTAAATGGCTTAATAATTGAATATTGTACCACTTACCACTTCTCCTTCCTTGAGTGAAATCTCCTGTATCGACACATTGAATTAAGTAGAAAGACTGAAATAGTATTTTATTATAAAACATACTCCAATAATCTTTGTTTTATTGTCAAAATCAAATGTTTTAACTGAGAAAAAAACATTTTTACAGTGTATTATACACACACTAACAAATTCCCTGTGTGTGTGTGTGCACTTTCCAGGTTATGGTGGACAATTCTGACTTCACCCCATCTCAGGTCGGCTGTCTTTTCACCTTTTTGGCTCGACAGCTTGCCAAACCTGATAATACCCTCTTTGTTAACCGGAAGCTGTTTGACCAGGTGAAGTGTCTGTCTGCTTTTTTTCACAGTCCATTTGTCAGTGCCTCACATTTTCCATTTGCAGTTGTCTGGCTTTTTTTTTATTTTATTTTTATCAGAGCTAGTGTAACAGCAAGAGATTTCTAAGGTGTTAGTTTTGGTAAAGACAATTAGCAGCTTCTGTAAAAATAGCTCTCCCGCATTAGAAGCGGTATGCTTGTTTTTCTGCATGTTAAACAGTTTATGCATGATTTTCCACTCTACATTGGGGCCTGATCTAAATTAGATTGCATCAATTTATAACTAGTCTGGAAGTGTTTCAACTACTGTCAGGGAGGTTGACACTTTTGATTTCAGTATTATTCTACCTTTCCTACATGGAAAGATGTTTTGTTGAAGTGTCTTTTATCTGTTGCTCATTGTGTTTTGCAGGTTCTAGAGTTTTTATGTAGTCCAGATGATGATTCTAGACATACAGAAAGACAGCAGGTATAAACACAACACCCATTTTAAAACTGTGCTTAATTTTACTCAAGATAAGTTATGTTTTGTTAAGTTATGATTGTTATGTCATATAATCTTCACATGATATGATATTGGTTGTGTCAGGTTCTGCTGGAGCTGCTGCAGGTTGGTGGTGTGGTCCAGTTTGATGAGGGGCGTCTCCTTGACCTCGCAGAGAAGGCAGAGTTGTAAGAAATCTTCCAATCCGAAAATAGAACAGTTTAGCTTCATCCGATCCACCAACAAATATATAGCTGAAGTGTTTTGACTTCAAAATTTGTTTTTTTGAATGATGAGATATTCAATCTTCTACAGTACAACTTAAACAGGCTTTTCATTCTGTAGATTATAACAAATCATCATTTATAAGGGTCCAGCATATGATTCAATGTGACATATATTTGATTATGCTATTGAGATATGGTTGATTAATTAAATTTACCTCGTAGGGTCAACTCACTGGTATGCACCTTGATTAGGTTACTGTTAGAACTTGAATAGATTTCTACTGTAAATGTTAGTTATATATTTTCTTGCCAGAATAACTTAAGTGCACGTGGGTGAGTTTCATGAAACCTATCAAGACTGTGTCCGGATTCATTTTCACCCTGAAATCAAAAGAAAGAAATGAGAAATTATATTTTACTTAAAGCTGCAGTCCGCGATTTTTGGCCCTCTAGCGGTTAATAAACAGAACTGCACGCGTCTTGTGGAAGAACATTGTAGCCGGAGCTACTTTTCTCCGTGTATGTCTATGGCGAGTCACGCAGTTACTGTGATACTCTGCGATACTGTGATACTCCGTTGCAAAATTGCAACAGTGACCATGTCCTACCAGTCCGGTCTGAAATAGTCAGAATATAAACTCTTATTATAAGTGTACCATAATGATTCAGTGTAACACAAAAACACGATTTGGAAAATGGATTCATGTTGTACATTCTCATTATATAATTTTTGTAAATTTTGAACACAAAGTTACGGACAGCAGCTTTAAAGAAAATTCAGCTTATATATAAAAAAAGACAGTTTAAGAATATTACAAAAACAAAATTAAATAAATGCTGTTCTTTTTAACTTAATGTATTCATCAAAGAATCCTGAAAAAGTATTACCTTTTCCACAAAAATATTTAGCAGTGCAACTGTTTTCTACATTGCTAACAATAAGAAACTGTGATTTTTAAATTGTAATAATAATTCATAATATTACTGTTTTTACTGTATTTTTGACCAAATAAATGCAGCCTTGAACAGCATACTACTACTTTAAAAAAAACTGAAAATATTTTACTTATCCTAAATTTTTGAACTGTGGTGTATACCATGGTCGTATTTGTTGCACTGCCTTTATGCTGATTTAAAATAAACTTTGTTTTTCAGTATTTTTATTTTTATTTCTCTAAAACATTGCATTGAAGTAATGAGAATCTAATGATAATCGCCTTTAAGGGAAATGAGGGGAAAAATGTGGTTAATTGTGATGGGGAAAAAAAAGTGAATGGTCCTAAAATTACTCGTATAAAAAAAAGCGTATGTGATCCACTCTAAGCTAGACTTCTAAAGCCAAAGACTGAATGTATCATATTAATTTCCTCAAGGTGAAGACATTGATATTGTCATCTTTATACTGAAGATCTCTCTTTTTGTTCTCACTCTTTCAGTTATCAAATCTGCGAGTTTATGTATGAAAAAAAGCACCTTTACGACAAAATTGTCGACTGCTACCTAAAAGACCCTTTGAGAAAGGTACCCAACCTCAATCCCTCCATTTTCACTCTTTTCTTTCCTCTCACTCCTGTTATTCCTGTACTTAAACTTTATCTCTATCTCCAGGAGGAGCTCTTCAACTACATCCATAACATTCTGTCCATGCCAGGCTACAGTTCAGAGGAGAAACATTTGGTGTGGGTCAAAGCCCTTCATCACATCAAGGTGAGTCAAACAAGGCTTCAAATGATTCCTCCTCTAGACTCTAAAGCACACTCCAGGTAGAGAGAGCTCAAGCTTCAGAAAGCTAATTTCAGGACCTAATCTCATCAGGCCCTGCTCTCTCTCTCATCTTGTTCAGTCAATGGTCTTTGTCCAAATGACTTCCTCCGATTGTTAAAATTGAGAGCACTAAAATCAGTCGATGCCACTGCATCATTTGACAGCCTTTCAGTTGAGTTTGAGTTCACATTGAAAATCTGGGTTTAAACTTGGAAATAAATAGTTTTTTTCTTTTCTTTTTCTTTTTTTCTCTTTAGAAATAGAAACGTGAAACATAAAATAAAATGATAAATGAAAATGATTGCCAAAATTGCAACAGTGACCATGTTAGCTTATTTGTACAGAAGATGTTGTTGCTTCATTTGAAGCACAAAAGATGCTCGTTGAACATGCTGGACAACATGACCATCTTTTTGACCAAATTGTGGACTCCTTGTCAGCCTACAGTATCATATTTGATACAAGCCTGTAAATTATGTACATGATCAAAACTTTGCTGATTAACCTGTTGCACACACATTTCTACATGCCTTCAGTTGTCTGATTTATAATTTATACTTTTTTTTTAGTAAGTAAAAGGCCCTCTAGTATAATTCGAAAACCTTGAGTTGTGTACTTGTCTTTTTGCGGTGCAACTGTTACTGATTTTTATAAAGTAAACATATGAATAAATTTTACATTGTTAGTAATATTTTAAGATGAACACTTACTGGACTGAAGCAAATTAGGTTCAATTTATTATTCATGCATAATGTTTTAGAAAAATTATGTTAAAATGTGAGTATATCAAACATGGTACAACAGGCTGTTGAGGCATTGCAGGGTTAAAGCAACATACCAAAAAGACAGTAAGAAATTAACATGGCAATATTATTTGTAAGGCTTTCAAGTGATTTTTAATTACGCGATGTGGCGATTAATCTTAAAATAATCACATGTCAAATTTGGCTGAGAAATTACCCCAAAAGATAATTTAAAGTCATTATTGTGTTATGATCAAAATAGCATTAAATAGACATTGCAAAAAGTAGAAAAAGTTTTAAAACAGAATTTATTACACAACTTTTAGGCTTCAACGGCCATGAGGATGAGTAAATGATGACAGAATTTTCATTTTTGGATGAAGTATACCTTGTTTTATTGTTTTTTGTTTTTATTAATATGGAAATATGAAATATTTTGTTTTTAATGAAATTATATGAAGTAAATGTCTCTCTTTATAAATGAGCCGTTGAATCGTTGGTTCACCCGATTTGATTCGCTCAAAAAATTCAGAAAAGAAATACCGCTGTGTGTTGCTCGGAGATGCACAACAACAGTTCTGCTCTGGCTTATAGGTAATATTTTCCTTGGCAAAATTGAGCAAAAGCAGACAATATCGTGTCTAAATATTTTTACTTCTTATTTATTAAACTGTTGTATAAAATCAATATCACATTTTTATCAATATCACAATTATTATCATCATAAAAAATAAACATTGAATTTAATTATTTTATTTTCAAATAAAATAGTAAAATAGCACATTTGCACTTGTGCTATTCGGGACAAAAACAGCACTCGTGTAATATTGTGCTCGTTACTGTGATATTGCTTAACTATATCATGATATAAATATGAGACAACTCATACAGGAGCATTTTTGCCCCGATATCTTGAATTTTAGGGGCATTCTATCTTTATTCTATAGGCTACATCATGCAGAGAGTTGTTGCCCTGCCTCATGTTCGTCACCAATCAACTTTATGAAATGTAAGATAAGCTACGTAGGTCTGGGGTGGGGCAAGTGCGTTAAATGTGTTAATCATTTTAACACGTTATTTTTTTCCTCAGAACTAATTAACAAAGTTAATGCATTAAATCAACAGCCCTAATTATTTGTAACAAAGAATTTATTTTAAAAAAAGGATGTTTTTTCACTAGTAGTCCTTTGGACCCCACTATATTGTAAAGATTACTCTGGTGAAACCTGATTTTATGAATTCTCATTGGTTCCTCTAATTGTTTTTCTGTTGCAGGATTTGGTTAGCATTAACTCTGCTAAGACAGCAGAGCTGGTGGCAGTGCACTTTGCAGATGAGGTGCAGTCTATCATCACATCTCTGCAGGTATGCAACATTGCTGTATGTCAACGGTCTCTATGTTGACTTGACATTGGCTTCATGGGAGTGTTTAAAATCTCCACTATCCCTTTAGCACACATGTACCAGACACGTTGAAATGAAGGTTAGAATATGCCCTATACTGTTTTCTGATTGCATTTACTTTCAGTTACAATATAATGCACTCTATCACGTACACACACAATTTTTCTTTCGACAGACTGGACTGTTAGGAAAGGCATTTCTAAAGGTGCCTGTCAGTGTTGTATTGTGTGTTTGATTCCCCTTTGTTGTGTGTGTTAATGTTTATGTGCATTGTATCAGCTCCTATTCACTCATCTTAAGATAGTGTCATTGAATGTCTGTGAGAGAGAAGAGGCCCCCCTGAGGCCGACATGTGTGTGTGTGTCAGTAAATGGATTAGGCTCTATCTGCAGTGCTGTGTGTAATTGGGTTTGCGTTATCTCTCGCACACTGTCAGAAAGGTGCTAATTGAAAAGCCTGCTAGTGCAAACATATGTTCCGATGAGAAGAAGATACGAGGGGAATGAGGGTTTTAAGTGTTAAGGGTTTTTTTTTTTCACAGTCAAAGACTAGTGTGAGAATAACATTAGTGCTGTTTTAATGATTTGTAGTTCATAAAAGTCTGGAGAATTTGGCAAAGTGATGGAAATGACGATGACAAGAATAATAATATTAAAACTGAGCAGATTTTTAATCACATAGGCCAGACCCATGACATGCTCAGGGTTAAACATTTTATGTTTTTGGAGATGAAACTGATGTTCTGCTTTCAAACTTTCCAGTTATCTCAGATGAACTAGCCTACAACAAAAGTAACTCTTACACATAATGCTAAAAGGAAAATGCATTATTGAAGGTATGATAAAGTGTTTAATCTGCTCTACTTGATGAGCTGGTGTGGCTCCAAATTCCATGGTAGTGTAAACAGATTGTCTCTGTTTAAGCCAATCACACAGAGTAGCTGCAATGCATTCTCACACAAACTTAGTCTCATAGCTAGAGTTGTCAAAAGTACTGGTTCTTTGGTACAAAGTCGGTACTGAAATAAAAAAAAAGTGACGATACCAGCATTTCTGCAGTATCTGTAGTACAGAGTTCTGGGTATATTCGGTACCTGCTGCTTTCAAAGTTTCCTGTGTGTATCTGTGTAAGCGCTCTGTGAAGAGCATCAAAGGTTTCTTTTTACAATGTGTTTTTGAAGCGTTGATCATTGTAGCCAATCACAGACATATCTTTTGAGCATGTGATCGCAATGGCGATCAAAGTTAACCGCACGCTTTAGAGTTCTGCATGCTCGTGAATCCTTTCATTATTACCAACAAAGTGTAAGCACGATGCAAATAAGAGAGTGCAGTCTAGACAGATTTTTTTTATTATAGTGGGAGTTTTCGCAGGAGTGTAGATCTCAGTGAGCAAGCACTGAATTGACAGCTTCAGTGATTATAAAGAGAGTGATTATAAATCAGTTTATAACCACACAACTTTAATAAAAGTTTTGTTTTTCATGCTGCTCACTACACTGCATTCCAAATTATTATGCAAGTGACATATCAGTAAGATTTCAGTACAATAAACATTCAGATTTTAGTTTTTCTAAGAAAATGTTTGTTTATTTATTTATTAATGTCTTTTTAGATAACTATCAATCTCAGACAAAATAATTTGCCAGATCTATGAAAACCCTACTTAGAGGTTGTTCCACATTATTAAGCAAGTCACAGTTCTCATGCAACATGGGGAGGAAGAAAGATCTTTCTGAAGATGAAAAGCATAAAATGGTGCAATGTTGTGCAAAAGGCATGAAAACAACTATTGTGTGAAACTGAATGGAGATTATCGAATTATCATAAGATTTGTGAGTGATTTAGAGCACTGCAGAACTCGGTCAGAGAAAGGCTTCTTAATGAAAGTTCCTGTCAAAAAAAGGAATTGTTTTAAAAGAGCAGCTATAAAAAAAAGCCAGTGTTGAGCAGCAAACAGGTATTTGAAGCTTCTGGTGTCTCTGGAGTCTCAAGAAGCTCTCTATGCAGGCTGGCAGTTGTGTGTAAAGATGCATTTCAGCCAATCCAAACCAAACCTCACAAAGAGAAACATTTACAGTGGGTGTAGAAATACATGAAGACTAATTTTTAAATAGTTTTATTCTCCGACGAATGCCGTACTACAATGGATGGTCTAAATGGATGGATTTCTGTATGGTTGGTGAATGGCCACCACGTTCTAACAAGACTGCGACGTCAGCAAGGAGCTAGCAGGTGATGATTTTGGCTGGAATATTGGGAAGTGAGATGGAGGGTATTTAAATGACTTTTGCAAGATATGTGGAGTTCATAACTGGCCATTTTCAGCTATGGTATAAAAAGGAGGATAGTGCCTTGGGACTATCCCATGCTGCAAAAAAACACCACAGCAATAAAACTGCTTGAAAATGTATTTCTAAACCCATTGTAAATGTTTTTCTTTGTGAGGTTTGGTTAATGGTGGCTAAAATGCATCTTTACGCACAACTGCCAGCCTGAATGGAGAGCTTCTTGAGACTCCAGAGACACCAGCAGCTTCAAATACCTGTTTTCTGCTCAACACTGGCTTTTTTTTTATAGCTGCCCTTTTAATAAAATAAAAATTTTTGACAGGAACTTTCATTAATAAGCCTTTATCTGACGAGTTCTGCTGTGCTCTAAATCACTCACATATCTTATGATAATTCGATAATCTCCATTCAGTTTCACACAATATTAGTTGTTTTCATGCCTTTTGCACAACATTGCACCATTTCATGCTTTTCATCTTCAGAAAGATTTTTCTTCCTCCCCATATTGCATGAGAACTGTGACTTGCTTAATAATGTGGAACAACCTCTAAGTAGGGTTTCCATAGATCTGGCAAATTATTTTGTCTGAGATTGATACCAGTTATCTAAAAAGACATGGATGATAAATAAACAAACATTTTCTTAGAAAAACTCAAATCTGAATGTTTATTGTAATGGAATCTTACTGAGATGTCACTTGCATAATAATTTGGAACGCAGTGTACACTGCAAATTTTCTCGATTTACATCTGTATTTAAATGTGTGATTGAATCTGAAATTGCAGTGTTTGATGGTGATATACCCATAGCAAACGATGGGACAAAACATCTGATGCTGTATGTCAAAATAGCTGTGCATTAAGTAAATGCAAACTAATAGACCTGCCACTTGTTCTATGTAACGTGAACGCGTTTCTTTATCCTTCATTTTTTTTTTTTAATTTTCGCTCGATCTTTTTATAAACAATGTTTCCTTATAAACATTTGAAGGCTACATGCTGTTTAAATGTATTATTTTCTTATAATTATTATCATCATAAAAAATAAACTCATTGAATTTAATTGATATTTTTATTTTCAAATAAAATAGTGAAATAGTTCCAACAGTTTTTGCTATGGTACTGAAATTGGTACACATTCGGAATCTTTGGCCAGTTGCATAAACTGCTTAGGCTACAATTACAATTTTTTATTTATTTTTTATTTTTTTTTATAGACGGCTTTCTTTAAGACGGCTCATAATTCAAATGTATGCAACTTCTAACTAGTCTTACATGTGCCCATTACAACTAGAGTCTTACATGTGCCTGCCCTTCGTGACAGCAGTGTCTGCAACAGAGATGCACTGCAGTCTGTGACTTCTTGTTGAAGGCTAAAACATCAAAGGCCACAAGCTTGATTTTTGTAGTGCGTGCTTGGACACTAAAATGTCTGATGTACTCTATCTCATTTTAAACGTTTCATCTGTAAGACACGTATCTGGCTTTATCTGCCTGTACCATAGTAAACCCTCTTTTATAGTATTTGAAGCAAATGAACAGTAATTGCAATACATTACAAGATCCCAAGGCTGTACTTCTACATGACTGCAATCCATTTGAAAGTGAATCATATTTTGATGTTGAGCTCTCTGTGTTCTCTGTCTGCAGGATGACTATTTGGTGTTCCAGTTTCTGAAGTGCCTCCTGGACCCCAGGTAATAATAGCAGTACCTCTGCGACACTGTCTCTCTTCTGCAGTTTTGTTTAATTTTACTTATCTGCTCTCTGTCAAATTCTTTTTTTTTTGTAATAGAGTGATGGTGTGCAGTTAAAGTGTCACACATCATGGCAAATGGAGAAACACTATCACCTTTTACCATTCTTTCTCTTTTTGTTTCCTTACCATCCTTGCCTCACCTGCAAATGGCAGGTGAACTAGAAAATATATTGGCTATAAATATTGTTTAACAGCCATTAAACTTTGTAGTTAGCATTTTTAAACTAAAGTATGTATTTTTAAATTAACTTAAACTATATTTTTTTTGTCCCTACAACAGTTGATTAGAGACAAATGAGAACTAAAGAGTGAGGAATCTGAAAGAAGAGACCATTCAATATATCTAAAGGCTGGCCCACACTAAGGGTATTCTCACACTAGGTGATCTGAACCATGCCTGAGCAGATATGACCCCCAAAGTCTGGTTCGTTTGACTAGTGTGACTGCACCGTACCATGCCTGCTTGAAGAGGTGGGCTCGGGCATAGTACGCATGTAGTATGATTGTTAACCTCGCCGGAGCACGGAACAGCTACTTAAAGGGTTAGTTCACCCTAAAATGAAATTTCTGTCATTAAGTACTCATCCTCATGTCATTCCAAACCCATAAGACCATGTTCATCTTCGGAACACAAATTAAGATATTTTTGATGAAATCTGGGAGGTTTTTTATCTCTCATAGAAAGCAACGAAATTACCACATTCAAGGTCCAGAGACGTAGTAAAAAAAACTTTAAATAGTCAACGTGACTACAGCGGTTCAACCAAGCCAGCATTCGGACGTAAACACGGAAGCTCTGCACTGTGTTCACTGCATCAACTGCATATGGAGACTGACAGGGAAGAGGAAAAATTGTTGAATAAAGTTATTTTTGTTTTGTTTTTGCACACAAAAAGTATTCTTGTCGCTTCATAACATTAAAGGGTTAGTTCACCCCAGAATGAAAATTCTGTCATTATTTACTCACTCTCATGTCGTTCAAAACCCGTGAGACTTTCGTTCATCTTCGGAAGACAAATGAAGATCTTGATACTCTAGACCTTGAATACGTGCAGCACAATCAGGTGAAAATCGCTGTGATAAATCTATTAGGCTGTCTATTAGCAAAAGTGCTTTTCTTCCTGCTATCTTCGAAACAAAAAGTTACATGTACACGACGTAAGCATGCTCGAGCCCGAAACATTAAGTGCAGTGTGAGTACAGGCCAGCGGGGGAGTGGAGAGAGGGGACAATTGTGGCAGTGCGCGGTACAAGGCAACTGTGCCTAGTGTGAGTACGCCCTAAAAGATTTTTAAAATCTTACCAGATTTTCAAAATATGAGAGACCACAAACATGACGATAAAAAAATCATACATTTATCAGTTTTGTTCCTATAGTGTGTGGAGTGCCGCAATGTGACCAAGACAGCACACCACACTGTTGTGTATCTGGGTGTTATTGTTTCAGTATGAATTAAATCATACTTTGCATTTAAACATACTTATTGAAAATACCTTTCCAAGAAGTTTCAGAGCACTAGGGATGTCAAATATATGTGCCATGCAGTAATGATTCAAAATATAGGATCTTTAGGCCTTGCAGTGTAAATGTTGCTAAATAGACCTGCACTGTCTAATATGTCATAAATAAGAATCCTACTACAAAATTGCATAAGTAAATGCATTTATTGGTGAACAGCTGCAGTTCTTTTAGCTGGAGTCTCTGTCAAAATAACAGCCATCTCTGTTATCATCTATCTCTGTCTCAAACATTGTTCCTTTATCTCTTTTCTCAAATGACCTCTCCCACACATACATTTATCTTGACCAAGTATTGTATTTCTTGTACCCTTTTTATTGTCCTGTCGTCCGTTACGCCCGGCCCCCACGTTTTATTTTGTGTCTTTCTTCTTCTGCCTGTGACAAACTGGTCTCAAGGATTAAGATAACTATCTGTAGTGATTTTTGTACATGCTGCTGTTGACTGCCTTCAGTTAAAAACAGAAAGGAGGACAAACTGACAGTACAGTAGTTTTTTCACTGCTGAACTGAGGTTTACAGGCAGATAATGGCAGTATGTATCTACTCTGAGATTTTCTGATTGGATGAAAGGTGGAAAAATCTGATTAATTAGTTTTAATTTGAAAATACATTTTTTCGCCATCATTCTTGTAATTTTCACCTGTTGGACGATAAAATATAGAAAAATCCCATAGACCTATCCCATACGTACAGTATATGGAGACCACAATATTAAAGATATATCCTTACGTACAGTATATCACACAATATATCTGTACCACAGCGACTGATATAAGAGAATTGATTGTACATGCTCATGTCCCATATTTTTAAATGGAATTTTTGCTGAAAATGTGAATATCCATTTTTTTTATACTGTACATGATATGATGCCTAAATTCATTTGTAGCGTTTTAAGCAACTGAATTTAGTTTATTGTTTATTTATATAACACACACACACACACACACACACACACACACACACACACACACACA
>RJVU01023003.1:743597-754652 GCA_003731715.1 Anabarilius grahami
TCTTCCGATCTTATATATATATATAATATAATATAATATATTACACAGATCAGGCATAACATTATGACCACTGACAGGTGAAATGAATAACACTGATTATCTCTTCATCACGGCACCTGTTAGTGGGTGGGATATATTAGGCAGCAAGTGAACATTTTGTCCTCAAAGCTGATGTGTTAGAAGCAGGAAAAATGGGCAAGCGTAAGGATTTGAGCGAGTTTGACAAGGGCCAAATTGTGATGGCTAGACGACTGGGTCAGAGCATCTCCAAAACTGCCGCTTTTGTGGGTTGTTCCCGGTCTGCAGTGGTCAGTATCAAAAATGGTCCAAGGAAGGAACAGTGTTGAACCGGCGACAGGGTCATGTGTGGCCAAAGCTCATTGATGCACGTGGAGAGCGAAGGGTGGCCCGTGTGGTCCGATTCAACAGACGAGCTACTGTAGCTCAAATTGCTCAAGAAGTTAATGCTGGTTCTGATAGAAAGGTGTCAGAATACACAGTGCATCACAGTTTTTTGCTTATTGGGCTGCATAGCTGCAGACCAGTCAGGGTGCCCATGCTGACCCCTGTCCACCGCCGAAAGCGGCAACAGTTGGCACGTGAGTATCAGAACTGGATCACGCAGCAATGGAAGAAGGTGGCCTGGTCTGATGACTCACGATTTCTTCACGTTCAACTGGGAGACTGAGTGATTAATCTCGACTTTAATTTAAAATCACCCAGAACACCAATATTGATGCAGCCTAAACTGCATCTAATATTGACCCTAACACCCTAGCAGCACCCCTTGCGTTTTGTGCGTTATTGCTGAAAACGTATAAATCTATATTTTATTGTTACATATTCGCCCCAATTTACAGCTGCTTTAGTTTCAGACACAGCCACACATCAATGCTTGCTCATTTCTGCAGCATGGCAGACCCTCAGAGCTACAACTCTGTTTGCTGTAGCTGACCTACGGTGACCTTTATAGGACATATGGCACCTCAGGGGCATCTGTGGAAAAAAAAATCTGAATTTCCTGTGTCCTCCCTATGTGACTGCTGTCTCCTCTCAGGCCAGGCCTCAAAGCATGTTTCTCCTCTTGATCCTTCCGTCCTTTGAAACTTCCCATCTCAATTTGTCACAGAGCCTTACCTCAGCCAACAGAGCGGAGTTCATTTAGGATAGTTTGTATAAATAAAGACCTCTTTTCCTCATGCAGGCACTCTGAGACTCTTGTAGTGTTGAAATCAGTAAAAGTAGTGATAAGGACACACTACAGACTTCACCATAAAACAATTAAAGTCTTATCTGTGACAGTACTTTCTGGCAGAAACTTTAAATGTAACACTTCCAGGAGAAGGACATACGTTGTGCCACTTTTAACTTAAGGTTTATTCCTCTAGGCAAAATTAGATTGAGATAAAACTAAAAATCTATCAATTGTAAATTGAAGAAAGCATCTGTATAATACAGCCTTAGAAAAATATGACTTCAGTTAAATAAAGGATAATATGTGAATTATTTACATTTTTTAAAATGATTAAAAACATTTGATTTAATAATTCATGACACGGTTTTATATATTGGCAATTCACCAACATGTATTATAATTTTATTATTATTATTATTACATATATATATTATTACACATGGAAAATATATATTTTACAGGCCATGTACAAAATTCACTTTGGAAAAAAAAAATGCGCAGTAACAAAAATATGCACAGTTTCCTACAGTCATGGTCAGAATTATTGGCACCCTTGGTAAGTATGAATAAAGAAGCCAATGAAAATAAATCTGCATTGTTAATCCTTTTGATCTTTTATTAATAAAAATCACAAAAAATCTACCCATTCATTGAAGTACAACAATAGAAAATCTTTATGAAATTTTTTTCTTCAATACATGTTGGCCACAATTAATAGAACCCTTTTTTTCAATACTTTTTTCAAGTTCCTTTTGCCAAGATAACAGTCATTTATAATGCCTGATAAGATCAGAAACCATTCCTCCATAGAGAATGCCTCCACTTCCTTCAATTCCCAAGTCCATGTCGATACACTCTCCTTTTCAGTTCACCCCACTCATTTTCTATAGGGTTCAGGTCAGGGAACTGGAATGGCCATGGCAGAAGCTTCATTTTGCGCTCAGTGACCCATTTTTGTGTTGATTTTGATGTTTGTTTTGGATCATTGTCCTGATGGAAGATCAAACCATGGTCCATTATAAGATTTAAAGCAGAAGTGGTCAGGTTTTTTTTTTTAATTTTTTTTTATATATATATATTTTGGTATTTGATAGAATCCATGATGCCATGTATGTGAAGATTTGATTTTGGATCAGAGCAGAGGATTTTTCTTGAATTTCTTTTTCTGATCACAAGACTCAAACTAATTTCTGCAGTTCTCCAGATGTGATCTATGGAGAGTCTTTGGCCACTCAAACTTTCCTCCCCACCGTGCATTAAGACAATATAGACACATGTCCTCTTCCATGCATAATTGTAACATCTTTAGTTGATTGGATTGATTTGAGTAGATTTTTGCGAAATTTTTGAATGAAGGCTCAAAAAGGATAAACAATGTAGATTTATTTTTACAGCCATCTTTGATCATTTTTACCAAGGGTACCAATAATTCTGACCATGACTACTTTAAGGGTGGCACCCACTGACACATCTTACCCCATTCTCCCTTAAAGAGATAGCTCCCCCAAAATGATGTTCTGTTACCGTTTACTCACCCTCATATTATTCCAAACCTTTATGGATTTTTGCTTCTGTGGACTACAAACAAGATAATTTTAAAAAAAAAAATGTCTCAGTGTTTTGTCCTGTATTGAATGGTAATAAACATTTTGGAAAATATCTTATCTTGTGTTCCACATAGGAAAGAAAGTCATGCATATTTGGAGCAACATTAGGGTGATTAAACAATGAAAGATTTTTTTTTTTTTCTATTCTTTTAATCTATAGTACAGAGATGTGCTCTAGTATTTACAAAAACAAACTGCATTCACTGTCGCTTTGATAAGAAAACACCTGCCAGAAACTGGATGTATATGCTGCTTTGTTTTGTCTTAATTCAACTGTGTACTTTCAGAATGCATCATTTTTATGTTCTTTGATTTTTACCACTTCATACACTTTAAAAACATCATCCTTCATTCTCACAAGCTTTTTTAAGAGTTAAGATAGTGTCAGACCAGACTAGAACAGTACATCTCACATGTGAAGAGAATGTCACATGCCTCATACAGCAGGAGCTGATGTTGGCTGATTGGGTTTTGATTTGAGAGCTTGGCTATGATTGAGCTCTGAGAAAACCACTCTACATGACAACTTGATTGGGAGAGANAAAGAGAAAGAGAAATGGGGGGGGGGGGATCAAGAGGGAGATGCACAAATGACGCATAATTTACGTTTATAGCTTTATGAAAGGGGGCTTCTTTTTTAGATAGTCTTAAGAGTGAGTTGTGTGTTTGTGTGCGTGTATATAAATACCAGTCATAGGTGAAGCAAATATCGTTGATCATCTCATAACTAAGCCACATATTATAACCTTATAATAATATAATATAACCTTATAAGTTATATTAAAAGGTTATAGCAGCCTTTGTGAGCAGAAAATACGTCTTTAAAAAAAAAAAAGTTACTTATCCCAAACTTTTGAATGAGTGTGTAATTTCATTGTTTACAATGACAATAAAGCTCTACTCTATATTATTTATATATTGAATAAAATGTTATTATAGTTAATGTGAATTATTGGCAAGGCCAGTAAGTTATATGCCTTACAAATGAAAGACTCTGCTCTCTCTCCTCTCCTCTTCTCTGTAGTCGGAAGTATGTTCATGCTTTAGTCTTTAAGGTCTGTTTGTCCTTGGTTTGGTCTGGCTGTTGATCTTGTTCTCAGCACATTCAAGCCAGTAGTCTTAAACATCAATAAGCAGAAGTTTGCTTTGAAGGACTGTTTGAAGGTTTTTATGAGAGCCGTTGCCTTGAGTAGTCTGCTCTTATGTGCTGTGTGTAGAAGTACATCTGGAAAGTGGTACTTAAAGCTGTTGTCTGTTGAATAAAAAATATGACCATTTTGCAACATGACATCATGATTATTTAAAAATCATTTTTTTCTCAGTGTTTTGTGATGGTTTCTAGATTTATTCCAGGTGATTTATGGTTTTCTCTTTCTGTAACAGCTCCAGAGAGGGTCTGAATCCACAGACTGTCCTAAGATTGGGCTCAGATCTTCATGAGCTGTTAGTGGATCTACTGTGCCAGTTCAGTCCTCAGCAGGTCACCACCTTCCTTAAGACCTCTCAGGACTACAGACTGGAGGAGGCCATCCAGGTATAAATCAACCCATCTCACACATACACATTGACTGTCGCAAAGACTAGTGAGCTGCCTAGAGGTCTACTGCCTTCATGTAGGCGCTATTTTTTTTAAGTCAGCATCCTAAATGAAAAGCAAATTCGTAAGTACAACCGTAGAATCTGTGTGCACTGAATGCTGCAGATTTCCGGAGAATTAAGAAGTCTTAAAATTCTCAAAGCTCCACAAATCCCCTTTACCTTAAATGTTTTCATCCATCCATTTTACAAAACACTTTTACTTGTTTATTATACGTTTGGAGTAATTTGTTAATGCTTTCAGCTACCAAAAAACTTTAACCCCAATGTAACATATTCCACTAAAATCTGAAAAATTCAGCAAATAGCATCTGCTCCTACAGATAGTGACAGATTTGGAACGCTCTTTATGGGCGGTACTCCATTAATAACCACACACACATACCCCACACAATTAGCAATCCTCAAGTGAAGTGAGACTTGACTAAGGCTCACAGTTGATTCCCAGAGTTTTAACTTATTGATAAGCTAAAGACAAAGTTGATAAGCACAAACAATACATAGCACATACACACACATTAATTGGATAAAATAGGTGTGGTATTTTTCCATCAGTACTTTTCAGTACTCTGCATCTGTTGGCAACGCCCAGTTATGACTCCAAGGGCAGCTTTAGACATTTTGGGAACAGAGCTAATATGAGGACTCACAAATGTTGTAATTAAGAGAAACTCACATGAGTTTTGACGGCACATATTGAAAAATATATTTTGCACATAGACTCGGACATATTGTGCTTCCTTTATTTGCCTGTGCTGTCTGTGTTGTTTTAGACAAACCAATTCACTAAAGGAATTCAAGTAATGACTCAAATGCCACCAGCAAATCAATGATGAACACAATTTGCATACTTCTTCTCAGTACTAGGCTACTGAGGATGCAGCAGGCTACCACATTCTGGCACACTTTACTTTGACTGTACAGCACACCTCCACCCCTGTGATCCAGACTCCTGGATTGGATCATTAAAATTGTTCAAAATACATTTGACTACTGCAGGCATCAGAATATATGTCCAGCTATAGCACTATTAATTTGATGAACAACTGCAATGATGAAAATAAAATGTACACAATCATGGAAAACATGTAAATACCTTGGTATTTTGTTTAAAAATGTATTTTCCAGGCCTTGAAAAAAGTGTAATAAAATGCAAAAAGTGATGTCGTGGAACTTTCTATAATGAACGTCAATTTTCCTGGTTATTCTCAGTCTCAGAAAGTCTATTCAAATCTTTTTAACCAAAAGAAGACATTTATGCATTTGGCAGACGCTTTTATCCAAAGCGACTTACATTGCATTATACTATACATTTGTATCTGAGTATGTGCAATCCCTGGGATCGAACCCATGACCTTGGCATTGCTAGTGCCATGCTCTAACCACTGAGCTACAGGAAAGCGCATTTCCAGAATAATCCAGCTATTGTTGTCCATGCAATAAAGTTATTTAGTCTTAAAGGGTGAGAGCTTGCAATTTAAGTAGTGTGATGCTAATTGCCAGCAGCCAGATAGTTTGTAAATAAGGCGCAATCTATAATGAGCCAAATTTACAAAAGAAATTGTGTTTACGCTGAAAAGTATGAGAATGACTTCCGTAATCATGGTGCAGTGTGAGTTTAACACATTTAGCGACTGTTTAAACTGGATTGTGGGTGATTATTAAATAAGACAGATTTTGCACAGAAATACAGATGATTACTGAATTCCCCCCTCAAAAATACAGGTTTGGCAGGGCAGGTTGGCGATTAGGAGACCACACACTATCTAATCAATCAACATGAAACCACTGATAGAGCGAGTAAAGGTTTCCAATCTGATGTAATTAGGGTGCCGACTGACAGGCTCAGGCAGAAAGATGCCTGGAGGAACGAATGAATGAATGAATAATGGAGGTAGGGGAGATATCTGCCGTGCTGAAGCACTGACACACAGACAGGCAGGCAGAAGAGAGAATCAATACCGTTACAGAGGCTGAGTGGCACCTGCTAAATATTTGAACAGACACCTTGCACACATATACATCATCTCTATGCCATCTTGCCTTATACTTGTTTCACTGCTCTTTGTATATATCTCCATATCTAGACCCATCTGCTTGCTACTGTGTTTCTGTCAGTCTGTATTGTCTTTTTTCTCCGTGCACTCTTTTACCTGCCCTGTTTTTGTATTCATGGATTCAACTGTATTCATGGATGCCAGTTGGTGTTTCTCTGCCTTCTGCATAACCCCCTTTAGTTTCAGAATGTGTTTGAATGTTTCATTGCAGAAATGGTTTCTCACTAACAAACAGTCTCACCTAAACACACTTTCTCAATTTGAGTCTGTTCAGTGGGCGGCTTAGAGTGGATCATTTGTCTTTATAATCTTGACAATTTGACTGCAACACAATTGACATCTTATCTCTGTCTTGTCTAATCACAGATCACAGAGAAACACAAGCTGCATGAGGCCACAGCCTACCTGCTGGAGAGGAAGGGAGATGTACAGGGAGCTTTTGAAGTGCTGCTACAGGTTTGAGTTCATCACACCACACAAGCCTGCAGCAAACCTGAAAACTAGACAAGAGGATCCATGTTAGCTTAACATGCTTATTGGCTGCTTTGAATGGAATTTTCTCCATTATGATTGAAAAACGATTACAAATAAAATACCTTGCAATTTTTAACTAGACTTTTTTTTTTTTTTTTTTTTTTTTTTTTTTTTTTTTTTTTTTTTTNCTCTCCTATTTTCCCAGACATTTCTGCTCCAAAAAAAGATTTAAAAAAAAAATGTTATTGTATAGGCATCGTAAAAAGGAGCTGTTTAAGTCTTGTGAAGACATATGAGTTCTTTATATGATGAACAGATTTAATTTATTTACATGTAAACAATGATCGACACGCATACATATTTCGCATCACATTTGGTAAACCTGGAAGCTTGTCTGTGCATCACGTGCATCCAAGCTTTATAATGGCAGTGAATGGGACCAGTGAGTATAAGCTGAAGAAAGTGCATCCATCCATCATAAACATACTCCACACAGCTTCGGGGGGGTTAACGCCTCTCGCAGTTCAAAACGCTTACGCTACGTCCTTTTTTCTTAAGCCGTGTGAAGTACGTTTATAATAAATGGATGCACTTTCTTCTGCTTCATACTTGTTGCCCCTGTTCACTGCTATTATAAAGCTTAAATTAAATTTGTAATTTTTGACCGCCCACTCCCACCCACAGCAAAAGTAAAACCGCCCACTCCCGCAAGATTTCCATTGGGTTCCACGGGATCCCAATCCCAATGCAGCCCACTACTACACACAAATTTAAAATATAGCTAAACCAGTGGTTCCTTTTTTAGAGTGGCATACCCCCTGAGACATTTAACATCCTTCTCTTCCACTTAGACAGCAGTCACACCTTTGGCTTTTCCTTTAAGGGACAATATTTGCCCCATTTAATTGATTTTTCCTGTACATTTTTTACCTTTTTAAATACCTTTATAAAATAAATAATGTTTTAAATAAAAAATGTTTACTAGAGAAATATGCAATAATGGTAAAAACGAGCCATTGTGTAATTCATTAATTTAGAAATGAAGCAAGTGGTGGTATTTATTAATAGGTCATTAAATCATTGACTCTCACGATTCGCTCAAAGCAACAGATGTTTTGACCACAAAAAACAAGGTAATTTGATTGGATGTTATGTTTTTGACCTTTTACTATATTTTGCCTGTTAGAAATACATGCTCGGTTTTATTGTTATTTTAAGGTGGGGTAGAATTAAATGAATAGATAAACTCAGCATTTTGTTCACCTCACGCACCTCAGTTTGGGAACCACTAAACTATATATACCTGTATGAAAATTTACTAAATTTCTCCAATTTCTCTGGCCTGCATTATTTTAATTTGCTATTATTGCCTTATCAGTTATTTCAGATTTACTCACTCTTAACAGCAGATAAAAACTGTTGGTCACTTTTGCTTTTTTATGAGATGCCCACAGGTGGTACAAGTAGAAACAAACATACCGCATCCTATCTTCACTCTTAACACTGGAGTCCTGTAAGGTTGTAAGCTTATTCCCACTTCTCTTGCCTTTATTATTCAATGATTGTTTCACCAGACATGACTGAAATGCCATTAAGTTGAAACTGCTCACTGGCCTGATCCCAGATGGAGAGGCTGCATAATAGAAATTGAAGGAAGATGAAACACAAGAAGTGTAGTTGATAGGACTGTGACCTCTGTCTTAGCAAGTGCAACTCTCTCCGGACCAGTATAGCCAAGGAGATGATTGTAGGTTATAAGAAACTTCAGGGTGGTGACCATACACCTTTGCATCGATGGAAACTTGAAGTCAAGAGGGTCAGCAGTTTCTGAGAATTACTATCACAGAGAGGTTAGCCTGATCTTGTCACACCAGCACTGAGGTCAAAAAAAAAAAAGCATGTCAGCGGATTTTCTTCACAAATTAGAGAGGTTTGGCATGCCATCACATCCTGGTCAGCATCTGTAAGTGCACTATTATAAGTATCCTGACTAGGCATGTCAGAGCCTAGTGTGGGAACTGCACTGCCCTGAAGTATAATGTGCTAAAGAGAGTGGTGCAGTCAGCAGATCTTATTACGGGAACTTAAACATCAAGGACAGGATGTGTACAAATAGATGCTTTATTGAGACCAGGACGATCCTTGCGTCATATCGCAATTTCACTGCTGCTAATGGAAAATGGTATCAGAGCATCTAGTAAGAGCCATCATGTAGTCACCAGTCTCAATGTATCCATTGAGAATCACTATAATGCATGACCTTAGACTGTATAAACTACCGCTACTTCGCCAACTGATTTTGAATGCAGTGTGTATGTGCACGCACACTCTGCAAAGTCTTTCTTAAGTAAATGTAAATATCAAAATATCAGATCTGTGCATTAGGCCTTAGGCAATATATTTTAGAATCCAGCAAAAATATTGTATAATTAATTGAAAAATCAGAAGCAGTGTTTACAAATGAAATACTTGAAGGTTGTGGTATGGAAATGTGGTAATTTTGATCTATTTGATCATAGTTGTCATCTGTTTGTAAGACAAATCAGCTCAAATGAAATAATTAATTAGTTTATAGGGAATTTTAAAAGAGCCACTTTACGACCGAGCAACTGAATAGTCCAGCGTTCATTTGCACGGGCCGTAACCATAGACTCTTGTAGCAGATATGAATATCCGACTATCGTAAAAACACTATTTAGTAGCAAGGTAACATAGATCGGCAGTTTAACACATTAAATTTGTAAGCACATATATGGAAGAAAATTAATGCCAAAGGTTTTTGAAATAAAAAGCTTGTTGAATTGCACTAATTGAAAAAAAAAATGCATTACATTAACTCTGCTTGCATTTTGATGCATTGTATTTTTAAGGCTTGCATTTTTATGGGCTTAAAAATTCAACATGGTCGGATATTTAAGCTGTGAATATTTCAATTCAAAACATTTCTCACATCATTATTAAAAATTCAATCATTTATATTCAGGCTACGAAATCTTTCCCCTCACACGAAACTCCAGATTATGTCGATTCCTATTGATGACTGGATTTCGCCTGTAAAAATTTGCCGAACAACTGTAAATGTGACCACACCTTAAAAGTATGATATGAGCTTTCAGTTGGACTGAAAATGTTTTGAATATCGTTGTCACACTAATGTAATGCTAGCTATTATGCTAGCCATGGCAGAATCTGCATCCTTTTTTTTAAAGCACTGATTTAGATTTAGCAAAAAACTGGAGGTCTGCAGAATGGATTTACTCATAAAGTTCATTTAGATGTTGTTTCAGAGAACAGTGTCTTAAATATCCCTGGTGAGACAGAAAGGGCAGGCGGAAATGCGTTATCGATCTGTTGATCTCTGCTTCTCAGACCCTGAAGGGCAAACTACACAAACTTGCTCTAGAAGGCTCAGAGGCAGACAAGCCCGATGAGGAGGAGGAGGAGACGGGCAATGAAGTGCAGAGTCTGTTACAAAGAGTGGACGAGGCTCTGCATGACATCATTGCTTTGTGTCAGAGGAGCTCGCACGGTCTCAACCAGCAGCAGAGAGAGGTGTGTGCGCAGTCACAACAACCTGAACTGTGTTTTTCATGAACAGGATGCATTGATCTCCTTATTCCCGGTTTTACATTTCTCTCTCTCACTGTGTGTGTGTGTACATCAACCTCCTGTCACTCTCAGGCTCTGTGGTTTCCTCTCCTCGAGGCAATGATGTCACCACAGAAACTACTCAAAGGTGCCGATGCCAAACACACTTCAGATGGTGAGACACAAAACACACAAGCACTAGTTTTGAGTTTATCTACAGTATAGCAGTGGTCCTCATCCTCTGTAACTCCAAGGCCCCTAAAAATGTTTAAATATTTCTTGCTTTACTTCTGAAATGATGACAAGGATGCTCTTTTTCAAATATTTTTAATAATAAAAAAAAACTATAGTTGTCTGTAGATTAAATAAGATTTATGAAGCATTCAAGTGGAGTTGGAAATATACAATTTACAATTTCTAAGCACATGAATGACCAATTGAATTCCAAATTCTAGATGCATTTGCACATTGTGCATTAATAAGTGATAAAAAAAAACTGTAATACATGTATGTGTATATATATATATATATATATGAT
>RJVU01023003.1:754713-792643 GCA_003731715.1 Anabarilius grahami
CCTGCCATCATTCAGCGCATCCTACAGGTAAGCAGATTTTTATTTTATTTTTTTAAACAGCTCCTACAGCTAGTATTACAAATGGGCTGGTTTTTATGTGTGCCTGTTACTATCAGCCATTGTGTGCACATTCATGGGTTGCTGTGTCCCAGTGATTGTGGCATGTATGAGATTGAGATGTTATTGTTCTGTTGGGTATGTGGGATTTGTTTGGAAAGACTTAAAGCCTTCTGACTTGACAATAGGATTGCAGGCTCAATCTCAAAATCCCATGGTTCTTATTTGTGCAAAAACTGTTGACAGACATAGATAGACATTTACTCAGATTCTGCATTTGACTGCTCCAGATATATGAACAGATCTGCCATCTTGTAAACATTTCAGAGTTATGTTTTATAAAAAGTAGTTTGTGCAATTGCTATAGTTGTGCAATATCCACTGTACTGTAATTTCATCACA
This sequence comes from Anabarilius grahami, assembly GCA_003731715.1. Lineage (NCBI taxonomy): Eukaryota > Metazoa > Chordata > Actinopteri > Cypriniformes > Xenocyprididae > Anabarilius > Anabarilius grahami. The sequence continues at coordinate 755,173 of RJVU01023003.1, forward strand.
TTAAATCTATTATAAATAGATTTATATACTTCAATTGATGGTGTGTCGCTGTATATTCTAATTCTAAATCAGATTATCTGAATCAACTATAATTACTTGTCGTTCAACATTTATAAGGAATGCATCATTCCACTTTTTTATTCCACTTATATAATTATGTGAATAAACAAATATATTTTTGGGTCCCTAGGTTAATTTATGTTTGTGTCTTTATCAAACTCATTGCGTTTACAGTCACATTTTCAATTAATAATAATGTTTCGTCAGTTTTATTTAAAAGCACATTCATTTTCAGATCTTTTCAATATGGAGGACATGCTAAATGATTTACAGTAAATAGGAACAGTTGCTAACAGTTGCATCTACAGATGCAGCCTTAAAAAATGTTTTAAAGTTAGTTTTTGTTATGCACTTTCACACAGTCCGCTCTTGATCCTCATATTTAGATTAATGAACACACTGCAGAAGCTGAACAGCAAATTTGCTTTCCAATGGCTCTTCCAGCTCAGAGCCTTGTGTAGCTATTTCAAACACACACACATTTTTCTTTCCTAGAGATCGATGCCACAGCTTAAGAATCGGTTGAGGCTTTGGGCAGTGGAAGACCTTTATCTTTTTTCATCTGCACATATTCAGTGCTGTCAGCTTTCCCCCATCAATCCCCCTCCCCCTTATCAATACTATTACACCAGCACTCTGCTGTTCTGCTTCAACCTGCTGTCATTAGAACTTCTTTGATTTCTTTTGAACCCATGCTTATGAATTTCTGATCATTTTTTTATTATTTTGTGGTTTGCAAAGATACTATTCAGTTCAAAGTTTGGGGGTCAGTAAGAATTTTTGGTAACACTTGATAAGAAGTAACACTTGATTAACAGTAAGAAAGCACTTATAAATCATTTACAAACTATTAACTATTGTGTGATATACAAATAGTGAGTTCTTCATTCATTTTCCACTGTAATTAACAAATTATTGTTGTTTAAATTGCTCATATATAAAGAGTTAGATAATGTTCTTTAACCATACCTGATGTAGCTGATAACTGATGTACCATTTTTAAAACTGTAGTAAAGGATTTGTTAATGGTTATTAGGATTAAACTCTAGATTAGGTCATGGAAAATACTAAATTGCCAACAACTAAGTGCTTTATCCCTTAAATGCATGAATGTTTCAACAATCATTATTACATCAGTAAAGCTCTAGGATGACCATGGAACTCTATTCCAGTTAAAAAAAAGCCTTTATTGTTTCATGGCTGGATGCATTCTCCATTATTGCATTATTGCAGATGAGAAATGTATCTATGATGCAGGTGTGGCCGAGGCTGCGCCTATACACCTTTCCTTCAATAGCTCTGCTCCCAGCAGTTCTAGCAAGTGTTCGCCAGGGTAGGGTTGCACCAGCCGTTTGTAAGTTGTTTCTTAAATGGGTGCGTAAAATCTTCACTAGAGGCTTAGTAACTACTAGCTAGTTTTTAACTAACTCTGTACTTTATTCGGTTGCACCATTTGTTCTTAAAGGGTTAGTTCATCCCAAAATGAAAATGATGTCATTAATTACTCAACCTCATGACGTTCCAAACTCGTAAGAGTTTTGTTCATCTTTTGAACACAAATTGTGACCTGATCCAGCAAAATGAGTCACAGTGACCCAAATTTCAAAATTGAGATTTTAGTATCAATGGAAAGATGAGACAATAAGCTTTAAAATGATATCCTAGTCAAACTCAATTATGGTCGTCTGCCCTCTTTTTCCAATTGAAAACCTGAGAAAATCGCTTTTAAAGTTTTTTGCCCGTTTTTTTGTTGATATCTTTCAAAATCCATTGCATTTAAAGGGATAAACTATTTATTTTACAGCTTAATTTGACCAAAGACATTTTTGTATATATAAATGCCATTAAACCAGGCTGAAGCTCAAATTATTTTAAAGTATTTATTTGAATTAATATTTTATAAGGCACTTTTACAAAGATTTACTAAAATCAGAAAGATTGAACAGAGGTGCTACATTTTTGCTTAAGAGAGAGGGTGTGCGCGTGTGTGTGTGTGAGTGAGAGAGAGGGAGAGAGAGAGAGAGAAAGTGAGAGAGGCAGAGAGACAAGCAAAGAGGGAACAAATAATGCTAGCCTATGCAATCATATCTTTGTGTAGGCTAGTTGACAATAACAGTGTAACAAATTCATAACGGAGATACCAGCGCGCGCTAGTCTGACAGGAGGATGGCTGGACCAATCTTGTGCTTGTCAGTCGAAACGGGGCTTCCCATTGATAAAAGTCAGCGTTTATGTCAGTGTGTTTACATTTCTAAGCTTTTTGATTGGTTCTATACAACGTGTAACACCATATTTTGAGAGCAGAGATAGTGACGTTTCAGGGGATACCGGGAAATGCTCATAAGTGACGAGAGGAGTTGAGAAGTTCATTTCCAGCGAATTTAGTAAAACCATGTCAAATTTAATAGCCATTTAAATACCTTTACTCAATTATCTGGACTAGGAAACTTTGGGAGATTATTTTTGAAAGTCTGTTCTTTGAAATTAGCTTAAAAAAAACATTTTGCCAGAGCGGGTCACAATTAAGATCTTTTTGATGAAATCTGAGAGATGTCCTGTTCCTCCATTGACTGCCTTTGCAATGGCCACTTTGACACTTCAAAAAGTTCATAAAGAGATCAGAAAACTAATCCATATGAATTGTGCGGTTTATTCAAATTTTCTGAAGAGACTTCAGAATCGCTTTTTATGATGAACAGATTTAATTTAGGTTTTACTCGCATGTAAACATTGATCAGCGAACATAAACATAAGCTTAACCTAACCTGTATGCACACGCACAAGAACAAACGTGCTGTGTAACACACGAGAATGAACCTCACTGGTTACGCATCATGTTTGAGCTTCCAGAAGAGGTTTGTTGATGTGCGTCATCATGGCCCTTGATAGATTTCTGGTCTTTCTGAGGGGATTCTGGTCTTTCAGCTAAGGTCACTGAAACAATTCTCAGTCCTAGAGCTCCTTTTACTAGAAAGTTGTATGCCTTGAAATTGCATCTGTTTGTAACATGGTGTAGAGATCATGAGTCCAGTTGCTTGAGTTCCTTCAAGAATGTCTTGCACGGGGCTGGCTCCATCCACCATAAAGATACATGTGGCCGCTATCTCCACTCTGCCACTCGCCTTTAGACGGAACCTCGGTTTAGAGACATCCCTTGGTGTCTCAGTTCCTGCAAGGTGCCAGACGGCTGTGGCCTGTCTGCCGATTGCAAGTTCCCTCCTGTAGGGGTGTGCACGGATAGTCGAATATTTGATCTATGAAAATTATTTGAAAAATAAAAATACTATTTGAATTTTACTACATGTTGGCCTTAAATGCAGTGAATCCATGATAAATCCTAAGCACCCAAACTAAAACTCACAGTTTTAACTAAAAGCATTGGGTGGCGCTGTAGAGCATGTAAACAAGAGTGTATTTCATGACAGTCTGTGTCTAGGCGCAGCGAAGTTTGGAATTACTTTGATAAAAATTATCTTACTCAATGATCTTACAAAAATAAAACCTTTGATCAAATTAATCAACATGTCATGTACAAACATTGTCGGGTGAAACTGAGTTATCATAATATCACCACCACAATGAGAAATCACATGAAATCCAAACACAGAACCATTGTTATTGACCAGTCGAATGAGGAAAGATAGCTGTCCATCACTGCATTCACAACTACAGGTAAGTGCAGCTGTACTGAGATGAGAACTTATCTGATAGCAAAATGATCTCGAGACATACATTATGCTTCCTTTTAAGTTTAATTGAGGGAGATGGGTTTAAGAACAGAAAACACAAAGCGCTGTTAGAAACTTTGCTTAGCACACCATTATCTTAGGTTTGCAAGGGAGCACGTTTTCTCTGCAGCCGGCCTTATTGTTATCAGACTGAGGAGCCAACTTTCACCGGAGCATGTGAATATTCTTGTTTTTCTCAACATGAACATGTGAAACAATATAAACACAATAACTATATGCAGACTCAAGTGTATATGTAAGTTCTGTACGATAATTGGTGCAGTCTGCTTTATTAGCATTTTTTTTCTATTCTCTCTGTTTGAGCTTAAATGCTTTTGTTTTGTGTATTATTTTGTTCACAAGCATGGTTTAATGTTTTCAACTAAAATAAAACCTCAAGATAATGTAAGCTGCTTGTGTAGTGCCTAATGAAAAGCTTGTGGTGACACAAACATAATGAATATACGTCCATAAAAAAAATTACTTCTTTCTTGTTAAATAAACAAATATTTGAAAATTCTTTTTTTATTAGCCCAAATATTCGTAAACAATACAGGTGCTGGTCATATAATTAGAATATCATCAAAAAGTTGATTTATTTCACTAATTCCATTCAAAAAGTGAAACTTGTATATTATATTCATTCATTACACACAGACTGATATATTTCAAATGTTTATTTCTTTTAATTTTGATGATTATAACTGACAACTAAGGAAAATCCCAAATTCAGTATCTCAGAAAATTAGAATATTATGAAAAGGTTCAATATTGAAGACACCTGGTGCCACACTCTAATCAGCTAATTAACTCAAAACACCTGCAAAGGCCTTTAAATGGTCTCTCAGTCTAGTTCTGTAGGCTACACAATCATGGGGAAGACTGCTGACTTGACAGTTGTCCAAAAGACGACCATTGACACCTTGCACAAGGAGGGCAAGACACAAAAGGTTATTGCAAAAGAGGCTGGCTGTTCACAGAGCTCTGTGTCCAAGCACATTAATAGAGAGGCGAAGGGAAGGAAAAGATGTGGTAGAAAAAAAGTGTACAAGCAATAGGGATAACCGCACCCTGGAGAGGATTGTGAAACAAAACCCATTCAAAAATGTGGGGGAGATTCACAAAGAGTGGACTACAGCTGGAGTCAGTGCTTCTAGAACCACTACGCACAGACATATGCAAGACATGGGTTTCAGCTGTCGCATTCCTTGTATCAAGCCACTCTTGAACAACAGACAGCGTCAGAAGCGGCTAAAGACAAAAAGGACTGGACTGCTGCTGAGTGGTCCAAAGTTATGTTCTCTGATGAAAGTAAATTTTGCATTTCCTTTGGAAATCAGGGTCCCAGAGTCTGGAGGAAGAGAGGAGAGGCACACAATCCACGTTGCTTGAGGTCCAGTGTAAAGTTTCCACAGTCAGTGATGGTTTGGGGTGTCATGTCATCTGCTGGTGTTGGTCCACTTTGTTTTCTGAGGTCCAAGGTCAACGCAGCCGTATACCAGGAAGTTTTAGAGCACTTCATGCTTCCTGCTGCTGACCAACTTTTTGGAGATGCAGACTTCATTTTCCAACAGGACTTGGCACCTGCACACAGTGCCAAAGCTACCAGTACCTGGTTTAAGGACCATGGTATCCCTGTTCTTAATTGGCCAGCAAACTCGCCTGACCTTAACCCCATAGAAAATCTATGGAGTATTGTGAAGAGGAAGATGCGATATGCCAGACCCAACAATGCAGAAGAGCTGAAGGCCACTATCAGAGCAACCTGGGCTCTCATAACACCTGAGCAGTGCCAAAGACTGATCGACTCCATGCCACGCCGCATTGCTGCAGTAATTCAGGCAAAAGGAGCCCCAACTAAGTATCGAGTGCTGTACATGCTCATACTTTTCATGTTCATACTTTTCAGTTGGCCAAGATTTCTAAAAATCCTTTCTTTGTATTGGTCTTAAGTAATATTCTAATTTTCTGAGATACTGAATTTGGGATTTTCCTTAGTTGTCCATTATAATCATCAAAATTAAAAGAAATAAACATTTGAAATATATCAGTCTGTGTGTAATGAATGAATATAATATACAAGTTTCACTTTTTGAATGGAATTAGTGAAATAAATCAACTTTTTGATGATATTCTATTTATATGACCAGCACCTGTATTTTTGAAAAATGTCCATCCCTACCCTCCTAAGACCTAGCATTGGCCCTAGGAGCCCTAATAAAATCCCCCTTTGGAGTCAGTTTCAGAGAAAATGCTGACTCTTAAACGTCACTTAAGAGATCAGGAGACCTTCAGGCCCTTTCAGTGGCCTCCTCCTGCATAGGCTTTTTACCAGGTGATATCAGTTATATTACATCTCAGACTGGACTACATCCCTACATTTCCTTCTTTGGCTCCTCATCCGGTTACTTTACATGCTTTCTTTCCTTCGCCTCATGAAACTCTGGAGACACGCTTGTTCGTGAGACTCTATTAGTGCCACAATTCACTTCAATTTGACCAGAAAAAGCACATTTACAATGACAATGAATGAAGAATTCACATTTGTATTAATGTATTATTGTAGTAATGTAGAGATTTCAATTTATAAACTCTGAATTAACTATATTTGCAAATGATTTACAAGTTCTTTATTACTGTAAGTCAAGTCACCTTTATTTATATAGCGCTTTATACAATACAGACTGTTTTAAAGCAGCTATACAGTGATGACAGGAAAATGATTCAATGATACAAACAGAATTCATTTCGGCTGTACAGCAGCTCTAAAAGAAAATAGTTTCATTGTTCAGCTGAAGTCAGATCAGTGTTGATTCAAGTCCGTGGTAAAAATCATCAATTATTAAATTAGTTAGTTTAATCTATAAAGCAGCTCTGCAGAAAACAGTGATGTCATCGTCTATCTCAGTTCAGTTCTCATCCAATAGTGTCAGTGCATTCAAATCAGTTATATTGTTGAATAAATGTATTTTATTATAAAGTGTTAGGATGCATTAAATTGATCAAAAGTGAAAGTAAAGACATTTAATAAAAATTCAAATAAAATTAGAGAGAGATTTAGTTTCAAATAAATTATGTTCTTTTGACGTTTCTAGAATCCTGAAAATGTGTCATGGTTTCCACAAAAATATTAGGTAGCACAAAATAGATAATACTAAATGTTTTTGGAACACCAAATCAGCTTATTAGATTGATTTTTGTAAGTATGTAACTGAAGACTGTAGTAATGGCTGCTGAAAATTCAGCTTTGCCATCACATGAAAAACATTTATTTTTATTTTTTTTAAATAAAATAGAAATATTAAATTTCAATTGTAATAATATTTGACAGTATTGGTGTTTTGTTCAAATAAATGCGGTCTTGGTGAGCATAAGAGACTTCTTAACACTTAATCTTACTGACCCTAAACTTTTGAACAGTACTGTACATCACTGTGAAACATACACATTAACTGAATAAATCTAAGACTAAATATTTGCTGTCACTACAGTTTTTGTTATTATGAAGGACATGTTCATGTTCATTTTGATTCAGGGATAGTCTCTTTTTTTGTGGCCCATGTTGATTCATTAATCTCCCTGCCTCAGCATCTATCTGAGCAGCTCTGGTTCAGCCAGGCTGCTGATGGTGACATTTGATGGCATTTGCTCACAGTGTGTAATCATTAGTACGCTGCTGTGAATGCAAATGCACCTCTGACAGGGAACAGGAAAGGTTATAAGGAACCCTATCAAGTTATACTAACAGATGATCGCAATCAATATATTACATAATCAACAGGTGTTGTCTTGAATGTGCACTTACGCCTGGACACCTGCAGCTGTACGCACTGTGCATGCCATGAACGCTTGCTTATTGATGTATTATTGTTTTCATTATTATGTAATTCATAGCGTACAATTGATTTCCAATTTGTTTGCACTACACAACAGAAATACAAGAGAGAGGGGGTCGTGGGATGGTCTATACCGGACACGTGTGACATGTCGTACACAGTTCCAGTCTGGTCAAAGCTGTTCATCAGCTGGTCCAGGCTGGTTTAATTTGTTAACTACACTCTAAAAACTTCAACATTAATAATACAATAACTACATTTTCAGCAGTGAAATCAATTAAATATACCTTATGAATTAATTAAATGCAAGTAAAAAATTTAACCATGCTACCATGAAAAACAAAAAACTGAGTGTGTGTGTATATATATATATTTGGGCCACTTCCATGTGTGATCTTTAATCATATATAGGTCTGATATAGGTCTTATAGAATGTCCAAGTAAAACGATTTTGAAACAGTCCACAATAAGCTGGTGAATTGGTAATAGGTGAGGGTCGTGTATATAAAAGGAGCATCTTGGGTTATAATAGGAGCATCTCAGTCTTTGCAAGCAAAGATGGGTCATGGCTCATCACTTTGTGCCAAATTTCATCAGAGAATTGTCAAACAAATCGAAAATCACTTTTCTTAAGGCAAGATTGCAAAGTATTTAGGTCTTTCACCATCTACCATGCATAATATTGTGAAAAGATTCAGGGAATCCAGAGAAATCTCAGTCTGAGTAGGGCCAGGCAGGAAACCCTTTGTTGAATGTTTGTGACCTTTGACCCCTCAGACAGCATTGCATGAGAAACTGTCATGCTGTTTCCAGGTTCTACTTCAGAATGGCAACTCATTATTGGCCAGCTCCTGCTTCAACATCACACGCATTTGTTGTGTTGCTCACGTGAACAGCGTCGGCCAATATTGAGCCGACATTTGGAAGTAGAACCTGGAAGCGCTGAACATAAACGGCGTAGGAGAACAACACAGAAGAGAAAATATTGTTAAATATAGTGTTTTTTGTTTTGTTTTTTCACACAAAAAGTATTCTCGTGGCTTCATAAAATTAAGGTTGAACCACTGTAGTCACGTCGACTATTTTAACGATGTCTTTAGTACCTTTCTGGACCTTGAAAGTGGTAGTTAAATTGCTGTCTATGGACGAGTCAGAGAGCTCTCGAATTTCATCAAAAATATCTTAATTTGTGTTCCGAAGATGAATGAAGGTCTTACAGGTGTGGAATGACATAAGGGTGAGTAATTAATGACAGAATTTTCATTTTTGGGTGAAGTAACCCTTTAAAGGCTTAGGTCTTTGCTTAGGTCTATTTTTATTACCACACAAAAAAAAACCTTTGCTCAAATTACTCGATTACATGTCAAAATAATCAACCGATTACTTGATTACCAAAATAATGGTATATTCATAAGTATTACGGTGAAAGCTCTATGCAAGCAAAACTTGGAAAAACTGTATGAGAAACTTTGCGCTCTTTCTCCTCAATCTTGTCTGTGTCCTCCTTATCACCTGCGCACAAATTTGCTGGCTTCTGTGGCACATCACCTTATAAATGAATTTGTAAATACTGACTTCAGTAACTTCAGTATAATTCCATGATGCACAACATCTTTATTTTTCTTTTTCACACACGGGCCAGTTCAGGATCATGGCCTGTTTCACACTTGAGCAATAAGGCTTGCAGTGTGTTAGTAACAACAGATCAAGATAACCAGCCACCTTAAAATGATTTGACCTGGAATGTATTGAATATTGACCTGCTGTAATAATCTACCAAAGATATTTATATGGATGGCATATGAGGATGCAGACTGAATGTTGTTTCACCTGTCAGATCATGGCATTCTGAGGGGAGATCATTCTTACTGTTGATTCAAATTAATCCAATGTGAGGAGCCAAATATTCCTAATGCAGTATAGTTCACTCTATTTTCAGCATTTGTTATATAGACTCTTTTCACAATTCCAGAGTGGGAACGCAGACGTAAACTATAGCAAGGAAAACTTCTTTAGAGGAGCATAAGAGACCCTAGCAAATATTATGTTCTTGTGCACTTTTGCTCCAGCGGCAAATGAAACAATCCACTATTGCATTTCCATGACTTTCCAAAAGAAGAAAAAAGGTCTTGAGAGATGAATTACAGCAGTCAGAAAAGCAAGAAAGATGTAAAATTGTCACATTTCTGACCAGTCTAATCTTATTTTCATCAGGAACATCTCAATATTATAACGGTTGTATTATCTCTCTTAATAAGTCTTTTTCTCACTCACTGTTATATGTGGGTGGATGGAGTGTATGGATTAAAAAGTCTGTGTAAACACATGGTATACTGTATTTGTCTTTTTATGCACCTTCTATGCAGAGTAATATTGCACTTTATTTATAAAATATATATAAACTATATAAAAAACAAAATTGGCTCATAGTACCGTATGGGGGCCTCTGACGATTAGAGGGATGTCCCATATATGCCAGTGGTAGCCCAATAGCAGCAGTGATAGCTAATTAAGTTTTTGTGTTATGTAGTAAAGAGTGATGTTTATTGAGTTGTTTTCATTCTTCCACTAGAACATGTGTTTGATTTAGGCTTGGGAGAAACCTGAGCTCCAGGGATTTGATATTCCAGATGTTTGTGTGAGTGATGGTCTCTCCTGAGGGAGAGCAGTTTTGGCCTTGGGCAGTGGGCTGCATTGATCTTAATGCATGTGGAGAAAGTAGAATGTAACTACAAAGTTGTATTCCCCATTCTCTCCATATGGGATGAATCTTGCTGTAACACAAAGAACATGCCAACAAATCAGTTGGTACTTTTCCATGTTGAGAAAGTGTGGGGGGGAAAAATGGTATGGTTATAATGTAATGAACAAATAGAAGTGTTGCTAATAAGAGAGAAGTAGAGTGATGTTTGCCATTGCGTGACCTATATGACGACGGTGTTTCTGTACCTTTCCACCACTCAGAATGAACGGTGTGTGTGTGTGTGCGTGTGTGTTCTTGTTTATATTACATCGTGGGGACCAAATGGCCCCACGATGTAATAAAAACCTGAGTTCACCTACATTGTGGGGACCAGCCAGCGGACCACGAGGGAAATGGATTAATAAACATACTAAATGATGTTTTTTTGAAAATGTAAAAATGCAGAATGTTTCCTGTGATGGTTAGGTTTAAGGATAGGGGTAGTGTAGGGGGATAGAATATGCAGTTTGTACAGTATAAAAACCATTACGCCTATGGAGAGTCCCCACTAAGATAGCAAAACAAACCTGTGTGTGTGTGTGTGTGTGTGTGAGAGAGAGAGAGAGAGAGAGAGAGAGAGAGAGAGAGAGAGAGAGTGAGTCTTCCAGGTCTTGATCTTTGTGACTGCTTCAATCTGAACCCCTACCGAGGGCAGAATTACCCAAGTATGTGCAGTCCTGTGATAACAGCTAGTGATGGCGTGTGTGTGATGTTACTGAGGCCGCTCTCCTTCATCATTTGAGAGTTATCAGCTGTCATTGTGAATGCAGTCTGACAGCACACACTGTGTTTGCTTCCTGATTTGTGCTTAAGATGGTTTACATGCTTTTAAAATTTACTTCAGAATCGTTTCTCACTGGTAGAAACCTGCAGACAGACACAGGTTTCTACTAGTATGATCAAAGCTATAATAAATAAATGTATCTTTGTTTATGTGTTCTCTTTTGCAGGACCCTGTATATGGGAAAGGAAAGCTGGCTGAGATCCAAGGGCTCATTTTAGGGATGCTAGAGACCTTCAACTATGAACAGGTAGTGTGTATGTATAATGTTTTCTTTTACAAATGCTTTTTATAATTGCAATTTAAAATAATTTTCTATTTGAAATTCATTTTAAAATGTAATGTATTCCTGTGATAGCAAAGCTGAATTTTCAGCAGCCAATTCTCCGGTATTCAGAGTCACATGAGTTGGTGCTCAAGTTTTGTTTCTAATCATTATTAATATTAAAAACACTTGAAACCATGTTTTTTTTCTTTCTTTTTTTCCTCAGGATTCTTTAATATAAAGTTCTAAAAAAACTGCTTTTTGTAACAGGGTGAAAAGCTGAATACTTCTTGATTTATCTCAGTAACTGCCCTGTTATTGGACCCTTGCACTCACATAAATTAATCATCACCTGCCTGCTGTGAATTGCACATTTCTACAACAGCATTTGTAAACAAAAACTCCAAGTAATAATTCAGTACCCTGTTATTTCAGATTCCATCAGATACTGTCACTGAACCATGGTATCACCACTTTTTTTGTTAGGGCATAGTGCAGGCTTTGTGAGGTGTTGATACACAGCCTGACTTGCAAGATAAATTATTAAATATATCTTTACAGTAGAGCTACCCATAGTGCATCATTAATGCCTTACTCTTCTATTAATTGCACTCTTGCTGATTTCAGACAGTAGCATAGAAATATACATTATTTACCTCTGTTAAATTATAATGAGTTCTTTTCGTACTGCTCACACAGCTCAAGCTACAGCAGCTCAAGCTAAATTCAGTGTTTTATATGATAATTGGAAATAAAATGTGAGGCAAAATCCTTAAAGAAAATTGAAAACCTTTATGCCACACCTGCCAACAGCAAGTGTTGAGAATATTTACTAGGACAAAAATTTTGATTATTATATTTCAAAATATATTTTTGGCCTGTGAAAATGAAATTATGTTCTACCTCTTTAAAAGCAGACACAAGTTATTTACTATCACAATTCCATGTTGTTTTACTTATTTTAATACTTGTATACCTTTTATTTGATTTATTCTCATCACTCATATCAGTAAAATAAAAAAATAAATAATAAATAAAAAGCTGGCCATACTATCATATATGGTCAGAGATGCTGTTAATATTGCAAGTAATGACAGTGGCCAAGATGTCTAAGGCATACAAGAAGCATCCAGCATGGTATGCATTTTGCAAATATCAGTAAAGGGTTGGTATTTATTGATTATATTACAGGCAGAAAAAGCTAATATATAACAATAAATGTATGTACTTAATCTGTGCCTCTCTACATCCAACTATTAAGAGCGTAGGGACAAGGAAATCTATTAGCTATATTTATAAAAACAACACAGTGATGCATCACACACATTCCTAAATAATTTCTCAATCCCTCTTATCGATGTTTTAGAGAGTGATGTCCTTCAGAAGAACTATCAAACTTAACTTATTCCAGCTTATCCTCACAGCTGTTTTAATCGGGTCAGTTGAGGGTGGTGTGTTATGAGAACTCATTATTGGCTGTTTCTTCGTTAATTAACAAGTGCATAATTGAAGAGGCTCTCTGGACTTCTCAGGTCCCATAATGGTTATCAGTGGCACGCACACAGCCGTGGTCAGAATTATTGGCACCCTTGGTAAATATAATCAAAGAAGGCTGTGAAAATAAATCTGCGTTGTTAATCCTTTTGAACTTTCATAAAAAAACACAAAAATCTAATGTTTCATTAAAGTAAAACTAATGAATGTGGAGTGGGGGGTGGGGTGTCACATTATGATAAACGTTTTTATCTAATACACGTTGGCCACAATTTTTGGTACCCCTAGAAATTATTATGAGTAAAATATAAAGTATATTCCTCTTCATATTTACAAATTTTAGAACACCAGGGTGACTAGGAACATGAAATTATACAGCCATGATTTCTTGTTTCACAGGAGTATAAATATACACAAAGGAAGATATTTGGAAGAATGTTTGTAACCAAGCAGATCTCGCCCCCCATTGACTACCATATTAGGAAAAAATACTATAGTAGTCAATGGGGAGCGAGATCTGCTTGGTAACAAAGATTCTTCCAGATATCTTCCTTTGTGTAAAGGAGAACAAAGACAGTTATACATGTTTGGAACAACTTGAGGGTGAGTAAATGATGACAGAATTTTCATCTTTGGGTGAACTATCCCTTTAAATACAAGGAACAAACAAAGGGAACTAGATGAACACAGGTGAACAGAATCTAATAATCAGTGATTAACCATAGTGTGTATGAGTAACTAAGGGAACTAATATAAACAGGCAAACGGGAACAGAGCAAGCAGAGAAAACTAAACTAAAACAGAACATGACACAGCATAACCGTTACACTTATTTTTTTAGTCTTTTAGTGTTATTATAAAGTAGGAACTGGATTAAAATCCTCCCTGGTTTTGGCTTAATTGAAAATCGACTTTGCTAGTGGTTTTCTGAAAGTCAAGACGAAATACAGTGGTATGCGAAAGTTTGGGAACCCCTTGCAGAATCTGTGAAAATGTGAATTATTTTAACAAAATAAGAGAGATCATACAAAATGCATGTTATTTTTTGTTTAGTACTGTCCTGAGTAAGATATTTTACACAAAATATGTTTGCATATAATCCACAAGACAAAAAAATTGCTGAATTTATTAAAATAGCTCTGTTCAAAAGTCTGGGAACCCTTGATTCTTAATACTGTGTGTGGTTACCTGGATGATCTATGACTGTTTTTTTGTTTTGTGATGGTTGTTCATGAGTCCCTTGTTTGTTCTGAGCAGTTAAACTGAGCTCTGTTCTTCAGAAAAATCCTTCATGTCCTGCAGATTCTTCAGTTTTCAAGGATTTTTTGTATGATTTTAAAATCCATCTTTTCACACTGAGGACAATTGAGGGACTCAAACACAACTATTAACCCACTAACTTTTGAAAGTTTTCACCTCCCGACTCTTAATGCATCGTGTTTCCTTCTGGAGCATCGGTGAATGTTTGAACCTTTTTTAATAGTTGTGTTTGAGTCCATCAATTGTCCTCAGTGTGAAAAGATGAATCTCAAAATCATACAGTCACTGCTGTAAAGGGTTCAAATATGCAAAAATCCTTGAAATCTGAAGAATCTGCAGGACATGGAGGATTTTTCTGAAGAACAGAGCTCAGTTTAACTGCTCAGAACAAACAAGGGACTCGTGAACAACCATCACAAAACAAAAAAACAGATCATCCAGGTAACCACACACAGTATTAAGAATCTAGGGTTCCCAAACTTTTGAATGGAGATATTTTAATAAATTCAGCTACTTTTTTGTCTTGTGGATTATATGTAAACATCTTTTATGTAAAATATCTTACTCAGGACAGTACTAAATAAAAAATAACATGCATTTTGTATGATCTCTCTTATTTTGTTAAAATTATTCACATTTTCACAGATTCTGCGAGAGGTTCCCAAACTTTCGCATACCACCGTAAACAAGAATGAAGAAAATTTCTTGTCTGAAGTTCCACCAAACTTGTCTGACATCTTTTTGCAATACTAATTTATTTGATTGATTTTTATTTATTATTGTGTAGAGTTGCTTTCTTCACCTTAGCTAGTTGTCTTTCAGTACTCACTTCTCACCTGAGGTCACTTGTAGGCTAATAGCGAGCAGAAATCTGCATCAGACTTCAATATATTCCCTTTTTTCCCTTTCTTCCCTTTCTTCCCTTTCTATTCTACATTTGACAACATAAATGCTAAATCATGCTGTTACTTTGGAGACCTAACCTTTGTAAGTGGCATCTGGAGTGCAATTTCTAAAGATGTTTTCGGTGGACATAATGTCCATGAATCATTTAAGTGTTTTAGTATGTTGCACAATTCACTGGAAGGTGCCTACACAGGATGCACGACTGTTGACGTGGTAGTGCAGTGCAACAGGCTGAGTTGTAGAGTTGCTTTCTTCACCTTAGCTAGTTGTCTTTCAGTACTCAC
Organism: Anabarilius grahami; assembly: GCA_003731715.1. NCBI lineage: Eukaryota > Metazoa > Chordata > Actinopteri > Cypriniformes > Xenocyprididae > Anabarilius > Anabarilius grahami. The sequence goes on from RJVU01023003.1 coordinate 770,530, forward strand.
TTCTCACCTGAGGTCACTTGTAGGCTAATAGCGAGCAGAAATCTGCATCAGACTTCAATATATTCCCTTTTTTCCCTTTCTTCCCTTTCTATTCTACATTTGAGAACATAAATGCTAAATCATGCTGTTACTTTGGAGACCTAACCTTTGTAAGTGGCATCTGGAGTGCAATTTCTAAAGATGTTTTCGGTGGACATAGTGTCCATGAATCATTTAAGTGTTTTAGTATGTTGCACAATTCACTGGAAGGTGCCTACACAGGATGCACGACTGTTGACGTGGTAGTGCAGTGCAACAGGCTGAGTTGTAGAGTTGCTTTCTTCACCTTAGCTAGTTGTCTTTCAGTACTCACTTCTCACCTGAGGTCACTTGTAGGCTAATAGCGAGCAGAATTCTGCATCAGACTTCAATATATTCCCTTTTTTCCCTTTCTTCCCTTTCTATTCTACATTTGACAACATAAATGCTAAATCATGCTGTTACTTTGGAGACCTAACCTTTGTAAGTGGCATCTGGAGTGCAATTTCTAAAGATGTTTTCGGCGGGCATAGTGTCCATGAATCATTTGTGTTTTAGTATGTTGCACAATTCACTGGAAGGTGCCTACACAGGATGCACGACTGTTGACGTGGTAGTGCAGTGCAACAGGCTGCCTGCACTGGATGTGTCAAAGTGAATGTTTTTTCATTAAAATCTCTTTCCTAAATAAAAGACAATGATAGCTACAGTATTACGAACTGGAATAAAGGAAAATAAAAGCACAGTAAACAGTCCGTAATAAAAAAGAACAATGCAAGCAGGCAACAAAACCAATAAATAGTAAATAGAACAAAGAAACAAATTGGTCTAACAGTAGTGAGAAATAGTACAGAAATTAAACTAATCAAAAAAATATGAAAAAATAAATATCTTTACTTTATGATTTAAGCATGCGCTGACTCTTAATAAAGCTACAAATGTACAATCAAGAGCAGTGAGTGATTTTAAATTTTTCTTTTGTTTAAGGGCACAGACAGTAGTAGGTATACAGTATTAGGTTGCTGTCACTTTAAGACCTAATGCACATATCTTATATACTGATAATCATCAGATTTTCTTTCAAATGTTTAAACAACAGCCGCTTAGCGATGTGTTCACCGTTCATAGAGCGTCACATCAGAGCAGTTAATCAGGCGCGCCATCATGTGGTCAGATCATTTTCTTGTCTTAACGGTTATCTCTGCTGAATTGTCAATATATATAATAGTAACGTTTGCTAACATTTAAATTCAAAACGGTGATTTCTCGATTTAAAAATAAAATCGTGGCAAAACATTCAATTCAAATTAATCGAAAAAATTGGAAAAAACACCCAGCACTAAAGAGAACTCATCTTGTTACTCACATGCTGACGGTCGAGTTTCTGTGTTCAGAAGTATTAAGCATGTCCCGCTCTTTATTTTTTCCATGCATCCATGCTTCATCACTCTAACGTGTCAATGACTTTAAGCAATTCACCCACTGAAAGGTGCGTGGATATATTTACATGCTGCAATATAAACAATATAACAAAACACTTAATAGTGTCACAACAGTATACTACATTAACAAAGTCTTGTATTTAAAAGACTACAAATGTAAAGAATAAGGCATCCATTATTGACTTTATCCATCAGGTCCTGATATCTCTGAGCAGCCTTTAAAAATAACAATATTCGACAAAACACATGTTGATCAGTTAACTTTAAATTTAATATCATATCAAAATATATATCAACTGTATTTACACTAAACTCAAACCTATTAGTAAAATTACTTACCAATTTTATGTTATTGCGTTTCAGCCACGATCTTCATGCAGCTAAACAAGATGGCCGTCAAACAAAAAATTATGAAACCAAACCTTGGCTTGCAAAAAAAGTCTTTAGAGTAACGATAAGGCACTTTTTTCAGTGTGCTACTGAAAAAGTTAAATGTGATTTTGTGTCATTTTCTCTTTCTTTTGCTTTCTCTGTCTGTTTAAACTTTCATCAGATATGGTATATGGTTGTGTGTTTTTTTTCTTTTTCTGTGAAAGTAACTGTGTCAGCGTGTGTTTGCCCTCTCCCTTCCATGACCAATGGGAATTTGCAGCTTGTCATTCAAAGGAAATAGTGAGGAAGGGGTGAGAATAACACCTGATTCCCCCTTCACACGCAACAAATTCTCCCCTTGTCCCCGCACAAAATTGAGACATAAATTACACATGCATAAATGCACACATTTGAACAATCCCTTAGGAAAGCTTGTCTTGGCATACATTTCAACATGCGCACTTTGTGAATTGCCCACATAGCTGATGAAATGTTTTGAAATGTATGTTCTATCCAATCCTCAGAAATGTTTGTGGGGGTTAAATGTGCTTCCTTATGTGTGTACTGTTTTTGCAGGCTTGTGTACTCTCATCAAAATGCTGCACTAACAGCAAAATGAAATAACACACATCAAACCCCTCTCTCTCTCTCTCTCTCTCTCTTTCTCTCTCTTTCTTCTTCTCTCCCACTCCTTAGTTTTTTTATATGACCTTGCTAAAACACATTGCCTCTGGTGAAGACACTATAAATGAAAGGAAATTCTTCAACTCTTGGAAATAAACTGAACCAATTTCAATGTCAGCACAAGCTCAAGTGTTAATCCATTTCACAAATTTCATGATATTTGGTTGTGATAGAAAATAAATGTTTAAGGGAGTTGAAAAGGCATTTGCTTGCCTGTATATTCTAGTGGTTAAACGGATCGTTGTTGATCCGTATGGACCAAGCCCCACGGTTCGGCATGCATGTAATTCGCGGATCAATTGCAAGTTTAACTGAAATAGAGTAAAAGGTTATCATTTGCACGTGTTTTGTCTTGCTATTTTACACATTAAATAGATATAAAACCATTCCAGCGCTAGTAGAGGGAAAAGAGATTTAATTCGGTAGACTATTGTACGCCACGATGTTATCATACATACAAGGCTCGCACGCACACACACAGAGAGGCGCGTTTCAGATAGCTCGCGAACTCCAAATTGATTTCTCTTTTGTGTCCTCAATACACTTGGATGGACACATACATGCATTATGTCAGTCAAAATAGCCCTCTCGGCAAGTATTCTCGTAAACACATTCGGTTATGTCTTAAGTGAATGTGGTGAGAATTTGGATGTGTGCGTGCATGGGGTCTTACTTTTAAAGTGACAGCAACCTATAAATACCTGCTGTTGTCTGTAATGTAAATCAAACAACAAAACATAGCTTTAACAAAGATTAATCTATATTAAATTTATACAGTGAACAGTGTCATTTTACATTTAAGTATTACATTTCTGTACACAAAAATTAATACTACAGACCTTATATTTATTTGTAACTTTGTTGTATTTATCTATTCTTGTAATTAGTGTACTGTATTTGTTCTTTTTACAGTCTGTTCACTTGCCTTTATTAATGTATTAGTTAGGCTAGTAGTTTCTGCTGTGGTATCGGAGTAGTTAAAGTGGGCTAAATAATAAATGCAAAGTTACCCCCCACTCCCAAATTATTTTTATTTTTTTGTGTTGATCCGAAAAATTATCAGATCCGTGACTTAATAACCGTGATATGATCCGAACCGTGAGTTTTGTGATCCATTGAACCACTTGTATATTCTGAGTCGTTGCACATACCCCCTTGGTTTCAATGGCAATAATTTAATACATTATGAATAGGCGAAGTACCTCCTTTATGTCTCTCATATCAAGTTCCTTTGACTATTAAGCATATTCTGTTGAATTGTAATTTTTATGATGCTGCTAGAAAACGCTTTTATTCAGAAACATGCTTGCATGGAATATTTCAAAATGTATCACCTGAATGTATTTTAGATTTTGATTCAGATTGACCTTTGTGTTTGCCATGTAAATAGCCATGATGCTAACATGGAGTAAAAACTTAATAAACAAACAAACAAATAATTAATACATTATGGCTAAATTCTCCCAGTGCCTGTGGTTATGAGACGAAATTAGTTCCCTCCACTCAGTAAACTGAAGCAGGATAGACACATAACTTGAACATTACTTGAACATTAATGTGTCAACTTTTTTTTTATTATTTGACACTTATCAGTATCAGAATATTTTGGCATAACTGATATGCCAAAATATTTCATAAACAAATGCGCAAAAGTGTGAGGAATGTGTAGAACTTTGATACATGTTCCAATTCTGCAGAAATATACTAAAGTTTCTGCAAAGTTCTGTGTGCTTATATGTAGGTGCTCTACTTATAGAGTAGCTTTTGTGAAGTTTACTTAAAGGGATAGTTTACCTAAAAGTTACAATTCTGTCATCATTCAATAGCATGTGACATTCATCACAGTGTACAATGTGACATCAGCTACCCATTTATGCTGTCACTTGCACTATTATTTAAGTGCTCTTTTCTCTTTTTCCCCTATTTTCATACTTTAATTCTCAAATTTTCTAATTTCATCACAGCCTGGACTCAAACCTGCATCATCTGAATGAGCAGGACTGCTCAATGTGTCTTGGGCATGTGTGCTGACCTCTACGCCATGACTCAGATTTTTTTGAAGACCTTTTCAATGGTTTGCTTACTTTTTCCTTTCTTTCCATCAGACGTTGTTGGAGACAACCACCAATCTGCTGAACTCTGATCTTCACTGGTCTCTGTCACATCTGCGTAAGGCAGTCAGTAAAGGGCTTCACCCAAGACAGGACCACTGCAACATCTGCTTACAGCAGTACAAAAGACGTCAGGAGAGTGAGGAGGAGATCATTATCTTCAGGTACACACACACACACACACATACAGTGGGGAAAATAATTATTTGATCCCCTGCCGATTTAAAAATTTTGCCCACTTACAATGAAATGAAAGGTCTATAATTTTATGGTACATTTAAACAACGGAAATTGTCAGAATATCAACAAAAAAAAATCATGTCATCTTGTTATGTGTATAAAAGAAACCAGTCCACAGAATATATATCTTCCATTCCAAACTCTCCACCACCATGAGCAAGAACAACGAGCTGTCAAAGGATGTCAGGGACAAGATTGTAGACCTGCACAAGGCTGGAATGGGCTACAAGACCATCAGCAAGAAGCTTGTTGAGAGGGAGACAACTGTTGGTGTGATTATTCGGAAATGGAAGAATTACAAAATAACCATCAATCACCCTCTATCTGGTGCTTCATGCAAGATCTCGCCTCATGGGGTAAAGATGTTCATGAGAAAGGTGAGGGATCAGCCCAGAACTTCACAGGAGGAGCTTGTTAATGATTTCAAGGCAGTTGGGACCACAGTCACCAAGCAAACCACTGGGAACACATTATGCCACGATGGATTGAAATCCTGCAGACTGCAATCCTGCAGTCCCCCTGCTCAAGAAGGCACATGTGCAGGCCCGTCTGAACATCTAAATGATTCAGAGAAGGCTTGGGAGAAAGTGCTGTGGTCACATGAGACCAAAATTGAGCTCTTTGGCATCAACTCGACTCGCTGTGTTTGGAGGGAGAGAAATGCTGACTATGACCCCAAGAACATCAACCTTATAGTCAAGCATGGAGGTGGAAACATTATACTTTGAGGCTGTTTCTCTGCTATTGGTACAGGATGATTTCACCTCATTGAGGGGCTGATGGACGGGGCCATGTACCATAAAATTCTGGATAAGAACCTCCTTCCCTCAGCCAGAACACTGAAGATGGGTCACGGATGGGTCTACCAGCATGACAATGACCCAAAATATACTGCCAAGGCAACAAAGGAGTGGCTCAAGAAGAAGCACATTAAGTTCATGGAGCAGCCTAGCCAAACTCCAGACCTTAATCCTATAGAAAATCTGTGGAGTGAGCTGAAACTTTGAGTTGCCAAGTGACAGCCAAGAAACCTTAAGGATTTAGAGAGGATCTGTAAAGAGGAGTGGACCAAAATCCCTCCTGAGATGTGTGCAAACCTGGTGACCAACTCCAAGAACAAGACCAACCTCTGTGCTTGCTAACAAGAGTTTCTCTACCAAGTTTTGCTTGGGGATCAAATACTTATTTGACTCACTGAAATGCAAATCAATTTATAACCTTTATACAGTGTGGATTTTTTCTGGATGTTTTTTCTGGATGTTTTGCTTGATATTTTGTCACTATCAGTTAAAGTAAACCTACCATAAAAATTATAGACCCTGCATTTCTTTGTAAGCGTAAGTGGTCAAACTTACAAAATCAGCAGGGGATCAAATAAGTATTTTCCCCACTGTATCATCAAACTCTTATTTCATGTGTAGCTGTGGGCACCTGTACCACTGCCAGTGTCTTCAGCGTAAAGAGGCAGGTGTTTTGAACGAGAGGCAGTACTCATGGAGCTGCTACAAATGCACGTCCAACCAGGGCTCACGGCCAGCGGACAGACCCAGCGCAGAGAACTCCCGAACACGCTCTGCTTCTCTGGCACAGGTCAGTCAGACAGTCACATTTCCCAGTCAGTTTTCACCCAATTATGATTCTATTGGATTTTACTCACCTCATGTCCTTCCAATGCCATTTTTTTCTATGGAAAACAATAAATGAATTTGTAACCCCTTAACTGTCATATCCCTCAAACAAAATCTTACTGAAAGCTACATTTTTGAGATATAAACCTAAAATTTGAAACACAACTTGATTGGATTTTAGATTTTAGCTTTGATTTTCTTGCAGTTTTAGAGTAAAACTGTTTTGTAAAATATATATTTTATATAAATTATAAGAAATCATATTTTTACATTTTCCTAAACTAAAACGTCAATTTTTTATTTTTTATTTTTTCACTTCTAAAATAATCTGTCAAATGTCCCCTTTATAAGGAGACCAAACATAAGTCTATGCTCAAAAGTATTCAAGATTTAAAACAATTTAAGTTGGGGTCTGTTCCTCAATAATGGGAGTGACCGTTAAGGGGTTAAAGAACCATCATACTGTATACAAGTTCATACAGCCTACATCAGTCAAGCCACCCAAAAACATGTTGGTGAGTAAGTAATTACTCTGATTGTTTTGGGTTAACTATTTCTTCAACACTCGATTTGATCTGTTCGTTCATTTGAACTGTTTGTTCATGTCTTTTTTTTTATCTCTGTGTACAGTATCTCTCAATCTATCATGAGCCCATCATAATATCAGCATAGAACAACCTTTCTTTAAGTTTGAAGAAGGGTCTTTTCATTTTTCATTCAGTTCAATCATGTTTCAATTCATCGTTGTATCTTTCTGTCATACACTCTTTAGGACTACAGCGAGTTCACATCCAAGGTGATATGATTTTTAAGTACTTTTATATGCATACAGGGTGTACGTATTTTCCACGCTAATTGGATCTCTCTTATATGGCTGTGGTGTATGTAAATGGTATGCAAATTGGTTTCTCAGCATGCACCTGTATTAGTAGTAACCACAGGAGGCTGACGGCTGCAGGCACAAAAGAGAGCTATGCTAGTATCACTAATCACAGAGGTGTTGCCACGGTGATTCTTTTGGAAGTAAAAAAAAAAATAAAATAAATCATGCCCAACCGGTGTGATTTAGAGTATTAGCAAAAACAAGCCAACTCTGGACCCTGGACACGTGTTGATTTATTCTTCACTGCACCTCAACAAAAGACTGGTATACTTCTGTAACTTAAATGAAAACAGAAATGTTAGTGTAAGCTAAAAGCGAAGGATTACTATGATGATAGTAATGATATGATGATAATAATAATAATAGATTCAATAATACATTAAAAATGCAATTCAGACATGCAATGACTGAATGCACCTCTTCTATGATGACCATATTTCTGTGTTATAATTACTATTATTAATTAATTAATTAATTAATACTATCAGAAGAATGTAAACAATTTCAGAATAAAATTCTTGAAAAGAAGACTTTATTAAATAGTTTTATGTTTTATTTCTTACGATTTATTTCGCTTACGTGTCTAAAGCATATAGAATACATTATAATCAGTGATGCTGTCTACACTGGATGTGGCCCTGCGTGACAAATTCCTGACAGCCCCAACTGATGCCCTGTTCTATTTCTGACGTACTTCAAGAACTTGTGCTACTAACATGAAGAACAAGTGGATTTGCAATGGTCGCTTGTTGTGACGCAACAATTGTTGTGTCCGGTGTATTTATTTAGAAAAGCTGCTTTACTGTTGGTTAATATTTGAAAAATGTTTGTCTGGAAAATCAAAGTCATATGGTGCGACCAACATGCAGACACATGGAGAAAAAAAAAAAAAGCATAAAACAACAAATGATATTATAGAGAAGACCCTTGCAGACCCTCATAAAATGATTATTTCACCTTTTTATGACAAGATGAAGGTATTGGGGGTAGTTATTACAACAAATCTGTATTTGAGCCTACGTATCCGTCTGTATCTCTACACTACTTTTGTCATATTCTGTCAACCATATTTCAACTGTTATCTCATGTGTTTCAGACCAAAGTGACGTCTGCTCATCGTGGGAATGTGGCAGAGGCTCATGGGAGAAAGGTAAATGAGTGGAATTACATTCTACAAATAGACTTCATTTGATTAAAGATGATTAAATTGTATGTGAGGTGAAAGAAATGTGCTGTTTTAAATATTTTATATTTGTATTGTCTGCTCATTTAGCCACAAACTTAATATCAGTTTAATTGAATTTAGATTTTAGATAGTTTTTAACTCTTTCCCCGCCAGCATTAAAAAAAAAAGAACAAAAAGTTGCCAGCCAGCACCAGCATTTTTGACCATTTTCACAAAACTTTCATGGCCCTCCAGAATATTTTGTTGTATGAATATCTGAACATAGAATATATCAAAAGAAAGAACAGAGCCTCTGCTTTTAAACAAAAAAACAACAACAACAAAATAAAACATTTTATTTGAGCTTCATGCATTGTTTTTTTATCAACACTTGAATGTGGGTAAGTTTCATAAAATACACACCATAAAAGCAAAAGGCTGTGAAAATCGTGTTTTTGTCAAAGACTACGCCTGGAACGGATTCAGAACAATGATAAAAACATAGATGGAGAAGATTGAGTCCATCAACACCCCCAAAGTTTACACAGTCATTACCTCTTCGTGGGTTCAAGATTTCATTTTGGTAACGCTTGGCAGTTTTGATTTATATGCTGTTTAATGTTTGATGATTGCGTTGGCTTACGTAAGCTGGTTTCAGCTTCTTCACTTGTTTTTGGATCCAGAGATTATGTACTATTTCAGAAGATGCATAATAGCGTCCCCTACTATAAAACAGTGAAAACATGAATTGTTTGAAAATTCCATTAATGGGAGTTAAGCGTTGTGTCATAAATGATAGAAAATTCTGTCAGTGGTGGGGAAAGAGTTATTACACGTTATTAAGTGGTATTACACGTTTACAATAAACGCTTGTTGAGTTGCGTTTTCTTTTTTCTATAACTGACAAAATTCAGCACTTTTAGAGGTTCACCTTTGCTCTACTTCAGCTAGATGGAGAATTATAGCTCTCTTCCACTCTGCCTTTTGTGTGTTCATTCATCCATGAAACGTAAATGGCTTTTTCCCTGCTGGTTCAAAGCAAATTAGCTTGCTTATGATTGCATTACACTCGCTCCCTTCTTTCATGCTTTTGTTTACTGGCGGGAATGGAGAGATGAAACTGAAGTCCTGCCCAGCTGTCTGTCTGTCTCTTTCTTTATTTCTGTCTCTCTCATCCACATTTCCATCTCTCATTTCTCTCTCTCTCTCCATTGAGCATTCATTGCTTGTTGGTCAAGTGACTTGGCGTTTTATGCAATGTGACAGTGAGCCTTAAAGACAAGACAGGAAGTGACATGAACCTTTTGACCTATTCCTCTTCTCCAGCACCCCTTCGTGCTCTCACTCCTCCAATAAACCCTCAGCCATTAGCATCACTAAGCACTCTGTTATCTGTAACAGGCGAAATTCAGCACTTTTCTTCACTTCTAAGGTTTCAGGAACCTGCTAACATACAGAATTATACCTGTGGAGACTTTTGTGTTAATTAACATGTAATGCTTCAGAACTCCTGCATGCTAATGATAACAAGGCTGACAGTATGACACACAGTAACTGCATTTTTTTTTTCTTCTTTTCATCTTTGAATGCAGTCCTACTGCAGCAGAAACTGCTTTTTAAATGCATAGCGACACATTTAAATGCAAGACTTTACTCATACCTCATAAATTTCATACATCATAATATATATTTAGATACAAAAAAGTAATCAAATGAATTACATGATATGCAGATGAATTAATTATTTTAATCAATTTATTTGCAGAGAAATGTCCCCAAATAAAGATAATTCAAAGATATTTTGTGACAGACGAAACAGTGTCTTTAGAAGTCAACATATTCTTTGTTTTATATCTGTATTATTGAACCTACAGTAAGCCTTTCATTACAAAAAGCAGCCCACAGCAATGCTTTCAGCCTGGTTTGTCACTCTGTCCAAGGCAGACTCTGCCCTTTTTAAATTTTTTATTAGGTCATTAGCAGCACTTTTGTAAGACTTTGTCTAAAGCCAAAAAGTAGTCAAATTTTGAATAACGTGTCTCAGTCCCTGTATTCTGTTCCAGTTTGTTGTAATCCTTGATACTGCTTTTGAATTCCAACCCGGTCTCATGAAAAGTAATTATAATTTGTACATGATGGCAAAATCATATGAGTTGGGTCCTACAAAAATGTACAACCTAACCCTAAAGCTTAACCATTATTGTAATAGGAAAAAAGTACCTTTTCAAGCAGCCATGCCATTGCTTGCTTCTACAAGTCTTCTTTTAGAGTTCTTTTATTGAGTATGTATCAAGTGTGTTTTAAGGTTGTATTATAGTATTGCGCAAGGAACTGCACAAAAATAAGTCTTTAATAACTGATAACCTGCCCTGTAATCAAATTTTGTGTGAAAAGGAATAAAAGTTGTTTGTGTTTTACTGCCAGTGATCTTTTCAGCTGGAAACTGCAGTGAATTGTATGTATGTATAGTATTTTTTTAAGTTTTTAAAAAATGTAGGTAGAGACACATTTTTCCAATGTTGAGCCTATGTTGCTAAATTAATGAGTAAAATTGATTACCCCAATTAAATATATAGTTGAAACTCATGAAACTCTTCTGAACAGCTGATTAGTTCACTTAAAGCTGATTGGTCGCCCAATCATTCTGTTTGTTCTATCTACGTAACCTATTTATTCCTGACTTCAAATCAGATCAGTTCATTGCAGTTCGCCATAGGATTTCGCTAGCCCTCCAACTTCCCCAGCACCACCTGCCTAGATCTGATTGGGGGTTCTCCCTATGTTCCTTGCATCAGCCTGAATTCAGTTCACTGTTTTCATGTGCATTTTTAGATACATCCTCACTCATCCAGCAGCAGTGTAGCAAATCAAGTCTATTAAGACCAGTACATTCCATGCTTATTAATAAATGCAGGTTAAATTCATTCCGAGAGTTGTCACGATTGAAATGTAGTATAGCCAAGAAAGAAAACTTTATTTTAAAGCTTCCTTGACCCTTAAATGCAGTGTTTTCTTACTCTTGTTGCATGTTGTAGGTACCTGTTAATGAAAAGCAGGTGTGTTTGTTTGTAATTGATGGAAACATGATGCTGAGGGTCTCAACTCTCTGTTATTGTACTCTTACTGTTTTTTTTGTTTGTTTGTTTGTTTGTATTTGTTTGTTTTTCTGATGCTGTTTTAAGTCTCTTCCTTTGCTACAAGAGACTGTTTAATCTCAACAAAGTACATGCTACTTCAAGTCTAGAAGAGGCTGAGCCTAAGTGTCATGAGAAGAAAAAAAACATCTTTTAGAAGTAGGTTAGACATTCTTTAAATGATTTCAACATCTTGTCTTGGCTCCTCCTGATGTCTCAAGGCACAGAAAAGTGGCCTTTTTACTGTTTTTTTTCCTGTTTTTTTTCCTCTAAGCAAAGGAAGCTATTGGCCCATCAAAAACTGTGTAATTGGTTTATTTAAATAAGTCTTGCGTAAATAACGGATTTAATGAACGCTCCACCAAATTATCTTACCTTTCCACAACACTGTCACGCAAAATCGACGTCCTCCAGCTCAGCGCCCCGCGTACGGAGACAGCTGAAACAGCGTGACAATGTTAATCTCCTTTCTGCTGAAGGGTGGGCACAATAATTGCATTTATTCTTCTGCAGTGACAGTAGTATTTGTCCTTTGTGCCACTCAAAACAGACTCTGATTATATATAGAGGCCAGTGAGGTAAAGTGAGGATACTNTTTTTTTTTTTTTTTTTTCTGGAACATTCTGTTGAAAACACTCTCTTCTCTGGGTGGAGTTTGGCATATCTTTAGGGTGTATGCTTGCCTTCATGCCTTTGGGACTAGAGAAGTCATTGAAGGATGACAGAGACTGAGAGGTTTTGGATCACTGGAGGCTGATTTCAGCCAAACCAAGTGATGAAATGATTCTGATTAGTGTGAAGGACACTGGAATGTGTCTTTAAATGTGTCACTATGTAAGATGTGCCTGTCTGTCATTTTAGCATCTTAACCACAGATTGCTGCTCTAAATATGGATTACTATAGATTAAATCATGTACAGTATCTCACAGAAGTGAGTACACCCCTCACATTTTTGTAAATATTTTATTATATCCTTTCATGTGACAACACTGAAGAAATGACACTTTGCTACAATGTAAAATAGTGAGTGTACAGCTTGTATAACAGTGTAAATTTGCTGTCCCCTCAAAATAACACAACATACAGCCATTAATGTCTAAACCACTGGCCACAAAAGTGAGTAAACCCCTAAGTAAAAATGTCCAAATTGGGCCCAGTGTCAATATTTTGTGTGGCCATCATTATTTTCCAGCACTGCCTTAACTCTCTTGGGCATGGAGTTCACCAGAGCTTCACAGGTTGCCTCTGGAGTCCTCTTCCACTCCTCCATGACGACATCACGGAGCTGGTGGATGTTAGAGACCTTGCGCTCATCCACCTTCCGTTTGAGGATGCCCCACAGATGCTCAATAGGGTTAAGGTCTGGAGACATGCTTGGCCAGTTGATCACCTTTACCCTCAGTAAAGTAATCCATGTCCTTAGTCTGCTTGTCTTCAGCAAACTGTTTGCGGGCTTTCTTATGCATCATCTTTAGAAGAGGCTTCCTTCTGGGACGACAGCCATGCAGACCAATTTGATGCTGTGTTGGGCGTATGGTCTGAGCACTGACAGGCTGACCCCCCACCCCTTCAACCTCTGCAGCAGTGCTGGCAGCACTCATACATCTATTTCCCAAACACAACCTCTAGATATGACGCTGAGCACGTGCACTCAATTTCTTTGGTCGACCATGGCGAGGCCTGTTCTGAGTGGAACTTGTCCTGTTAAACAGCTGTATGGTCTTGCCCACCGTGCTGCAGCTCAGTTTCAGGGTCTTGGCAATCTTCTTATAGCCTACGCCATCTTTATGTAGAGCAACAATTCTTTTTTTCAGATCCTCAGAGAGTTCTTTGCCATGTGGTGCCATGTTGGACTTAATTTAACACACCTGCTCCCCATTCACACCTGAGACCTTGTAACACTAACGAGTCACATAACATCGGGGAGAGAAAATGGCTAATTGGGCCCAATTTGGACATTTTCACATAGGGGTGTACTCACTTTTGTGGCCAGCGGTTTACACATTATTGGCTGTGTGTTGAGTTATTTTGAGGGGACAGCAAATTTACACTGTTATACAAGCTGTACACTCACTACTTTACATTGTAGCAAAGCGTCATTTCTTCAGTGTTTGTCACATGAAAAGATATAATAAAATATTTACAAAAATGTGAAGAGTGTACTCACTTCTGTGAGATACTGTACATTTCCCATGTAAATTCTTACAGTATTTGACCACATATAAAATGTATTGCAAGCAAACTCAACGTCAAAGTATTTCTTTACTTTTTTTCTTCCTGCTTGATATTGCCATCTTTTGATGTCATTTTTTTAAAATGTCACATCCATCAGGCTTTAATCACTTGTCTTCCCCACATCTTAGGCTTGTGTATGAAAATGTCACATTTGATGCGATTAGCACTCCTCCTCTGATTCTTGAATGGTTTATTTAGAAGTTGTGCAGTTTGCTATTTATCAAGTCCATATCTGGCATCCAGGGTTTGCCCCTTCATATTTCATATTGACATTCTGGTGTTTTTATATTTGTTGCTGATGTATTTTAAGCGAAATGTTATCCTTAATTGCTTTTAGAATTATCTGTGACCATTCTAAAGTGGTTCAGCTGGAGGATGTGACTTGTGTCAGGGCTGTTATGGTTCTGTGAGTGTGTTGATCTGTTGGCCTGGTGTGTTTTTCTCTCTGCAGATGTTGACTGAAGCCACTCTGGATGCCCAACAGACACAGGCCTGGGATCAGTTCCGCACTCTCTACAGAGGACCATCTAGGGTATGACTTACCTGAAATGCATCTTTTATTTCCATTCTCACTCTTTATATACAGTTGTGCTCAAATGTTTATATACCACTTGCAGAATCTGTATTTTTTTTATAGCATTTTAGTAGTCATGAAATATAATTTCAGTCTTGATGAAGCTATTTAACACATGCACTACCATTCAAAAGTTTAGAGTCTGTAAGATTTTTTTTTAAATTTTCTTAAAAAGACGTCTCTTAATCTCGAGGCTGCATTTATTTGATTAAAAATACAGTAAAAACTGTAATATTGTGAAATGTTCTTCCAATTTAAAATAATTGTTTTCTATTTTTATATATTTTAAAATGCACTTATAATGCACTCTAATGATGGTAATTGTTAGCATCATTACTTCAGACTTCAGTTTCACATGATCCTTCAGAAATCATTCTGATATGCTGATTTAGTGCTCAAGCTAGATTTTTTTATATTATCAATGTTGAAAGTAGTTATGCTGCATATTTGTATTTTTTTTAAGGATTCTTTGATGAATAGGAAGTAAAAAAAAAAAAAAAAAAAATTTATTTGAAATAGAAATCTTGTGTAACATAATAAATGTCTTTAAAGGGTTAGTTGAAAATTATGTTATTTATTACTCGCCCTTATGTCGTTCCACACCCGTAAGATCTTCGTTCATCCTCAGAACACAAATTAAGATATTTTTGATGAAATCTGATGGCTCAGTGAGGCCTGCATTGCCAGCAAGATAATTAACACTTTCAAATGTCCAAAAAGGTACTAAAAACATATTTAAAACAGTTCATGTGACTATAGTGGTTCAACCTTAATATTATAAAGCGATGAGAATACATTTTGTGCACCAAAAAACAAAATAATGACTTTTCAACAATATCTAGTAATGGCCGATTTCAAAACACTGCTTAATGAAGCTTCGCAGCTTTACGAATCTTTTCAGATCAGTGATTCGGAGCGCGTATCAAACTGCCAAAGTCACGTGAACTATTGAAATTGCGAAACACTTATGCCATAACGAAGCCTCATTTACTGAAATCACGTGACTTTGCCGCTCCAAACCACTGATTCGAAACAAACGATTTGTATAGCTTCGAAGCTTCATGAAGCAGTGTTTTGAAATCGGCCATTACTATTTATTGTTGAAAAGTCGCTATTTTGTTTTTTTAGCGCACAAAAAGTATTCTCGTTACTTTATAATATTAAGGTTGTATATCTTGCTGGCAATAGAGCCCTCACTGAGTCATCAGATTTCATCAAAAATATCTTAATTTGTGTTCTGAAGATGAACAAAGGTCTTACGGGTGTGGAATGACATGAGGGTGAGTAATTAATGACATAATTTTCATTCTCGAGCATCAGTGATTGATTGCATCCTTTTGTGATAGTAGTGCATGCAAGTCCCTGGTTTGTCCTGAGCATCGAAGTTGTCCACTGTTCTTGAAAAAAGTCCTCAGGTTGCATGCTGTTCATGTTACTCCCCACAGTTGCTCAGAGTCCTTCAATTGTCCTCAAGCTGGATCTCAACATCACTATTACAAAAGGCTGCAAGCAGTCATTGATACTCAATGAGGCAGTACATGATACTAAGAACCAAGACAAATTATTTTCATCATTTTATTTATATTTAATATATTTATCCTGTTGAATTAAATCAAGTATTCCATAAACAAATACATAATAAATAAATAACTAAATAAATGAAGCAAGATCCAGTTTTCATGATCTTATTTTATAAAACTGCTATGTTGCAGATTTCAGAGATTTTTAGTGTAGTCTTGGTCTTCATTTGAGAATACATGTGTCGGTGTCTTACAAGATTATTGCATAACAGCAGAGTGTTACGCAATACAATGTGTGTGTATGTATGTGTTGCCTTTGTGTACTTACTGGAGTCATTGAGTCTTACTGTTGAAGGGTCAGCACTTATCAGACAGAAAATCTGAATGACTTCATGTAAGTGTTTCATTTGAGCTGCTCAGTGTTAAAGGCAGCTGTGCACATACAGTATACTTATGTATGTGTGTGTGTATGGGTGGTTGGAAGACCATTCTCCTCTCTCTTAGCTTTGTATTTATGTGTACTTTTTCCAGATTAGAGAGCTGTAGTATTGAACCCTGTTCATGCCTTTATTTCCACTCATAGCTCTCTATCCATCACATACACACAGATGCACTCAAATATATCTCACCCACATGTACACACCCACATACACTCAACAGAATCAAATGAAGGCTTATGTCGACTAAGTGCCGCTGGCTAAATCCAAGTTGCCTTAGTGTCATATAGCATTTTATTTAAATGTGCCCTTGATTAAGAGGGACCACATTGCCCCCCATTTACGCCCGGTATCAATATTTGTTTACTTTGATCAGATAACACTTGACCGCATTAAAAGCCAGCCATAAATGTACTCAAGACGCATTATGATTTTATTGTGATTGGATCACTGAAAATGCATTTGGAGGTGGTCTGACATGGATTGTGACACACATAATTATATAAATACGTTTTTGCTATCTACTTTCAGGTAACTCTGTAAATAAACATTTATTTAATTTTGATGGATCAAGTCGTTAAAGGGTTAGTTCACCCAAAAATAAAAATTATGTAATTTATTACTCACCCTCATGTCATTCTAAGACCTTCATTCATCTTCGAAACACAAATTAGGATATTTTTGATAAAATCCGATGGCTCAGTGAGGCCTCCATTGCCAGCAATATCACCGAACCTCTCAAGATCCAGAAAGGTATTCAAAACATATTTAAAACAGTTCATGTGAGTACAGTGCTTCTACCTTAATATTATAAAGCAACGAGAATACTTTTTGTGTGCCAAAAAAACTAAAAACACGACTTTTAAACAATATCTAGTGATGGCTGATTTCAAAACACTTCTTCAAAGCTTTACAAATCTTTTGTTTCGAATCAGTGGTTTGGAGCATCAAAGTTACATGATTTAAGCAGTTTGGCAGTTTGATACGCGCTCTGAACAACTGATTTGAAACAAAAGATTCGTAAAGCTTTGAAGCAGTGTTTTGAAATACTACAGGACTGATGAATGCTCGAATCTGATTGGTTGATCATCGTTCTAAGGTGTGCAATTATTTTCAGGGAAACGCACGGCTAAAGTAGTTCTAGCAGGTCTTGACTGCATTACAGTTCCATATCACTTCGCCAAATGTTTTCAGTTATTTCAAAAGGTCTTTTCAGCCTACAACAGCAAAAGAAACAAAACCCACAACGGCACGACCAAACAAATAAATATAGTAAGTGCATTAATAACTGTATCAATGGTATTATTCTGCTATCAAGGCTCAAGCCTCCGTTACTATTTCTGGAATTATGTTTTGGAATTAGCAATGGAGGCTTGGGATGAGATGCGTAAGAAATTAGTCCCACACACAAGAGTGTTTTAAGGACAAAAACCTGACAAATGTCTTGAAATACACCATCGAAACAGTGTCTTGAGGTGTGGTAACCGTAGAATAAGCTGAATAATTGACTCCGGGCTGTTGAATTCTTAGAAGATAATGCACACCCGAGTTGCATTACCACCTCGGGTGTGCATTATTTTCTAAGAATTCAGTGGCCCGTCGTCAATTATTCCTTACAGATCTAAAGAAATTTTCAGTCAGATTCGTCTTTAACTTAATTCTGTGTTTCCTTTTTTTTGCCCATGAATTTTACTCCAAATGCAAGTGTTGGGGAAAAAAGAGAAATTTTTTACTATAACTCATAAATGTCCAAAAAACATTTTTACGCAATCCAAAAAACTCCCACACTGGTGAGCTGACTTTTTTCGGGTGCAAGTTGAGTATCACGCTTTTTCCTTTTAGCGTCTTCCTCATGTTTTTGTGTGGCAAGTCAAGTCACCTTTATTTATATAGAACTTTATACAATACAGATTGCTTCAAAACAGCTTTTCAGTGATAAACAGGAAAATAATGATCATTGATGCAAACAGAATTCAGTTCTGCTATAAATCAGCTCTAAAAAATTATTCAGCTCCCCTCAGTTCAATGTTAATTCAAATGAGACAATAGTGTCGTCATTCAAATTGGGTCAGTTCAATGTTAATTCAGTTCAGTTCAATAACAGTGTTGATGATGCAAAATTCATCAATTATAAAACAAAGTCGAATCAGCTATAAAGAAACTCTGCAGAAAACAGTGCTCTTATCATCCAGCTCAATTCAGTTAGTTTTGTTCTCATCCATTAGTGTCAGTGCAGTCATATGGAAGTAAATTAATGCCAAATGTTTTTGAAATAAAAAGCTTGTTGAATTGCACTAATTAAAAAAAAATGATGCATTGTATTTTTAAGGCTTGCATTTTTATGGGCTGAAATTCAACTTGGTCATATATTTAAGCTGTGAATATTTCAATTCAAAATATTTCACACATTTTAATTATTAAAAATTCAATAATTTATATTCACCTTTCAGATTTCACTTCCAAAATATTAATTGTTTAAAAATACAACCTATAAAATTCGACTAGCAATTTTCTAGGTCCATTTTATTTCGCTTCACAAATTCGCTTCCACAAATTCAGTGGTTCAAATTCGGCAGAAAATTCAACATTTCACATCCGGGAACTGCAGGAAAAGCAGTAGAGTACTGATGCATATCTCCATCTGCTGTTAGTCGACCTCACCAGCAGGTGCCGTTAGCGTGTGTTGACGAAGACCAAAGCAACAGTTAGAAACAGGTCATTCATTCATTAAAACGGATTTGCAGAAATAGAGCAAGCGGTAAGTGAACGTGTGATGATTATCAAGGCCAGTATAAATGCAAAAAAGCTGATAAAGACACAAAAGCTGCATTTATGTTTAATTCAGTGTCTTTACGGTTACTTTCCCTGTGTAGGCTACATGTAAGCAGCTTTCTCTACAGTGAGCGAGATTATAACGTTATTCCCTGATACTGATGTACAGATCAAATGTTAAATCTGAGGTAGACATATATTTCTCTCTGTTGTTTAGTTTTCTTAACTTTATATCACGGCGCTGTGTTGTAATACAAGGATTTCCCTCATACATCATTGGATTCCCCTGCCGTCGGGACATAAAACGCTTAACATAGCTTAAAAAAGACCAAACTTCCACCTGATTTGTGATGTAGGTTATACTATAGGCTCCAAGAAAGCAGATACTGGCATAAAGTTGGTTTGACGTTGAACGTTTGATATTCGCAAATTTAGGGACCGTCTCCAAAGTTACGACATTGGTATTCATGTTTCTACCTTCAATAGCATTTAAAGGGGACCTATTATGCCCCCATTTACAAGATGTAAAATAAGTCTCTGATGTCCCCAGAGTGTGTATGTGAAGTTTTACCTCAAAATACCCCACAGAAATTATTTTATAGCATGTTAAAATTGCCACTTTTTGGGGTTGAGCAAAAACGCGCCATTTCAGTGTGTGCCCTTTAAATGCAAATGAGCTGCTGCGCTCAGCCTAAGAGGGCAGAGCTTCAAGAACTCGTTCTCCCCTGTCAGGATTCAGTCGGGACACATTATAATGACAGAAACTGCGAATATATGCTGCATGGAGATAGAACAAGTATAGTTTAGTTCAATTACAGTTATAACTTATATTTTCATCTTGTTTTTATCCACTATATTAGTACAAGCCAGTTTACTGATGAGATTTATAACGTTTATTGTACTTCACACAAAATATGAAGCGTCTGTCTTCACTCTAGAAAATCACTGTAAGAGCTTAAAACACAGTGCAGGTGTGTATTAAAAATATTATCCATAAACTATAACAGCGAAGTACACAGAAACACTCCTTACAACTAACAGTAAACAAATATATAAAGATGATATCCCTTTTCGGGTGGTGCTTAATAAATTGTTCAACTTTATATCCGTAATAAAGTGCCCTCACCTTTATTACTGCCATATCCAGTATCACTCTGGAGACTGTATGTTTTGTATTGTCCCTTTGTATTGACATTCTTCACTAAGCAGTCCGATGTGAAATGATTTGCGCGTGTATATATATCGTAGTATGTAAATATATTGTACTATTGACACTTCATAGTGATGAAATGCATGAATGAGAATTAAAGAGTGCGAAGTGCTTGATATTAAAAGAGTTATAAGCGGAATATATCCTGAAAAGGAACTTTGTGCAGCGATCTTGCTGACTCGCTGATCGCTCTGCCAAAGTGCGCGCATGTGAACCTGCCTCTCTCAGAAGGCGATCGCGAATTAGAGACGTGCTCGTTGTTAAAGTGTATTAAGCACAATAAGTAGGGGTGGGCGATATACTGGTAGACACGATTAGCTGGTTGAAACAAGTGGTTTTAAACAGTTTAAGTGCAATTAGCAGCAAAAGACAACTCATTTTAGCATATGCACGCGCTCTCTGAGAGACTTTCCCAGCGCTGTCTGAGAGATGCGCGTCATGAAGCCGCTGCTCATAGAGCGCCTGAGGGCTGAACGGAGTACTTTTTGACGCCTAATTGGGCTTGAGCGGGTAAATACACATACCAATGTGCCAAAGTGACCACGTATTTGCAAGTAAACAGAGCCATTTATGTCTTAAGTGAAGGTACAGTTGAGAAAGACAAGGCTCGAGTTAATGGATCAGTGCAGTCAGTCTTGAAGGGACAGCATCCAAATTTACCTTCTGTCATTATTAATGCTAATCAAACAACAAAAAAACTGAGAAAATCTCTCACTGCTTGCTTTTGTAACTTTAATAAGAATAAATGTATATTTAATTTACACAGTAAAGACTATGCATCATTTTTTTATACCGTTGATTACTTTGTACACTTTCTTGAGCTTGAAGTTTTTTCTTGTAGATCTATTTCATCTGTCTTTGTTCTGTTGTAGTTTGTTTTCTTTGCTCTTTCCTTATCACAGTTTATTTGTCTTCAGTAAGCTTGAGAGTATTTTAGGCTAGTATTAATTTTCATCAATTGATGATAATTATGAAATTTCAATGATATGGAAAATGTTGATATCAAAATCTTATTTAAAGCAATAATAACTATATCATGATATATATCGTTATCGTGATATAAGATTTTGGTCATATCGCCCAGCCCTAGTTAACATTAGTTACTGTGAACTAACATGAACAATGAACTGCTGTATTTTTATTAACATTAACAAAGATTAACAAACAGTAACAAATGTATTTCTTATGGATAGTTCATGTTAGTTAATACGTTATGAACCTTATTATAAAGTGTTTCCAAATAAACTCAAGTAATATGTAAATATTGCTATGTATTTCACTACTGTATGGGATCATAGAAAAAATGCCATAATTTAAAGCTCAATAGCATTTGACAAGAATGATTTACAGTCACAAAACCAACTGTAAAGTGTTCATCTAGGTCTCAGGTCAAACAGTGATGCGCCCTACTCTCTCTCTCACACACACACACAAACACTTGAACTCACACAAACTCTTGTACACGCACATATTCAAACACACCCAACTCAAAGTACATACACATATACTTTTTTATTTTTTTTATACATTCATCACAATTCGTTCTACTTTGTTACTTTTATTTTTCCTGCTCATATAAATGCTTTGGCAACACAATGTAAAATTTGTATGAGCAGGATAATATATGAGCAGGAAAAATAAAAATGAACAAAGCTGAACAAATTGTGTGATGAACGTGTAAAAAAAAA
>RJVU01023003.1:802031-909450 GCA_003731715.1 Anabarilius grahami
GTGTGTGTGTGTGTGTATATATACAGTGGGTACAGAAAGTATTCAGACCCCCTTAAATGTTTCACTCTTTGTTATATTGCAGCCATTTGCTAAAATCATTTGTTAATTTTCTTCCTCCTTAATGTACACACAGATATTTCAGTTTTTCTTTTTTAATAAATCTGCAAAAATGTCAACAATTCTGTGGTTTTCTGTCAATATGGGGTGCTGTGTGTACATTAATGAGGAAAAAAATGAACTTAAATGATTTTAGCAAATGGCTGCAATATAACAAAGAGTGACAAATTTAAGGGGGTCTGAATAATTTCCGTACCCACTGTGTGTATATATATATATGTATATATGTATGAATGTTTGTGTGTATATATTAGGGGTGGAACGGTTCAGATTACTCACGGTTCGGTTTGTGTCATGGTTTTTGGTTTGGTTCAGTATGTGCTATGTTCAGTAAAAAAAATACAGGTCCTTCTCAAAAAATTAGCATATTGTCACCTCAGTGGGAAGTCTGTGGGAAGGAAAAAGTGTGGCAAAAAACGCTGCACAACGAGAAGAGGTGACCGGACCCTGAGGAAGATTGTGGAGAAGGACCGATTCCAGACCTTGGGGGACCTGCGGAAGCAGTGGACTGAGTCTGGAGTAGAAACATCCAGAGCCACCGTGCACAGGCGTGTGCAGGAAATGGGCTACAGGTGCCGCATTCCCCAGGTCAAGCCACTTTTGAACCAGAAACAGCGGCAGAAGCGCCTGACCTGGGCTACAGAGAAGCAGCACTGGACTGTTGCTCAGTGGTCCAAAGTCATTCGGAAATCAAGGTGCCAGAGTCTGGAGGAAGACTGGGGAGAAGGAAATGCCAAAATGCCTGAAGTCCAGTGTCAAGTTCCCACAGTCAGTGATGGTCTGGGGTGCCATGTCAGCTGCTGGTGTTGGTCCACTGTGTTTTATCAAGGGCAGGGTCAATGCAGCTAGCTATCAGGAGATTTTGGAGCACTTCATGCTTCCATCTGCTGAAAAGCTTTATGGAGATGAAGATTTCGTTTTTCAGCACGACCTGGCACCTGCTCACAGTGCCAAAACCACTGGTAAATGGTTTACTGACCATGGTATTACTGTGCTCAATTGGCCTGCCAACTCTCCTGACCTGAACCCCATAGAGAATCTGTGGGATATTGTGAAGAGAAAGTTGAGAGACGCAAGACCCAACACTCTGGATGAGCTTAAGGCCGCTATCGAAGCATCCTGGGCCTCCATAACACCTCAGCAGTGCCACAGGCTGATTGCCTCCATGCCACGCCGCATTGAAGCAGTCATTTCTGCAAAAGGATTCCCGACCAAGTATTGAGTGCATAACTGAACATAATTATTTGAAGGTTGACTTTTTTTGTATTAAAAACACTTTTCTTTTATTGGTCGGATGAAATATGCTAATTTTTTGAGATAGGAATTTTGGGTTTTCATGAGCTGTATGCCAAAATCATCAGTATTAAAACAATAAAAGACCTGAAATATTTCAGTTGGTGTGCAATGAATCTAAAATATATGAAAGTTTAATTTTTATCATTACATTATGGAAAATAATGAACTTTATCACAATATGCTAATTTTTTGAGAAGGACCTGTAGGACAATTGTCAAATAAAGATAAAGAAAATAAAAACAAATAATCTAACTACAAGAAACAGCACAAATAAATACATGAGAGCTAAGATACAAATAAAATAAACAATGCTTTACAGGTTTTTCAGGTATATAAAAGCTTTCAGGTACAGAAATTGAATAAAGTAATCAAATTTAAAATAACACTGCATATAAACTTCTTTGAATAATTAAATAAATATGAAACATTATTGAAGTTACAAAAGCTATTCAGTCAAGAGTGATTTCTTTGTCCTTTGTCATTTGATTAACATTAAAAACAGAGAGCAGGAATATTAGACTGCTGTCCCTTTAAGACATAATTCAAAGATCCAGTACACTGATACTGATACACATATATTGTCTGTCTCGTTTTTCTCTTAAGACATAACCTACTATGTTTGTTAGGATACTCGCTAAGATAGGCATGTTGACATAATTTTTGTGTGAATTTGTCCGTTCAGGTGCAACACTTGAAAGAGAATTTGTGAGGGAGTATTTACGCACTGTGACACGGCTCTCCATGTACGCGCTTCGGATAAGTACACACAAATCTCCTCACAGGGTGCGCAGGTTCTCTTTCGCATCTTACTTAAATTGGCAAGGTTTAGACTAAAACATACATTAGCCGAATCCGTCTGTTTTACACATTGTTTCAACAAAACCATATTATAGATCGTCGTCAGATTTGGGATGCACTGCGGTGTAAGCACGTGCCAAACGGTGGTTGGAGAACCGAACGGTTCGATTTCTTTTTCTTTTACAGAGAACCGTTCCACCCCTAATATATATATATTTATTGTCTTTTTGTCATCTCTCATGCCTATATATACACGTGTGTGTGTGTGTGTGTGTGTGTGTGTGTGTGTGTGTATATATATATATATATATACACACACAACAGAATTCAAAATTCACCATAATACTTAAACTCACAAGGGTGGGTTGGTGGGTTGGATGGATGGATGGATGGATGGATCCATCTATCTATTGATCGACAGGCCTATCTGTCTGTCTGTCTGTCACAAATTATTGTTAGAAAATGTTGTGTAACAAAGTATTTTCAAAGATTATTTCAGACCCCTAGCAAGTTTTCTATTTCCCTTGTACTCGGACACCAGTAATATCAACAGCTCGATATCTATGTGAAAAGACTGTTCTGGAAAATTGCTTGCTTTGTCACACTTTTCACCTTTATCCATATATGGAATTTACAGTAGGCACACAGCAGTGTGTTTGTCCTTTTTCATATTCCACACTTTGAGAGCTCTCCACCAATGTAATAAAATCATACACCATAGTTTTCTCACAAAGGCGAACTTTTCATACAGCGCCTCCGTATACTGTATGACTCACCCTGAAATGCCATTACAAACTAGCGCATTCAGTAGTACAACACATATACAGATATGCTGTAGTGTCTTTCCTATAGAAGCAACTAAATCTTCCTTAAACAAACAGACAAACAAACATGTCTATAAGTTTATCCTATAGCTGCAGTAAAAACATGGTTACCATAATATCTAATGCTGGCTCTTCCACAGAGATGTATGAGCCTTTTTAGTAGAGTGGAAAATTGCTCATAGTAAAGTATGATCGAGAGACTGTTACTGGCATTAGATGTGCCCAGAATTCATACTCTGTGTTTAGCCTGTTTGCTAACAGTATGGGGGTAATAAGTCACCGAGGTGACAGAGGCGATGATTAGCCACTGACGTGCTTTCTGTGTCTGTATTTGCTTTTATCCCTGTCACTCTCCATAGCCTTTGCTTAGCAGGTGTCCGGTTTAGATAGGGAAACGAAATAGAAAAGAAAAGAAGAGTGATTGAGGAATAGAACTATGGCTTATAATGGTATTCTGTTTTGAAGACTGCTAATAAATGGCAGAAGAAAGAAGACAGAAAAAGAGTGAAATGAAATTAGTTGATGCTGAAAGTTGTTTTGTCAGGGGAAAAAAAGGGAATGATGGAATGGGAGTGGATGGGAATGAGGAAAGGGAAATATGAGTGAGATCAGAGAGGGAAAGAGAAGATAAAGATGCAAAGGAGGTCTTCAAAGTGAAGCTGGAGAGAGAAGGATAGATTATGCCGTTTGATTCATGCTGTTTCGTTAAATGCACATTGATTGCTCAGGCTGTAACGAGGTCCCTGCTGAGAATATACACATTAATGAATGACTCTGGACAGCCCAATACTGCTAATGAGTGGGGGTGGGGGGTTGCTTTACATTTTTTTTACACTGTTCTGTATATCTCACTGTGTGGTGCGACCAGGCCCGGCGCCACGAGGGGGCAAAAGGGGGCATTGCCCCCTCAGATCTGATTTGTGCCCCCTCAGTTTCAATTCATCCCCCTTCTCCCCCGAAACGCGATCGATTTTAATCCTTTAACGCGTACGATCACACCGGTGTGATTAGAACATTCAGTGCGTCTCTGCTAAATTCAAACCTGCTTTCACGCTGCTGGCGCTGAGCCAGAGATGGACACGCTCAGTGCTTTTCATATTTCACAACTATTCAGTGTTTTCAACCACATAATGTTTATTTGAGGTTTCAGACATTTAAACAGACATTAGGCTATATATAAAAAATACATTTATAGTTTGTTAAATGCAAATTCCGTACACTGATATGGAAGCTGCAATAATCCTTTCAATTATAATTTGACAAAGTTTTTTATTCATATCAGATAGGCTACATTGCGTATGAAACAATAATGTTTACTCTCTTCTCCCAGTTCACCAGCCACTTACGTTTAGCCTATGTATTTCGGGAAAAATGGATGAATTTATGTGATGTCCGACAGACTAGGGCTGGGCGATATGGCTGAAAACCGTATCACGATATCAGTGTTTCATATCGGTCGATATCGATAATTATTGATATTTTTTATGACCCATTTAAAATAAGGACCAGGAGAAAAATATATTACATTTAAACATTTTTATTTCAAACTTAACCTTCCTCTGATCATAATCCCCTCAGTTATTAAGACAGAAATGTCAACAACCATGGAAAACTCAAATAATTAAAATGTAAACATAAGTCTAAAGTAGGGTGACCACGTCCCGCATTTTGAGGGACAGTCCCGAAATTAGGAGCTTTGCCCCGCGCAAGACTTAAGTAGTGTCCCACATTTCATTTATGTCTGTAATTTTTTTTCATCCCTGAAATTACAATACCACAGTAAGAAATATAATAAAAACTGTGAGCATTTACAAATCTATTTGTGCAGCCGTCATATTCTAGCTGTGAAAATAAATAACCAACCAGCGCAACCATAGAGAGAGGTTTTCCCGCTGATGACAACTGAGTGGACAGCGCAAAGAGCGATCCTCATCGAAGTCGGTATAACCAATACAAAATTGCGAAATTCAGACACGACTTTCATCTCACGTTAATATTTCATTTAATGCGGGTTCTATGGCGTTATTATATTGAAAAATGTCGAGAGCGCATCAAATGCGTGAGCAATCTCTCCTCAAAGGCAGATTTCTCTGCACAAAACTGGACGCGCGCGCTCTCGCTCAGATATCACATCTGCGCGCTCAAACTTTTGTCCTCCTGCATGTGCAGCCGTGAATCTAGAATTTACTTCTCTCCAGGATTGAATGTTGCCATAAGCGCAACATTATAGTGTGGGCACCCACCGGAAGAAACATTAATCGGCGCATATGCTAAGTTTGCCAACAAATGTAAATCAATATTTACATAGCGTAATAGTTGTAAATTTATCTGTCTCATGTGTCCCGCAAAATCACATCTACTGTCCTGCAACAGATCAATAGTCAGGTGGTCACCCTAGTCTAAAGTCACAATGAACACTTTTCCTCTTTTATTTACAATTTCCTCGCTGGCTGCGGCACTCATTTTCTGCTTATCAGTCGCCGGTTACTGAAGAGGAATCCAGCAGACAAGCACGAGACAACGAGTGCCTTTGTTAATGCAACCAAACTTGCTTTGCAACCTCTGTTTTCTTCCGACGAAGAATAAAAAATATCGAACGTTTTATCGAACACATTTTTTATTGATATCGATCACGTGTCTATCGCGATACATATCGTTATCGTTTTATCGCCCAGCCCTACGACAGACCCTCTGTTTTATCAACTAATATGATCATTATGGTGTTTAAACAACAAAACACATTCGCTTCCACATATTTGACAATCGGAATATATCTTATAATTTATGATATAGTTAACAAGTTTGGACATAAAGGGACATTCAAAAATGCTTAACGTGAAAAACACTAAACGTGGCTTAATGTACTAAAACAGATTAAAAGACCAAACTCAGAAAACATCATACTAATAAACCATATTACTGTATGTACAGAAAAGCAGACAAGCCCAGAATATGAACAAAATGCGTTAAATTACATGTTGTGTTTTCCTACCATAGAAAACCGTTAGGCTATAAAGAAAACGCTTAATGTCGCATAATGTAGCCTAAGTGATATTAAAAGATCATATTCTGCACAAGCCAATTTTTCTGTATAGTATGCTTTATTAGTATAGTGTTAGTATGGTCTTTAAATGGCACTGTCTACATTTTTAAGCGTTTTCTTTATGGGAGGAAAACGCTAATTAACGTGTAGCTAATTAAACGTGTTGCGTTCATATTCTGGGCTCATCTGCTTTTCTGTTCGTAGTATGCTTTATAAGTATGGAGCTTACTGCTCTAAAATAACGGTCTCCTTAAAAGAAAACTCACGCTGGGGGCTCATCGATAATGATGCTTGCCTCCTCCAGAATTATGAATGCCCCCCAGTTCGTGTGTCCTGGCGCCGGCTCTGGGTGCGACCCATGTTACTGCATAACTTCAATTATTGGCATGAAGTGGTGTATGAAATGCACGTTAAAGGGATACTTCACCCAAAAAATGCATTTACTCATGCTCATGTCATTCCAAACCTGTATGATTCTCTTTCTTCTGTGGAACATTACAGGGATAGTTCACCTAAAAATAAAAATTCTGTCATCATTTACTCCCCCTCATATCGTTCCAAATCTGTATAAATTTCTTTGTTCTGCTGAACACAAAGGAAGATATTCTTAAGATTGTCAGTAACCAAGCAGATCTCTTCCCCCATTGACTACCATAGTAGAAAAAGAAATACTATGGTAGTCAATGGGGAGCGAGATTTGTTTGGTTACTGACATTCTTCCAAATATCTTTGTGTACAGCAGAACAAAGAAATTCATACAGATTTGGAACTTCTTGAGGGTAAATGATGACAGAATTTTCATTTTTGGGTCCACTATCCCTTTAAGATATTTTGAAGAATGATGTAACTAAACAGTTTTGGTAAACGTTGACTTCCATTGTCAATGGAATATCAAATTCTAAGAAATTCAAACAGCTTTGGAATGACGTGAGGGTGAGTAAATGATGACAGAATTTTCATTTTTGGGTGAACTATCCATTGAATGACAGGTGTAATAGGGGCCATAAACCCTGAATTTAAAGATGTTAACCTACTACTCTGCAAACAAAATCAAAAACAAAACTAACAAACCTTAGCAGTCATGTGCAGATAAATTGTGTTTAAAAAATATATATATATATTAGAGGGCAACAGAATAAAGCACTTTGAAACAGTAAAAAGCTTTTAACACCATTAATTTGTCTTTTATTCATCATTATTGTTGTTTTTTGTTATAGTAATTAATTACTATTTTAACTTTTATTTTATTTATTAATAATTGTTTTCCTACCTTTGCCCTGCCATACTTTTCATTTCTGTTTTCTTTGTTTTTCAGCTTGCTGTTCTGACAGAACTCACCCATTCTCATGGCAATGAGAGGGCCGGTCTGTCGAATCCTGCCCCTCCAGGAACAGGAAGTATTTATCACAGCGAGAACTTCCAGTTAAAGCTTTCTCCTCCACCACTGGTGGAGGAGTAGATGACTCCGCCCACTGTTACAAATCTTAATAAAGCACTACCATGTCTGTACAGAACTCATGTTTGAGATTTTGTGTTTTAACAAACTAGCAATGCTTTGTTAGTTACCACACTACTCCAGTTCTTGCAGTGTCAGATCAGATGATACAAATTAGTTGACACCACATCTTTTAATTGAGTTAACAATTAGTTAATATATGTGACCCGTGCTGGAAAAATGAGTCGCAATGAGGAAATTTTCAAAAAATAGTTATTATTCTCATATTCTCTATTAAAATCTTCAAAATGATGTATGATTTATTGTAATCCAGAACAAAATGACTGAGCTACACCTGTTTAAAGTTGATAGTCAGCAAAGTCCATTTTAAAATCCAGGTAATACTACCAAATTTGGCACAAACCAAGTCAAATCCCATATCTATAGGAGAAAAACTTTTTTACATGATTCCACAATTGTTTGGTTAACATTAATGAAACAGACAGCCTATATATTAAGACCTACTGTATCTCACGGATCTAATATAATGTTACACATCAGGGGCCGTATTCACAAAACATCTTAAGGCTAAAAGTAGCTCCTTACTTGCCGATTTAGGAGAAACTCTTAAAAATAATGGGCGTGTCAGTCCTAATTTTAGGAGTCCTAAATTTTTGCTCTAAGAGTATTTCACAAAGCATTTTAGCACTAAAACTAGCTCCTAAGTCTGTGAAACGTTAGGAGTAGTCAAGAGGACTCCTAAATCAAAAGACCAAATCACAAACAGTCCTAATCCACCCAAAGACACTGTACACCATTGAGGGAATAGCGATAGAGCCTTGGGTGCTGAACCTTTTCTTCATGAATGCAATACATTTTGATTCATAGATTTGGATCTACGATGAGGTGCCAAAAAAAAAATGTATTATAAAATTAAATATATTCCTCCTCTCGAGCTGATTAGAAAGACCGTTTGAATGTGTTTCTCCCAAACTTTGTTTATAAAACATAATTTGTCGCTTGAATGCTGCATTCTCTTGAGATGCAGACATCCAAGAAGTGGACAATTAACTGTATATACTAGTTTAATTAGTGACACTTAGCCTACATTTTAAAACCTTTATGGCAACAATATGGCAATTTTATTTTGACTATGGTAACATTTTTATTAAAAAATATTTATTTGAATAGGCCAACATTTGTATTTTATAACCTTTATTTTAATATGGAAACATGACACCTCATTCTACAATATTCAGGAATCGCTGACTTCTCCCCCATCAGACAATCACTGTGTGTATAGTCCATAGCAACGAGGTGAACCCCGCCCTTACTCTTAGCTTAAGACTTCAGTCAATTCCTTAGTAAAAGTTTGTCTCAGCAGCTTTGTGAATAGGTTTTAAGAGAAAACTCTTAGCTAAGAACTTTTACTGCTATTTAGGAGAACTCTTAGTGGTAAGATAAAATGTTTTGTGAATACGGCCCCAGATGTTTTTCCCCAACAGTTAACCAAACATTCACTTAAGACATAACAAATAATCTTTGTGTGAATACTCACCAAAACAAATTTTTTGAAATACTGTAATTCTGTGTAGATATGTTTAGCCTATATCGGGATCGCAACGTCTTTGTGCGCACGCTTGTGATCTTGTCAGTCAGCGTAAGATCGTTTTGTTTACATCAGCATGAGTTACAAAATCAAATTTTATTAGTTCAGACTCATGCCATTGAGAATTTGCTATGAATATTCACAAAGTTGGAATGCTACGCTTTACGATACCAAACTTGTGCTAAGGGGAAGCACCAGTCGTCCAGAAGCGAGCAGAGAAAAACTACATTTTTCATGGTCAAAGGGAAGGTACTCCTCTTAGAAAACGTACAAATAAAGATACTTTTAGATGTTTAATTGCTATTTGGAGCATTGGGATCGCTAGCCGACAGCTTAATGAACTAATTTTAGTGAAAACTTCCTCTTGTTTTACCTGTAGCTCGAAATTAGGGTCACATACAGTGGTGTGAAAAAGTGCTTGCCTCCTCCCTGATTTTTTATTTTTTTGCATGTTTTTCACACTTTAATGTTTCAGATCATCAAACAAATTTAAATATGAATCAAAGATAACACACAACATGCAGTTTTTAAATGAAGGTTTTTATTATGAAGGGAAAACAAAATCCAAACCTACATGGCCCTGTGTGAAAAAGTGCTTGCCCCCTAAACCTAATAACTGGTTGGGCCACCCTTAGCAGCAACAACTGCAATCAAGCGTTCGCGATAACTTGCAATGAGTCTGTTACAGCGCTGTGGAGGAATTTTGGCCTACTCGTCTTTGCAGAATTGTTGTAATTCAGCCACATTGGAGGGTTTTTGAGCATGAACCGCCTTTTTAACGTCATGCCACAGCATCTCAATAGGATTGAGGCAAGCACTTCTTCACACAGGGCCATGTGGGTTTGGATTTTGTTTTCCCTTCATAATAAATACCTTCATTTAAAAACTGCATGTTGTGTTATCTTTGATTCATATTTAAATTTGTTTGATGATCTGAAACATTAAAGGTGCCCTAGAACCCCTTTTCAAAAGATGTAATATAAGTCTAAGGTGTCCCCTGAACGTGTCTGTGAAGTTTCAGCTCAAAATACCCCATACATTTTTTTAACTGCCTATTTTGAGCCATTATTACATATGCACCGATTAAGCACGCGGCCCCTTTAAATCTCCCGCTCCCCATCCCCGCGAGCTCTCAACTGCCTTAAACAGCAAACACAAAGTTCGCACAGCTAATATAACCCTCAAAATGGATCTTTACAAAGTGTTCATCATGCATACATCGATTCCTGTGAGTATAGTATTTATTTTGGATGTTTGCATTTATTTCTGAATGAGTTTGAGGCTATGCTCCGTGGCTAAAGCTAACATTACACACTGTTGGAGAGATTTATAAAGAATGAAGTTGTGTTTATGCATTATACAGACTGCAAGTGTTTAAAAATAAAAATAGCGACAGCTCTTGTCTCCGTGAATACAGTAATAAACGATGGTAACTTTAACCACATTTAACAGTACATTAGCAACATGCTAACGAAACATTTAGAAAGACAATTTACAAATATCACAAAAAATATCATGTTATCATGGATCATGTCAGTTATTATTGCTCCATCTGCCATTTTTCGCTGTTGTTATTGCTTGCTTACCTAGTCTGATGATTCAGCTGTGCAGATCCAGACGTTCTGCCCTTGTCTAATGCCTTTCATAATGTTGGGAACATGGGCTGGCATATAGAAATATTGGGGGCGTACACCCCGACTGTTACGTAACAGTCGGTGTTATGTTGAGATTCGCCTGTTCTTTGGAGGTTGTTTAAACAAATGAGATTTATATAAGGAGGAGGAAACAGTGGAGTTTGAGACTCACTGTATGTCATTTCCATGTACTGAACCCTTGTTATTCAACTATGCCGAGGTAAATTCAATTTTTGAATCTAGGGCACCTTTAAAGTGTGACAAAGATGCAAAAAAATAAAGCATGTTACTTATTCTGTATCAGAAATGGGTTACACTTTGTGTCCTTGTTACAGTGTAATTATACAAATAGGTACTAAGTAATATTAATTAACAACATGTACCTACTATATTTGGTTTGGTTTAGGGTTAGTTGCATGCAATTACACATAATTTACTGTTATTATTATAGTAAGTACATATAAGATGTGTAACAGGAACACTATAAAATACCCAGAAATGTTAAATGGATTAAAATCATTTATATTGTTAAACACAACCAAATGGCCCACAGTCTTTACACTTGGCCCGTGGCTCTGTAATTAGTAGCTTAACTAACCAAGGCCAATAAAGAGAAAGAATGTGTAAAAAGATAAAAAAGATATCCACTGAGGCAGTGTTAACTGTTCATGAGAGAAATTCATTGGATCCATTGGCCTGTGGGAAGAAGCTGCTCTTGTGCTTCGGTTCTCTGTAGCGCCTTTAAAGCTCAAAGAGATTGTGGTTGGGTGTGTGAAGTCTGCATTTGTTTTTCTTTTACCTCTCTTCAGAAGTGTACAAAACATGGACTATGGTTAAGAGGGCACCAACAATCCTTTCAGCAATCCTGATGGTCCATTGTGACATTTTTGTCAAATTTGGTCATTGAACAAAACCAGATAACATTCAGTATTATGTCAGCAGGTTGAACATTCTCGTCTGGCAAAGAAAATGCATCCACCGCGCATCTAGATCAGTATCACTGATTCCAATATACACAGTTACTTACACAGGACACAGTGAGATGTGTGTGCTAGAGAGCTGATTCACAGAGAGTTCTTTAAGCAATGAAGAGCAGGCGTTGTTCCCCTACAGCCTCTGAGAAAGGATTGTTCTCTCCAAAAGCTAATTTCACTGTCCTAAACAGTGTAAGGCACAGAGATACACCGCAAACACTGCTCTGTTGATGCAGCTGTGAGTGCATTTTGTGTAGATACATTGATAGTTATAGTGTCTTCCTGTTGGTTCTCATCAATTAGCACAGGAGATGGAAACAAACACAGCCGCAGCTAGAACGCCTCTAGAAGTAACACTCTGCAAGTTCTTTTTCCACCTACACTTTTATACATAGAGCATTAACGTTCCCTAAACTGTTCAGCAGCTGCCCGACTGCTTCCACCTCACTTTCCACATTTAATACTCAAGTATGCACTTGAACACCCTAGATAAAAGGCAATTTCTAAGTGTGCCGGTGAGTGTTTATATGTGTGGGCAGCGGAAGAGAGTGAATCAAAAGGATGGAGTGTTTTTCGATGATGGCTTTAAATCCCTCTGATTGTGCTGAGCCTCGGCCTGTGTCTCTAAAGTGCTGTAGGAAACCTGACAAATGTGCAATCGGGGCAAGAAATTATTACAGGTCATTTGTGAAAAGTTTTCCAAAGTGACCTTTCATACTCTCAGTTGCACGTTATGAGGTTAACCATTTTTAAAGCATTTGTGAGGTGTAACGCATTTGAATTAATTATTTATTTTTAAAAAAGATATATAGTCCTGATTTTTTTGTATATGCTAACTGCCACATTAATATGTTTGATGCATAAGGTTGTAATCTCACTGAATGCATAAATATTGAAGCCTTTTAAAAGAGCACATCCTCATTACCACTACAAAAAGAAAGCTATGCCTTTAAAAACTCTTGTTTATTCCAGCTAGACGTGTTTCATGTCTATCCTTTTTCATTCAAAGGATCTCCTCTACTCTGTAAAGCACAGAGAGAAAGGAAGAGAGAAGAACTGGCATCATATTGCACTGTATTGATTTTGTTTTGAGGAGAGTACTTCATACTAATACAAAAAATAAACTGCTGGGCACAAAATCAAATGCAGAGAGCTGTGAAGTGCAGTGTTTCTTATTTTTAAAAGCATTAAGCAAACTTATGCTTCAAGTGCAGGCTTTCAAGGGCATATTTTTTTAAAAAGCAATTTGCTGACTTGCCATTCCACTGTTTTTCGTTTTCATGTTTTCAGGACAAAAATTATTAGGTTGACAAGAGAAATTTAGTTTTTGGCCTTAAATGGGAATACATCATTTTCTGTGGAGGATGCCGTGTCATGTAGTTTGATATTTTGAATATTATTTTCCTTTTAATTAAGCCTGAATCAGTGATGAATATTAAAAGCTCTTTAACCCCTCTTAAAATGCAATGGGTGTTCTCAAGATTCCCTGGTGGACAAACGCAATGCCTGAGTGAGGTTGACAGTGCTTTTGAATGATTATTGGTGCACATGAGACTATACAGTTCATTTTCACAGACTTGGCAAGGTGTTTGATGGTGGTATAGGCGATACATTTTAATAGAATGCTAACAAAAATTTAATTCAATATTTTAATGCACTTTAATGCATCTGCAAACAGGGCCTATGCTACATGAGGTGGACTAGGTTTATAATTACAAATGTAATTAAAAAAGACATTATTAGCCAATAGCCCTATATATACAGTGTGGTCCAAATGGCTCAGACAGCATTGAAAATATTATATATTTTTTAACGCTTTATTTTAAGGTGTACTTGTTACAGCCTACTTGTGCAATTAAGTACTGAGTAATAATAATTAAAAAGTATTTACTATAGTGTTAGGGTTAGGAGAAGGGTTTGTTTTAGGGTTAGTTGCTTGTAATTATGTATAATGTGCAGTTATTACTGTATATAATGTTTAACAAAGACTGTAAAATAAAGTGTTACCTATGTTTTTCCTTTTAAACCTGGGAGTTTAGTATTTTGAAAAAAAAAAAATTTTAAACATGAAATTTACGAATTATTTATTTGGTGATAATTTATCATAGAAAAAGTAATAGCATGGTAACAATGCAAAACAGTAGCATTTTCACTAGTGCTTTCAGACTTTTGGACCCCAATGTACACTGAACAAAATTATAAACGCAACACTTTTGTTTTTGCCCTATTTTTCATGAGCTGAACTCAAAGATCTAAGATTTTTTCTATGTACACAAAAGGCCTATTTCTCTCAAATATTGTTCACAAATCTGTCTAAATCCGTGTAAGTGAGCACTTCTCCTTTGCTGAGATAATCCATCCACCTTACAGGTGTGGCATATCAAGATGTTGATTAGACAGCATGATTATTGCACAGGTGTGCCTCAGGCTGGCTACAATAAAAGGCCACTCTAAAATGTGTAGTTTTATCACACAGCACAATACCACAGATGTCGCAAGTTTTGAGGGAGCATGCAATTGGCATGCTGACTGCAGGAATGTCCACCAGAGCTGTTGCCCGTGAATTGAATGTTCATTTCTCTACCATTAGCCGTCTCCAAAGGGGTTTCAGAGAATTTGGCTGTACATCCAACCAGCCTCACAACCACAGACCACGTGTAACCACACCAGCCCACGGCCTCCACATCCAGCATCTTCACCTCCAAGATCGTCTGAGACCAGCCACCCGGACAGCTGCTGCAACAATCAGTTTGCATAACCAAAGAATTTCTGCACAAACTGTCAGAAACCGTCTCAGAGAAGCTCATCTGCATGCTCGTCGTCCTCATCGGGGTCTCGACCTGACTGCAGTTCGTCTTTGTAACCGACTTGAGTGGGCAAATGCTCACATTCGATGGCGTCTGGCACTTTGGAGAGGTGTTCTCTTCACTGATGAATCCCGGTTTTCACTGTACAGGGCAGATGGTAGACAGCGTGTATGGCGTCATGTGGGTGAGCGGTTTGCTGATGTCAACGTTGTGGATCGAGTGGCCCATGGTGGGGGTGGGGTTATGGTATGGGCAGGCGTATGTTATGGACAACGAACACAGGTGCATTTTATTGATGGCATTTTGAATGCACAGAGATACCGTGACGAGATCCTGTGGCCCATTGTTGTGCCATTCATCCACGACCATCACCTCATGTTGCAGCATGATAATGCACGGCCCCATGTTGCAAGGATCTGTACACAATTCCTGGAAGCTGAAAACATCCCAGTTCTTGCATGGCCAGCATACTCACCGGACATGTCACCCATTGAGCATGTTTGGGATGCTCTGGATCGGCGTATACGACAGCGTGTTCCAGTTCCTGTTAATATCCAGCAACTTCGCACATCCATTGAAGAGGAGTGGACCAACATTCCACAGGCCACAATCAACAACCTGATCAACTCTATACGAAGGAGATGTGTTGCACTACGCGAGGCAAATGTTGGTCTCACCAGATACTGACTGGTTTTCAGACCCCCCCGGACCCCCCCCCCAATACAGTAAAACTGCACATTTTAGAGTGGCCTTTTATTGTGGCCAGCCTATGGCAGACCTGTGCAATAATCATACTGTCTAATCAGCATCTTGATATGCCACACCTGGGAGGTGGATGGATTATCTCGGCAAAGGAGAAGTGCTCACTAACACAAATTTAGACAGATTTGTGAACAATATTTGTGAGAAATCTAGGCCTTTTGTGTACATAGAAAAAGTCTTAGATCTTTGAGTTCAGCTCATGAAAAATGGGGACAAAAACAAAAGTGTTGCGTTTATTATTTTGTTCAGTGTATAACGTGGGGCTTTGATTCCCATTCAAGTACTGTATAAAGCTGAATCATACCGTATTTTATTGTCTTACACCCATACAGCCAAGAACACTTCAGTATGTATTGCTTTTGAATACTTGTATTTGTACTATATTTGTACACATATAAAAAAAATTAGGAGATGAATGTGAAATTCAGACATCTTTGGCATGAGCTGTATGATATTGAACATTGGCAGTTGCTAGGTTACATTGATGCCAAGGAAGGAAGATCAAGGCAGGGCAGCTGCTATTGGCCTACGAGCTGAAAGGATGAAGGGCTTCAAGCACCAGATTTACAGTCTCATCCATCCTCAGAATTCCATCATCCATCACTCCATCATGAGAAACAAATCGAGTGTATCATGGAACAAATGCCCTGCAAAGTCTTCAATACATTGTGTTGTGAGATGTACTAAACTATACTTTGAGATGGTGAAGAGGTTAAGTTATTATGATATGTAATATTGGATATTATTGTCAGGGTTATGTTTTGTTTTCATGGACTTTTATTTTATCATGTTTCCTTTGTTCTTTATGTTCCCGCTTATCTGTCTCCTAGGTTACTGATTTGTTTCCTGTTTGTTTCCATGGTTATCTATGATTTGCACCTGTGTCTAGTTTACATTCTCTTGTGTATTGCTGCATTCACATCATGTCGTAATTACCGCAAATAAAGCTCTGTATGCTTTCGAATTGTTGAACTTACCATATATACAGCCCTGAGTTTCTGTTGTCTCTGGTCGGTTCTTGTCAATGTATAGAGTTTTGATGCCTTATGTTTCTTTTGTGACTGCTCCAGAGATATGCTGTTATTTTTGTGTTTATACTCCATTGTTCTCCTGTGGTTTCTTTGTTTTGTTTATTAAAGACTAATAAAATATCTTTATGCGTGATCTAAAACACACCAGCACCAGACAATTATATACTATAATATAATTTTATAATATAATATTGGAAATATAAAGACAAAAACCTTGCAGTGGTGCATGCTTTTCACTAAATTTGTTGTCCAAATTAAATAACTGAAAATATAAAACACTCCAACTTTGAGTCTTACAATAAACTTTTATGTACTCTAGTTTTGATTCTCTTCTGTTTTAATTTGCCGGGGAAGCTAAACTTATTCTCATTAGAAGTCAAGTCACCTTTATTTATATAGTGCTTTATACTACAGATTGTTTTATAGCAGCTTTACAGTGATAACAGGAAAAATTATTCAATGATGGAAACGGAGTTCATTTTGGCTGTACAGCAGCTCTAACATAAAATAGTTCAGCTGAAGTCAGTTCAGTGTTGATTCAGTTCAGTTGTAAAGATCATCAATTATTGAAGAAAAGGCTCAGAAACCAGGTTCAGTCGGGGGACAAATTTCTCCTCTGGCCAGTGAACAAATACAGTGTGATTATGATTCAAGCTGCATCACAAGTCAGAAATCAGATTGTGGAACGGTAGCATTCAAATATTTCATCCAGTTCCCTTTGCTTGAAGATCGGATTCAACACGGCGGCATGGAGACGAAGCTGGTTATAGGGTCTGTGTGGAGGACCTGTCTGGTCCTTGTGGTCTTTAGAATAGGATTAGAATTAGAATAAGAACTGGTGCAAAAGACAGATGTGGATGGTTTTGTGCAAAAATCTAAATGATTGCATCTTAAATACAATTGAGCATCTTTTTTATATGCATATAACTTTTTAACTGGTCAACTGTCACCTGCCACCAATGGAGTACTTAAAACCCAAACTGAATATGTGATATAAAAAAAAGTAAGTGTCCCTTTCCTAAGAAACTGAGACTATCACTTATCTTCCTATGGTAACCCTAATCATCATATAAATGCAATTTGCCTGGAAACCTACAATCAAACCCAAAAAAGACACGTAACTAGTCACAATATTTGAGGCTTCATGTGATTTCTTTTTTATTCTCCTGTGGTTCAATGACTGATTTATGCCTTTCATTGTTGTTTGAGAGGCCATCTACTTAAAAAATGTTTGTTGAAAATGCATTTTCTAATTTCTTCAACAATGACTTTTACGCAACAGCAATTAGCACAATCAAACGGATTATGATTCATCCGTAATAACACTGACAAACTTGAATTGTAAATGAAGCCACGCTAGAAGTTTTTGTTGCCCTCATGATTAGGTTGATTGAGCTTTGTGGAGGAGTGTTTGGTCTCCATTCTCTTTTTTCTTCCTTTTTTAATGATCTGACTCAACCACAGCTGGCCTCTCTTGAGTATTTAAACCCCGCCATGTCTTGGCACTGCAGAGCTCTGCTCACACTGTGAATATTCAGTCTATGGAAAGAAAAAGCACTATAGGCTTAACAAGATAGAGAGGGCAATTATGGAGTCTTCACAAGTTGTGAAATTGACTGAATGTGTTTTTAAATAATTGCACTGCCAAGGCTATTATTGGCTGTGCTGCATTTATTAGTGTCATGTTAATTCCAAAGTCAATGTTGTAATCTTGGCAATTTACCTGAAACCATCCCCCCCTCACAATACAACATACAATGAGATATCTGAGCCTATTGCTGCTGGACATTAAACGAGAAGTGTGAGTTCACTGTTTATCTTGGTGGGCTCTAAATCTCATCAGCGCATGTTTTATGCCTTGGGAATGGTATCATATGAGAGAAACTCCAACCTTTCTTCTGTTTTCACAATAGTAATTCATCACCATCATGGACTTGTTTGTGTTTAGGGTAAACAAACAACAATTTAAAACACTATCTCCCTTCTTCTGTTGAACTCTGTGGTTTGGAATTTATCGAGCATCACCATTGTGATCCATAGTCTGCGTGCCCCTTACTATTTTATATTAGATATTACTCACCCTCATGTCGTTCTACACCCGTAAGACCTTCATTCATCTTGAGAACACAAATTAAGATATTTTTGATGAAATCCAATGGCTCAGAGAGGCCTGCATTGCCAGCAAGATAATTTACACTTTCAGATGCCCAGAAAGCTACTAAAGACATATTTATAACAGTTCATGTGACTACAGTGGTTCAACCTTAATGTTATGAGCCGACGAGAATACGTTTTGTGTGCCAAAAAAACTAAATAATGTTTATTCAACAATATCAAAAAAACTGCTTCTTGAAATTTCGAAGCTTTACAAATCTTTTGTTTCGAATCGGTGGTTCAGAATGTGTATCAAACTGCCAAAGTCAAAGTATTTCAAAATTTCAATGGTTCATCAATGACTTTGGCAGTTTGATACATGCTCCAAGACACTGATTCGAAACAAAAGAATCGTAAAGCTTCAAAGCTTCATGAAGTGTTTTGAAATTGCCCATCACTAGATGTTGAATAAAGTCGTTATTTTGTTTTTTGCCGCACAAAAAGTATTCTCGTGGCTTCATAACATTAAGGTTAAACCACTGTAGTCACATGAACTGTTTTAAATATGT
The DNA here is from genome assembly GCA_003731715.1 of Anabarilius grahami. Taxonomy (NCBI): domain Eukaryota; kingdom Metazoa; phylum Chordata; class Actinopteri; order Cypriniformes; family Xenocyprididae; genus Anabarilius; species Anabarilius grahami. Next base: position 821,025 of record RJVU01023003.1, read on the forward strand.
CTTTAGTAGCTTTCTGGGCATCTGAAAGTGTTAAAGGGGTGGTTCATTGCGATTGCGGAAAACAATACGCAAGATGGCGCCACGCATGGCAGCCTCAGTGCTCAGCTCTTCAGTGTTTGTTGTGTTTTTGTTAGTTTTTCCTGTTTTTTGTTTTTCAAACACCATCAGTTTTACCAGGGATGAACTGATAAACATTCGGCAGTACACACCACAAAATCTTTTACCGGATTTCGATTATTCAGACGTTTTGTTGAATGTTGTAGTCGGCGCAGCGGCAGCGCTGTTTAGACGCTTCAGGAGGACGCGCAGACGGGGAAAGCGCGCCGGAGCGCTCGTGAAACTCAGACAGCGTGGATTAAGAATGCCGCTCCCCAGCATCCATCTGGCGAATCTCCGATCTCTTCCCAACAAAACAGACGAACTCCTTCTGCTCTCCCGGACAAATAAGGATTTTTCAAACTTGGCTGCTCTGTGCTTCACGGAGACCTGGCTGAACGACGCCATTCCGGACAGCGCGTTAAGTCTGCCGGGCTTTCAGCTGTTNAATGTTTATTCAACAATATCAAAAAAACTGCTTCTTGAAACTTCGAAGCTTTACAAATCTTTTGTTTCGAATCGGTGGTTCAGAATGTGTATCAAACTGCCAAAGTCAAAGTATTTCAAAATTTCAATGGTTCATCAATGACTTTGGCAGTTTGATACATGCTCCAAGACACTGATTCGAAACAAAAGAATCGTAAAGCTTCAAAGCTTCATGAAGTGTTTTGAAATTGCCCATCACTAGATGTTGAATAAAGTCGTTATTTTGTTTTTTGCCGCACAAAAAGTATTCTCGTGGCTTCATAACATTAAGGTTAAACCACTGTAGTCACATGAACTGTTTTAAATATGTCTTTAGTAGCTTTCTGGGCATCTGAAAGTGTTAAAGGGGTGGTTCATTGCGATTTCTCTTTTTTAACTTTAGTTAGTGTGTAATGTTGCTGCTTGAGCATAAACAGTATCTGCAAAATTACAGCGCTGAAAGTTCAATGCAAATGGAGATATTGTCTTATAAAGTTATGGCAGTTTTATGCCTACAATTACGACCATTTGGGACTACAACAAGCTTCTTCCCAGGTTGGTGACATCACTAACCTTGCAATTAACATAAACCCTGCCGGGAACAGGGTTTCTGTTATCTGTGTATATTCAGCTGCAGTAAAGCTTTAATCAGGATAAAACCATATATCGAAAGCGAACATAAATAGCGGTAACATTTATAAGTGACAGCATATCTAAACACTTTGACACAAATACAAACAAAAATACTTACCATTAAACGTCCTTTAAAAGCAGTGCTTGCAGAAGTTCTGCTTGACCCTCTTCATTACTGCTATCTTCGGCTCAAATTGATACGGCAATATTTACATTTCCACTGAAGCACATGAAACTATTGCCAGTAATGGTAAGGGCCGTGGCGTTTCCGGGCAACGTGAACTAGGGGCTTCAGCGAATCACAATACACTGGGCCAGCTAACCAATCAGAGCCCATTGCGTATTTCAGAGGGAGTGGTATCATAGAACCAGGAACTCAACCGGCCGTTCAAATGACAATAGAGACAGCGGTGTACAATAAAGGTATATGAAAAATAGAGTTTTTTTAAAAAACAAAGCATTAAGACATGTTAAATTGCGCCTCTTAAACACAATCAAGCCAAGAAATAAAACAGTGAACCACCCCTTTAATTATCTTGCTGGCAATGGAGGCCTCACTGAGCCATCGGATTTCATCAAAAATATCTTAATTTATGTTCCAAAGATGAACAAAGGTCTTACGGGTGTGGAACAACATAAGGGTGAGTAATTAATGACTAATGAAGGGTTAACTAACCCTTTAACAAATGTTAAACGTTTTTGTAAAGTGTTACTGCAAAGTTTTATGCTGAAAATTTCATGAAGATAAATGAATGTTTAATTTGAAGAATACTGTGCATGCACATTGGTGATCACTAAACAAGAAACATTCGTTTTAAAATTACTGTAATTACTTATGATGAAAAATTCAGAATTTAAGCACCTAGAAAAAGTCCCTTACATCTGTTATTGTAACAAATTCATTATATAATCCTACGTATCTCATCCACAGTGACAGAGAACTTTGTGTTTTCATTTTTTGTTTCTGCATATTCAAATTGGTCATGGAATGAACAAAAATAAAAGGTGGGTGGCCTGGGGTCCATTCAAGTGTTTTGCAACAGGGTCAATGATAGTTATGCCACTGGCTCACTTGCTCTTCAAAAGTAGGAATTTGAATCAAATTGGCCAAATAAATGAAAAGTGCTTCTTTATATTAAAATGCGAACTTATCTTTAAGAATTCAAAACAGATATTTTCAAAAATGACTTCTGAATTGTAAACAACCCTGCCACACACACTGCCAGTTTTGGCTTGCTTAGTTGGGGACACTTTCCATTTGACTTGACATTTGATAATCAACAGTGCTTTGATCTGCCTGCATTGACACTATTCTTTAAGAGATGCTGTGCAGCCAAATGATGTACCAGTTATCAATGTAAAGCTGCTTTGACACAATCTACATTGTAAAAAGCGCTATATAAATAAAGGTGACTTGACTTGACTTGACACACACGGGCTTCAACTCTGCAGAAATGTCATGATGGGTTTGCAACTCATACAGAACAGTACTGCGTCTAGGGATACATCATAGGAGTGATAACTTCTGTTAAGGAATATATTTGAATAACACCAAAAAGGATACAAATGGCACCTCAATGTAATAATATTTTAACATGTTAAGTCAATTTCATAAAATGGACCGAACACAATAATGCAGTCACCTTCATTTAGAGGTGTCTCTCAGCACATAAAGCTGCCTTTAAATTTTTTATCTTGTTTTTTACAGTGGCAGTCCAAATATTTTAATTAAAGAGAAACCCATTTTAAGCTCAAAGAAAAAGTCTGCTTTTCACAGTGATGCATTTGTATGCCAGTTGATGTTTTTTTTTTTTTTTGCCTTGGGTCAGCTTGGATTAATTAGCTGGATTGTTGGATTGTAGACTGAGAAACATTGGATGTTTCTCTCAGTCTAGCTCTCTTCCTGCTGTGCTGCACTATTTGCATTAAGATTAAGAACAACAGACCCCCTCAAACTGAATGAACCCCACCACCACCACATTCTGACAATGAAAGAAAAGACTGTTTACTTTCTGCAAATGATGCCAGCCCAGGGGTAATGGTCTAATTCTCCTCTAATGGTTTCAAATAGTGCGCATATCTAATAAGATGAGCTCTGTTATTATACGGTCTGCATTTAAGGACCTAAAACTGAAAGTGCACTTTAGTTAACTTTTTTCTAATTTCAGAGATGAGAGTCTTCTCCCTCTCTCTCTCTCTCTCTGTCTCTCTCTCTCTACAGGATACCGTGTAGCTTTATTTGTTTACATCTCTCTCTCTTCCAATCCCCAGATACATGTCTTCTTGACAACCTGTGGGGATGAGTGCATGCTGGATCCAAAATGTCTGTTTGCTCATTAGCATGTGTTTCCTATGTGCTGTATTATTGAGAGGATTCTTCAGATCTGTGCACAATGACATGAGAATTACAGTCAGCGGGTTCTCCCATAACTTCGAGTGTTTCCATGTTGTTATGCACTGCCTTAGTCATTCTATTCACTAAATGCAATCCCCTGTATTTATAAGTCTGTGCTCTGTTGCAAGTCTGCTCTAGTTGCATTGCATCATTCATTTTATAACATGTGAATGCAATATTATTGCAGAGGCCTAGCATGTTAATTTAATGTAGTATTATATCTACAAAGAAAAAGCGATGTCAAATGACAAAACCACACTGCTGTTCAAAAATCTGCGGTCAGTAAGAATTTTAATACTTTTACCCTCTACGGGATGTTGTCATTTATAAATGACGCTAAGAAAATTTAAAATACTATAAAAATGTTTAAAAATACATTTAAAATCTATAAATACAATTAAAATCTATTTACCATGTGCTTTACATTTTTTGGCAACAAGGAAGTGAAGGAGAAATTAGCACATGTTAGGTCACATGCTGTCAAGGCTCCATACAAGTTCATTTTTAGACTAGAAAAAAGTATCATTGTACATCCAAATATGCTATGGCAAGTTTTTGGTAATTTTTCATGCACATTTTGTAGAAGTAGTAACTCAAAGACCAAAAAATCTGATAAATGACAAAGGCCTTCTAGGGGATAAATACTTTCTGTGTAGCTGGCAGGATTGTTCAGGACTGGCAGGCAGTATAATAGCCTTTATTAGGTTGATGTTAGTAAGTTTTATTGAAAACAGAGAAAAAGCTCTACCTTTTCAAGAAAGTACTGGTGATAGTGACTGCAGTGCATCAAAAAATAAGGTCATAAGAAAGGAAGAAGTTGAGGATCAAGGAGGATAGAAGAAGTGAGGGTGAGATGAAGAATATAGGTCATCGATTTTTGTGGAAGTCAGGCATTTTTTTACATTACCCAGTTCAGAAGATGTGATCAATACTACATCCAGAGGTCAAGAAAGATGCCACTGCCTGTTTACCTCACTAAACCGAAAAGCAAATGCTCCAAAAATGGTGACTAAACTGGTCAAAATTGAGTTATGTGTGGAAAGTGTGGGGTATATTAAAAATTTTTCACTTGTGCTACAATCGTTGATTTTGAATTCCCAATTTTTTATTTATTTATTTATTTACATTTCAGGCAGTGAAGTTGCACCTGCATTTCTCTTCAGAGAGTGAAAATGCATTTGAATGTGTGTGAAGTTTCAGAAAGTGTGCCAAAACTAATTTACCCAAATAGGACAAAGTCAGTTATATGATGCAAATGGGCATACAATACAAAAGCTTGTTTTAAATGGTCATGCAGTACGAGAACATATGGAAGCATGTTTTCAGCAGAGAGTTATAAATGTGCAAAACTTGGAATTTCAACTTTATTTCTTATAATTGCAAATAATATCAAAATTCCTGTAACTGAGTTGGTTTAAATCTATAGTATGAGATATTCAGTGTTGGGGATAACACATTACAAATAACTTGAATTACGTAATCAGATTACTTTTCAAGTAACTATTAAAGTAATGCATGTAATACTTTTTTCAATTTACAACAAAATATCTAAGTTACTTTTTCAAATAAGTAACGCAAGTTCCTTTCTCACATTTATTGACTGACAGCTCTCCTGTCCCCATGTTGAGAAATAAAGTGCAGAGGCGTTGTGTGCGCTGTGTGAACATGATGGTTATTGTAGTTCTAGATTAAATGTGAACATCCATTTATCTCCCTTGCATGAAAACATTCAGTATTTCTCAAAATTAAATAAAAAACAGTAAAATGCAAACTCAGAATTTTATGGAAACCTGTGATACTAAACTATATTACATTTCACAAATATACTTTTCAATATACTTTATGTATTTAATCTCACTTTATTAACCAGTGTCTTTGCTGCTGATCTTCAATGATCTAATTCAACCATACTAATGAAAAATGACTTTAGATTAGATTTAGAAATAAGAGTGTTGAACTGCCTTCTCCTGTATCCTATTTTTCTTTAATCAGCACAGCTGAAAGGTTTGTTTGAGCTGCACCCTCTACTGTACAAGTGTAAATATGCTTTTCCTTCAGCCTGAGGCTTATTCATTTCACTTTTGGTGTGAAATAAACTGTCCCAGCAGGTAACTTTGTCCGATACCATTCCTCCCTGTCCTTCACTTCCACTTCTATGGCTATAGGTCCGTCTATGGACACTTGGGGACACTTAATATTCAGCAGTATAATTGATTTGACTGTACTGACACTATTTGATGAGAATTGAATTGAGCTTGATGATGACATCATAATTGATGAAATTTCTTTATATAAAAACACTGAGCAGAACTGAATTCTGACTTTTATAAACCATGACTTTTCCGGTTCTAGAAATCACACTTTCTACCTCATAGAACCCTCATCAAAGAAAGAAAGAAAGAAAGAGTTGTTAAAGGTGTGAATTCAATTATTTAGCTTATTGTAGGGCTTGCTTTGTTTTGTTTTGTTTTATTTTAAATCAATTTAAGTCATCTTGAGGGCTCTTTGGAAGTTTGGTGAAGCCCCGTTTAGTGGGCCCTGAGCTGAAGGCTTGAGGCATAATCCATCCTTGGTTTTGTTACATTGCACTTGTTTGCAGTGTTTTACATAGCTTGTCATCAATGACTTTTCTTACATAATAGTAGTCACAAAGACCATTTGTGGTTTTGTTCATGAGAGTTACACTCCCTTGTTTTACAGATGTTATTTCACAGAGATGAAAGTGTGCACAGCAACAGGGAAAGATTTGTGGTTTGTTACTTCATTTTTTCAGGCTTGTATTCCATGGAGCCATTCCCTTTTAGTATACCCATCTGTTTTCCAAGTAGCCATAAGTCTCTCTGCTTCAATGGCTTCAAGCAGGTTTCTCTGCTAAGTGTTCCTCTAAGATTCCCAAATGTCCTCTTTTCTGATAATGAAGGTGGCAAATTGAACTTGAAATTCTCTAGGATTATCTAGGATTAAAAGGCCAATGCAGTTAGCCTTTAACAGCTCGAGAATCACACAAAAACTTTTCTGTAAAAATACATTAACACTTGTGCTAGAAGTTTGGAAGCATGGTTAAAGATCTGGTAGTTTCTGAGATCCACTAACATCAGCATATTATCAGAAAGAAAGACAGAAACATTTCTTATTTTCAATATTTCTTTATAAGAAAAAAATAAGAGGTGAGTTAACAATAATTGATATAAGAAAAAAAGGAGAAAATGGGTATATTTGCTAAACATTTGTGTATCTACAGTATATATTTGTAGCTACAGTATCAGTCCCTGATATGAAACTGCAGAGACAGGGATAGTCATATTCATTCATTATGTAACAAGGAGAGAATCACACCTGCACTATCTATGGATTGTGGTCCTTCAGTGATGATCGGTTTCCATCAGATTTTCAGCATAACTCCAAAATTGATAATTTTGTTCAGGCAGTGAAGTTACATATGTGCTTATATATTATATAGGTTTGGCAAACTGTAAGCTAGTGTCACATTTTGAGCCATAACTTGAAATAAATCAGGTTGGATCATCAAAAAAGGTTCAATTGGTTTTCATCCAGCAAGTACGTCCTTGGCAGTCTCAGCACGTTAGCCCCATAATTAGCAAATACACTGTCATAACTTTTTTGGTTAACATAGTTGTAATCCCTTTAACAATATGGAGCAAGAATTCTCTGTGCAATTTTTTTAATTTCATGTAGGACTGTATTCCACCTCAGCAGTGACAGCAGTGGTATCAGACACTTAGGCTTCATCTGAAATCACATTGAGGAGGTACTTATTTTGAATAAGTAATTACTTCACAACCGCTAAAAAAGTATGTTCTAATAGTATGAATGTAATCCAGACGTTCTACATTAGACATGTTGTCATTATCACGTGACCTACCAGCATCAGTTGCGTCACTTCACTGCCATTCACAAATCCTCTCCCGTGGCCTACGATGTAAAGTGTCAATCGTATGCACACTACAGAATCTCACCAAATCTCACCTACAGAAGTAGGCCATCCGGGTACTTTTTGCTTACTCTTTTATGAGTACTGTGAATTCAGACATCTTTTGTCACATATTTTTTTTCGCCTACTATATAGTATGAAAGTGTGCAATGTCTACAACAGGGGTTATTATATTATCAAGTGCTCCTGAAGATCTTAATTAGCTGGTTCAATTGTGTTTGATCAGGGTAGGAGCTGAGCTTTGCAGGTAGGTAGATTTCCGGGAACAGGATTGGTTCTACAATATGGCCGACAACAAAGTCAAGTCCTCACAGAAAACAAACATATTGGAATGGTTTCATGTGCTTAATAAACCAGGGTAAAGAAGCACTTCTTGACACACAGGTCCTGACATACTTTTTTTCTTCTGCATTTTGGGCCAGTCTATAACTGTGCTTGGGTATTTAGAGGTTTTATTTGTGGACTCAATACAATAAGATGAATACAAGAATTAAATGAGACCTGGAGATGCTATGTCAAGTCTGATTGAAGTAAATGTTCTTAGACCCTAAAAAAAACTGAAACTGTTGCAGCCAGTGAAGGTCTCAAAGATGTGATTTCAGTGACACTAAGGGGCCCTTCACACAGAGTGTGTTCTTGCGTTAAATTCAGCTAGACAGGGGCAACCGAACTGACCTGAAGGCTGGTTTATAGCATTCCTGACCAGGCCTGGCACTAGCAACACCAAGGCCATGGGTTTGATTCCATTGGAAAGCACTCAAAAAACTCAAAGAAACGTATACTTTGAATGTAATGCAAGCTTTGGAAACAGTATATCCAAAATGCACAAATGTAAATGTTACTGGAGCATTAATTTCTCTACATTGTTCTTAATATAAACCCTCAATAGACTTGTCCATATTTATATGAACATATTCTCCCTAAATCCTCAGTTTTGTTCTGTTTTAAAACAGTCATAACTTGATGTGGCATACTGAAGAAATAGTTCATCCAAAAATTCTGTCATCATTTACTGACCTTCATGCCAAATATGACTTTTTTTCTTCTGCGGAAAAAACAAAAAAACAGCGAGATGTTCTGTAAGGACAAATAACATCTGTCTATCAGATGGATGCAAGACCCTGTCCCTTGTGTGAACAGCCCCTAAGCAGACCTTTGGCTTTGTCAATGTAACACCGCACACTTCAAAGTGGTACAGGGGCTTGACAAAATGGAACAAATGCCCATCACAATGAGGTTCCTGGGAGAAAAAGACTCAATTTTACTCTTTTCTTTTTCTCAGTTTATCTTAAATCTACTTTTTCTATAACTGATTGTCAAAAAGTTGTATTCCATACCCAAAGAAGCTACAAACCTTCAGGAGTATGAGGATGGGAGGACTGGTCCTTCCCACATAGTCTGGTTCCAGACAAGAAACCCTCATGTACCCTTGGCTGAGCCTGTAAGGAATTTCTGTGTGTAAGAGAATTTGAGCGAAAGGGCATTCCCTCAAGCATGGAGCTTCAATCGCCTTTCATCGCAAAGTTTCATTACTGTTCTCTGAGCTCATGCATGATTTAGCCACTGTTCTAACTGATCCTGCTATCAGGACACTGAAAGCCTCTCTTTCTCTGCCTCACTCTTTCTCCTCCTATCTTTGTAGCACTCTCCACACACCAACTGTCTTAGTCTAGATCTCTTCATATTGCATCAGCCATCCCCTCTTCCACTTCTATGCATTGAACAGAGTGTGGCTAAGCTCTCTAGGGAGAGACATACCCTGGGTAGCCTCATACTTTTGAGTTCGACTTTGATACATCTGTTCATCCATGAAATATTCTATCATGTATTGAGTCCCATTTGGTCAGAGTCCACACGATATGTTTATGTCAGCGCACTTACTTGAGTGTAACCTACATTAGCCTCACCATGCGTAACAGACTATAGGGAAAATGAGAGTTCTAGTAAGTACAGGAGAGAAGTCTCCATGACTCATCTCTCGAGGGGTTTTCTGGGACAACCTCAGATGGCATTGCCATAACAGGGAGTGTGTGCTTTCACTGGCTCATTGAACTCATGCACCTGCAGATAGGATAGTGTAGGGAAGTGTTTCCGTGACTAAAGAATTTCAACTGTGGTATTAACTGACAGGCACGTCAAACCGTAGTCTCAATCTTCTCAATTATCTCAACCATTGATTTGGACGGTGACAGTAAAGTGCACTCATCCTGGTCCCAGAGGCTACCGGGACTGGAGTCCCCATCGGTACTCAGGTCGTCATCCTCTTCTTCCTCGTCATCATCATCCACGCAGGAGTCCTCATCGCATGATTCCATGTAGTGCAGACCCAATGCATTAATTCCAGAGTCTTCTGAGCTGGAGGGAGAAGAGCAGTGGTCCATTTTAGGGCCTGAGATCTTCTCGTTTGGTTGGCTGTGTTTAACAGTTGGGCCAGCTTGCCCTCTGTGCTTGTTGGTACGTTGGGGTGCAGGTTGAGATGTCGGCGTTTGGGGTTGGTGTGTGGGATTTGGTGTGGGTGGAGGTGGCCTTTGCACATAACACATCTTACCGTTGATACGTTTGACCATGTAATCATCCACAAAGAGGTCAGAGATGACGCAGAACTTGGGAGATTCTGGGCAGGGTGGAGCCCGGAACTTGGGAGCCGTCCTGAGAAAGCGCTCAGCCAGGGAGATGGACAGGTTCATGGTGTGGCTGTGACCTGAGGGGGCAACTGGAACCGGTGTGCTGGGAAGCTGGCATACACTGGTCATGGGTTGGTATACGTATTTACCTGCAATGAGAAAAAGAGGAGATTGAACATTTTGCCTTTCGAAAGCAATGAATAACATTCAAAATATATATTCATATGTATTGAATACAACAGATGCTCTAAAACAAAGAATATGTGAGCAGCAGGAGACACAGATATCCTTGATTGGATGTGAGAGAACTCACTAACAAATAGATGAAGAAAGGTGGGTTTGAGAAAAGTGAGGTTGAGCAAGAATACGTATGTTCTTGCTGAAAACTTAAATTCAAATCCCATTGGAGAGTTGTTATATTCTTGAGCTCATATTGATTTGCCTGCTGTGATAGTGATAGCTGTGATAGATGGTGTTATAAGTTGCTAGATACTCGTAATGTATAACACAGGTTACTAATCTGAAAGTGTTACTCTTTCACAGAGGACAGAATTGATTCTTTCAAAACCAGCACTTTTTTTGTGCAGCATAGATAGAATGTGGCATATTCTCAACTACAGAGATCATAGAACAGACATGTATAAGGGAATGCAAGGTTATGCCAAAAAAAAATGTATCAGCTTGACATTTTTGTAAATACGACCCCTAAAAATATAAAAAACAGAAATAATAACCTAAGCTAATCACAGAAGAGATTCAAATCATTGCAAGAATGAATTGCATTTTGATAATTTAATAGATCTGTAAAACAAATATGAGCATTATTTCATTGACCCACAAATCACAGATTATCTGAAAAAGAAGAACTTGAGGCATTTAATCATGAGTGACAAGAGCGAGTATATATAATACAGATTTTTTTCTCATTTAACTCCATAGTTTTTGGAGCTTTTATGTGCGGTCAGTCTTAACAGTCTCTGTTAAAAAAAAAGAAAAAAAAGTTCACAGGTGTATCTCCTTTAAAAAGCAATTCCACTGCATTTCTCCCATAAAGTGAATGGAGTTTGAGCGTGATGGCTAGGATTTCAAAGGAACTCCCTACAGAGATGGAATGGATTCTTCACTCTGGAACATTCTGAGGCCCAGCTGGCTGTAAGGCTGGAGTAACAATCATTTCCATCTAATCCAAATCTCTACTCTTATTTAGAGGTGAAACAATGATGTGTGGTATCTCAGATATCTGGTCCGAAACAGCAATGCATAAAGCATAACAAGCTTTTATCTGCTCTTTCCCGCTATTTTCGCACCTTCTAGATTTACCATTCATTTTAAACCCTAAAACCCTACCTTTGTCAACATTTTTGCAAAATGCAAAATACGTACCAATACGTACATATCACTGCAGTTTCTAACAGAAATGAACACTAGAGGCAGTAAAACAGCAAGCACTTTTAATCGTTTTCACACACAACTATGATTACAGGGCCAGATTATGGATGAATAAAGACTTGTTTTCACGCGGCTCCTTACACAATAATGTTATGACCTCAAAACACTTTTTACCATAGTGCATGATTTGTAAACGAATATATTTTGGAGTTTGCACCACTTACCCAGCTCCATATGTTCTGATTTACTGATGTAAAAAGCTTGCTCGATAACTCAGCTCCCTGACAGCAACATAGTGTCGGCCCAGATCCGCCCCACATCTGGTCCGCGTGTAATCCACTTGAACCAGATGTGGGCCGGATCTGGGCCACACTATGTTGCTGTCTGAGCTGGTACAGAATTGTACTTGCTAAGCAAAGAGCTTGGTACGAATCCTGTGAAAGACGAGTCACGATAAAAAAGCTCAAAGACAAGAGTTCAAAAACAAGCTAAAATGCCATGGTTATGATTACGTTTTTATGTCAAATTTGCTTTTGCTAACACTATCGGGTAGGTTTAGGGTTTAGTGTAGGTGTACGATATTAAACGTGATGGAGCATTAAGCTTTTAGCGCCACTCACCAGACATTTCACTTTGAAACTGTTGTGAAATAGATGAGCCAGTGCTGCCTAAAAAAGGGAAAACACCTAAAATTTCCAACATCAGTGGCTGACATAGAATGAGTTCTTATTACAGACATCAGTTGCAGATTAATGTACAATATTCTGCTTTGCCAAACAAACTACTTTTCTGACAAACACATCTCTTTATGTCTTTCTGTCTGTCTTCACACCCAACTTGTAATGTGATTGGAAGGGAATGAGAATCTGAAGATTAGATAAACACTAAATTTTTCATTATGTTTGCTATTCCTCGGCAATGCTTCTTCTTTCAGTCTCTCAGTGCTGGGTCTGCTTTAAATGAAGTCAGCCTAAATGCAGGTCTTATTTAGCAAATTATGAGGACAAGGACTGAGAGGGGTTGTATAGTATATTCAGTATATAATAAAGAGTGTGTTGTTGAAGCCAGTAGCCTTGTGGGCAGTTTACTGACACATGGCGTGTTTGTGCTTCGGGCGACATGAGTCTGAGTCCTGGCTCGAGGTACTTTCCAATTCGGCCGCTCTCTCATTCCCACATTGCTTCCTGTCAAGTCTCTACTGTCTTATACAATAAAGGCAAATATACCATAAATAAATTGTTTTAAAAAAAAGAGTGTCTAAAGTTTAATAGGACAATAAAAAAAATGTACAGGGAACTTGAATGAATCTGAATCATATGAACAGATCATGACATAAATTTCATTCAAAGCATTTGACATAGGGGGTCCACTTAAATAAGCTGTCTATATGCCCAGATTTGTCATGTTGGCTGTGGTAGGTTGAATGCTAATCTGCTTCGGAGGGAGAAAATAAGGCCTACCTCACNNNNAAAAAAAAAAAAAAAAAAAAAAAAATTGGAAAGAAAGTAAAAAAGGCTTGTCCCAGTTAACCAGTCAAAAGAGCCAATACCTCTAATCCAACCATTCAGTACAGTCATTGCCATTTTTTGTGACTGTACTTCTTTCACTTTTTCAACTGCAAAGCTACAGAATTTGAAGAAGGATGAATGTATCTGCATAACAATTGCCTCCACATCACTATGGATCTGAAATAACAGTTTTTGCAGCCAAGTGTGAAATGTGAAATGATAGATGCCTTGAGGCCTGTACAAAAACTCTTAGCCATGAAGAAAAAACTGTCTCTCGTAATAATCACATCAACATCCTGTTGAGAACAAGTATTCTTCAGCCACTGTAATTGTAACCATCACGACTGTCTTTTCAAATTAAGCTTCTAATAAAGAAAGACTTTCTTAGGTACAAGGGAGCAAAAAATTTCCTACTGCCCTTGAAAGGAAAAACCTGGGTATTATAAAAAGTGTATGTCTATACTGTATGTTGTCTAATCAAAAAAGTTTTTCGTAGGTAATTTCTATGATGAGATGTCAGATGTAGATTGACATCGGTTGTGTGTAATGCTAATTAACAGGAAAGACTCAAAATAAAAATAATAATATAATAATTCATGTGTTAAGTAAGTGCGACTGAACTTAATGGTTTTAACAAGTTCATTATTTCTCATCCAAAAGCTTGGGTTCAGTACTTGTGACTTCATTAAGGAACACAGCACAAATTTGCAGCTGTTTAAAGTTTGCTAATGAATACAGAAATGTGTCAAACTTTATTGAGATTTATAGTTTTTTGTGGTTGATTTAGTTTTTAACCTTTTTTTTTTATCTAATCTGTTGGCAATGTAAATTGTTAGACAAGCAAATCGTTTGATGCTAGTCATTACTAGTCATAACTATCCTGCTAAATCAGCTCAGTATTTGGGTCATTCTGCACATGACAGATAACAATGTACTACTAAAGCCTGATGCAACTATATATTACAGTATGTTACAAATCATTACACCATTACAAATCATTGACCGTAAGTCCATGGATGGGTTAGCAGTCTGTGCTAAGTGCTAGGAGGCGGGCACTGTACCTAATTGGACCATTTACACTTCCATAGAAAGATTCAGAGCTGCTGTTACCCGTATCCATCCTCATGTTTCATTTACACTTGATGAAATGATGAAAGCTAATGAAACTGGATACAAAACTTTTGGAGATTTTATACATGGTACTTTTTGGCTTTGATTTCTTGTGGCCATACAAATATTGTTAAAACAAAGCCTGATGTACAATCAGGGTTTATGGGCGGATGTGACCAGGACTTTCCATATCCTGTTTTACACACATGCAGTCTGAGCTATCAGAAATGAAAACTTCAGACTATAAACTTCAATCTGATTCAGTCGAGTCACAATTTTGACTTAATCGCAGTTACTTTTGAAATAAAATGATGTAATGCAAATCAGCAACTTCTAAACATTGTTCATGCATTAAGTTGAACTACCTATTAATTGCAAACCAATGACGTGAACTTTTGTCTGTCTAGTGTCTACAATATTTTAGAGTATGTTTTTATTGTATTTACTGTATTCTTATATGTGCTTTTGTACTGGTGTGGCTGTTTTGTGCTGATATTGTTGGTTAATCACCGGTAAAACTTAGTTGGTGAAGCTGATCAAACAACATAATGATTTTGATGTTTCATTAAGGAAGTCTTTCTGGTTAAGGTAGTTAAGCTAGTTAAAAACAGAACAAAGGTTGATGACCAACTATGGTGGTCTTTCTCAACAGGTCTTACAGCTTCAGTGTATAGTGCTAAAGTATTACTTTTCACACAAACAAAAAGATTTTATTTATTTTATTCTAGGACCCCAACAATCAAAATACCTTACATTTTGTTTCCGCAGAGAAAGGAAATGCATACAGATTTGGAATAAGGGTGAGTAAATTCTGCTGTGAACAGACATGGTCCCTATGAACTGCCATTGTACGGAAAAGAGTTGCGCAATGATTCTTAAAATATCTTGTTTTTGTGTTCCCCAGAAAAAAACTAAACAAAAAAAAAAACATATGGGATTGGAAGGACTTTATCTCAGTGATAAAATAATGTTCTGTCTGGATGTACACACTTAAAACTCTTTTCACTGTAGTAGCTCTACTCTCTCTCTCTCTCTCTGCAGTGTATACTTCATTTAAACGGTGAGTAGCTGCTATCACAAAGACAAAAGTCTGGAGGCGCATTTACAAAAAATATAGCACAGACTGTCAAGAACCACCTGGTGAGTGTAGCTGCCTTTTCAGACTGTGTGAAATACACATTTTGATAAAAGGTTGAGAGAGAACCCTAATTAGAAAAGTGAAGTCACAGATGAGAGGAGTTGAGTCCTACACTCCTACATATCTCTCTGTCCTGATCGTCTGTAATTACATATTGGACTGGTCTCATAGAAGTGCGAAGGCGGGCCTGAATGAAGACTGATGATGAAGGCCTTGAAAATCCCTTAGTGTGAATCATTCATCAGGATTAGACAGGCAAGGCCATGTTCACGCTCACGCTTAGGCCTCAGCTCAACTCAGGTAGAACTCTCCCTCTCTGTCTGTGTGTCTGATAGGTTTACTAGCCAGTCCAGGCTGGCTTCAAGAACAGACTGAGCATCATCTCACGCCGTGCTTATAAGATGCTACATTGAGCATCATAAGCATCATATTCATTTTTAGCAATAATTTGAGCAATAATTTTTCATAATTTGAGCAAGATGATACTTATTTAGGCTTAATCAGATTCAGACTCACATCATCACAATCATTATTTTTGTTTCTCTAAATAACATGTTGGACCTATCCAAAAATTATTGTGAAATACTTTGAAGGGGTCCTAGTGGTTAACTTACAGCTTACGCCGTATGTGCTGAGGGGCCTGGGGCCCCTAGTGATGATCTTACACTATATATAGGCTAATGACTCTAGGGACTCAAGTAATAACTTTCACTGTTAAGTGCTGAGGGCCATGGGAACTGGCTAGCTTATACTGTATGTGCTAAGGGGCCTGAGGCCCCTAGTAATCAGCTTACACTGTTACCCCTTTTCCACCAGAATGGTTCACCTTCTGGAGCCAGAGCCTATTCTCGGCCAGGCGGACAGGAGACTGTCGCAAACCAGACGCGTGTTTCCACAGACTTGAAGAGGGAACAGTGACGTAACTCTACTATGTGTTGTTTACCTGTCTATAACCAGTCTAGTGTTGTCAAAAGTACCAACCGCGATACCAAGTCGGTACTGAAATTTTCAAAATGTGATGCCTTCAGCGCTGTTGAGCAGATTCATAAACACCTCTGATTGGCAATTGTGTTCACGCGCTCATCAGACATGTCTGTGATTGGCTACAATGATCGACGCTTCAAAAACATTTTGTAAATAGACATCATTGATGCTCTTCACCAAGCACTTACACAGATACACACTGAGTGGCAGCATTGGTTTTCAGCATGAATGCCGCAAAAAACACACAAAACACATTCAAAACGGGAAAGAGCTTTGATTGTACAAATAGATTTGACAAAAAATCTGAGGTATACAGGCTGCTGAAAGCTACAGAAAAGAGAAGAAAATAGATTGCTGCAATTCACAGAAACAACTGAACTCCAGGCAAAGAAATGTGGATTTGCAGTTATTTTGTGTCAAAATGTTGTATTTTGGGGTAAAATCATACCCTATATATTGTATTGTTATATCAACTCATCAATTAAACATTTACCATCTTATATTCTGCATAATTGGGTGTTTTTAAACACTGACAAAAACTATACAAGTTTTAGGGCTGGACGATGTGACGATAAATATAACATTGATATACAGGTCCTTCTCAAAAAATTAGCATATTGTGATAAAGTTCATTATTTTCCATAATGTAATGATAAAAATTAAACTTTCATATATTTTAGATTCATTGCACACCAACTGAAATATTTCAGGTCTTTTATTGTTTTAATACTGATGATTTTGGCATAAACTCATGAAAACCCAAAATTCCTATCTCAAAAAATTAGCATATCATGAAAAGGTTCTCTAAACGAGCCATTAACCTAATCATCTGAATCAACTAATTAACTCTAAACACCTACAAAAGATTCCTGAGGCTTTTAAAAACTCCCAGCCTGGTTCATTACTCAAAACCGCAATCATGGGTAAGACTGCCGACCTGACTGCTGTCCAGAAGGCCATCATTGACACCCTCAAGCGAGAGGGTAAGACACAGAAAGAAATTTCTGAACGAATAGGCTGTTCCCAGAGTGCTGTATCAAGGCACCTCAGTGGGAAGTCTGTGGGAAGGAAAAAGTGTGGCAAAAAACGCTGCACAGCGAGAAGAGGTGACCGGACCCTGAGGAAGATTGTGGAGAAGGACCGATTCCAGACCTTGGGGGACCTGCGGAAGCAGTGGACTGAGTCTGGAGTAGAAACATCCAGAGCCACCGTGCACAGGCGTGTGCAGGAAATGGGCTACAGGTGCCGCATTCCCCAGGTCAAGCCACTTTTGAACCAGAAACAGTGGCAGAAGCGCCTGACCTGGGCTACAGAGAAGCAGCACTGGACTGTTGCTCAGTGGTCCAAAGTCATTCGGAAATCAAGGTGCCAGAGTCTGGAGGAAGACTGGGGAGAAGGAAATGCCAAAATGGCTGAACTCCAGTGTCAAGTTCCCACAGTCAGTGATGGTCTGGGGTGCCATGTCAGCTGCTGGTGTTGGTCCACTGTGTTTTATCAAGGGCAGGGTCAATGCAGCTAGCTATCAGGAGATTTTGGAGCACTTCATGCTTCCATCTGCTGAAAAGCTTTATGGAGATGAAGATTTCGTTTTTCAGCACGACCTGGCACCTGCTCACAGTGCCAAAACCACTGGTAAATGGTTTACTGACCATGGTATTACTGTGCTCAATTGGCCTGCCAACTCTCCTGACCTGAACCCCATAGAGAATCTGTGGGATATTGTGAAGAGAAAGTTGAGAGACGCAAGACCCAACACTCTGGATGAGCTTAAGGCCGCTATCGAAGCATCCTGGGCCTCCATAACACCTCAGCAGTGCCACAGGCTGATTGCCTCCATGCCACGCCGCATTGAAGCAGTCATTTCTGCAAATAACTGAACATAATTATTTGAAAGTTGACTTTTTTTGTATTAAAAACACTTTTCTTTTATTGGTCGGATGAAATATGCTAATTTTTTGAGATGTGCCATTATATGTGACATTTTTTGGGTTTTCATGAGCTGTATGCCAAAATCATCAGTATTAAAACAATAAAAGACCTGAAATATTTCAGTTGGTGTGCAATGAATCTAAAATATATGAAAGTTTAATTTTTATCATTACATTATGGAAAATAATGAACTTTATCACAATATGCTAATTTTTTGAGAAGGACCTGTAAGTGATCACTTGGATATAGACCTAGGCTACCTATATTGTATTTATATAAAGCATTCACAGGCAGATTTGCTTTACGTGTTTCCCCGGCGTCGAAATCAGGCAAGAAACAAGAAACACGATTTCTGGCTGCATGTCAATATCCATGGATTAGGTTTCTTTGAAAAGTTGTAAGGAACACTATCAAGTCCAACCTTTAGTGTAATCGTTTGTTTTACTCACGTTTTCACAGTTTCCCCTATTAAATCCAGTCATACAGCAGGCTCTTTTGCGTGTTCCGGCGGGAAAGTGACGTCAATGCATGCCTTCTGTATCTGATGAGCGCGTGAACACCCAATTAGAGGTGTTTACAAACCAGCTCAAAGCAGGTTTTCTCCGCCCCCCACTCTCTAGCTCCGTTCGAGACCAGCAAGTTTTTAGGGCCGGAACTGAACTGATCTTTCTGGCCCGGAACCCCCTTTTCTGTAGTGGAAATGCGCGGAACGGTTCGAGAACAGACAAAGGCTGGGAACCCGCACTTGTAACTGTGTGGGTGGAAAAGGGGTATGTACTGTATGTACTGAGGGTTCTGGAGCCTCTATTGAAAGGCCTTACACTTTATCCATTCAAGTGCTTACGGATTCATGAGGTCAGCACACACCAGTGTTAATTTAGTTTCTATTTTACTTTTATTATAGTTTTACTAATATTTGGAATTAGCTTTAATTTTTATACGTTTGGTTTTTCAATAAATATTTATGTTATATTTTATTTCAGCATCATTTCAATCAACAGCAATGCTTTTAATAGTTGGCTTGGAGGACCCCAGTGCATGACACCTAAACTCATCCATCCATCCAGAGAAAGATGACATATTATTACTGTCATTAAACAAGGCTAACTCACAGTACTGATGTGCTATGGCCTGCCCTACAGCCCACTGAGAGAAACTTAGCACTCTCACTTCCTTTTTCATCAGAGCTTGACAAGTGCAGAAAAGCATTACAACGCCTAGAACACCAACATACTAGGGCCTCTGGACTGAAGCATATCATTATGTTTTTTGCACTTTGGAGGGATGTCATTCATATTAAATCTCAGAGACATCTGGTGGCTGCAAAACAACAATTTTAACAAACAGAAATAAAATTCCACTAAAAATCTAACCACACACAGCAGATTCAGTGAACTCTTAAAAGCATCCTATATGTTTTGAAGTCCCCGAACGGCATTTCTTTCTGCTAAACCTTTAGGGAGGTAAACAATAACAATGCCTTCTGTGTTTACATGATGCACCCAAACAGCAAAGACAAATAAAAGACAGAAAAAGAGGAATACGAGAGCAGAAAACATCAGAATTCCCCAGGGTTTGCAGAGAACTCCTCTAAAAGACTTATCTCAAAGGACAAAGCCAATCTGTATTCAGTTATTCACTCCTGCAAGTGTGTAAAAATACATTTCTAACTGCCTCTGGGCTTTATACTGTACAATGACTTCTTGTCACCGTGTGAGACTAACAGACAGTGGTATTGTACAGTATCTTGGGATCAGTTTTTGCACAGCTGATTTTTTTAAGGTCTCTACAGCATTAAAGCAGAACTAAGTAACTTTTTTTTACCTTCATAAATAGTTTTCTAAGTCCTTACTATGGTTAATTGACTTGTAGTGGTGTGTTTGAGGCGAGCACTAACCCCCTCTGGCACGTCTACGCCAGAAAACAGCACTTGCAAGTTGAGCTGCGCCGACCCGACACAATCTCGCCTCATGTTCACGTTCACGCGAGAGTGACAAAATGCTTTACGGTAATTCAAAAACAATGTTTATATTATGACTTTATAAGACAATTTCGAAAATTACCCACCACCATCGAGATTTCTTGTACTGTATTTGCAAAACTACTGCGCTGGTGAGCGTTGTAGTCGTTGTAGTCCAGAGCTGCGCTTTGAGTATTTACGACAGTGTGATTCACTGAAGGAACCTGTAGGGGGAGCTTCGCAAATCTTACTGAGTTCCGCTTTAAATATTTTTCTCCTGAACTTTGCTAATACACAGAATATCTGTTTAAATATACAGAATGTATTACAGCTATAGAATTGTGATGGGTCAATATCTGTATTCTGAAATCAAATATATTTTTGTAAAATGTATCAAATCTGTATAAGAAATTTGTTCCTGGTATCTTCTATACTGTAGGACTGTATTTTCATGTCTACTGTAGTCTCTCCTGTGGTCTTTTTCTTCTCTCATAAAAAAATCATTTAAACTCAAATCAGTATTTCATGTCCATGTATTTGTTTATTTATTTATTCATTATTCATTTTGTAAGTAGCAAAAATGAAATATTCAGACGGCCATTATCACAAAATATACCCTCTTAAGACCTGATGCCTGTGGATTATATTGGGATAATGGCCAGCTGATTGCACACTATCCCTCATCATGCAAAGAATTGTTCTATTTAGCAAAAGCAACAATACCTTTCTCCTGGTGTCTCACTATGTCTTCTAATTATCATTAAACTGACCTAATCAGTGTTTTTTAGCTGAGCACCTGACAGAGTTTCTGTATAATACTGGTATTAACTTTGTTGGGTCATGAAAGAAGACACAACTCATGCAATTCAGCTCACAAGTAGGACAAATGTCAGTCAAGCTCCCGGGAGGATCCTTGTCGTTCCATTTGAAACAGCACTGGTTCCGCCTGAGAGCTTGTGCTGCACTGCACGAAGTATCAAATTATTATTTAGCATGTTTACATAATGCTCATTGTGTTGCAAACATAAACATCCTCCCTCTAATGAGAACAGATAATGACTTAATTACTGTGACAACTGAACTTTTCAGTTATGCTGTGTGGGTGTGTCTGGGTAGACTTAGCTGTGCCACTAATGCAATAATTCCTGTAATGGCCACACCCTACAGGATGTTGAATTGGAATGGCAGCACAAATTACGCATTCTTCTTTTTTTTCCAGCGTATTTATCTCTTTACTTAATTCCATTTCCTTACATTTAAAGGGTTAGTTCACCCAAAATGAAAATTGTGTCATTAATTACTTACCCTCATGTCGTTCCAAACCCGTAAGACTTTCGTTCATCTTCGGAACACAAATGAAGATCTTTTTGATGAAAACTAAGAGCTTTCTGTCCCTCCATAGATGCAACTTTGATGCTTCAAAAAGTTCATAAAGAGATTGTAAAACTAATCCATATGAATTGTGTGGTTTAGTCCAAATTTTCTGAAGAAACTCGATCACTTTATATGATGAAAAGATTTAATTTAGGCTTTTACTCACATATAAACATTGATCAGCGAACATAAACAAAAGCTCAACTGAACCTGCTTCATGCGCGAGAACAAACCTCTTCCGGAATCTTAAACGCGCTGCGTAACACACGAGAATGAACCTCACTGGTTCTCGCACCACTTCTTCTGTTTACCACAACTGATGTGAGTTGATAAATGAATGTTTATATGTGAATAAAAGCCTAAATTAAATCTGTTCATCATATAAAGCGATCGAGTCTCTTCAGAAAATTTAGACTAAACCACTCAATACATATGGATTACTTTTCCGATTTCTTAATGAACTTTTTAAAGAGTCAAAGTGTCAGTTGCGTTGCTGTCAATGGAGGGACAGAAAGCTCTCAGATTTCATCAAAAATATCTTAATTTGTGTTCTGAAGATGAACGAAAGTCTTACAGGTTTGGAACGACATGAGGGTGAGTAATTAATGACATTGCATTTCTCCTGTTGGTGCATCAATTCAAATTCAGGAATTTAATCGGAATTTAACTGGCATTCTCAATTTAGTTTTGAATAGTGGGGGAGACTGATGTTGTACTTTGTCATTGTATATTAAGTGAGGCTAAAAGCTCAAAGACTTGACCACAATCAATTTTTTTTCTGAAAGAGAAAGGTTGAACTTTAAAAAAGCAAAGCCAAAGCTTAAAGCTTGGAATAAATTGTGCTGACCTTTTAAAGCTGAGATAAAAAAGCCCAACTTAGCAACAAGGCCAGTCTAGCGCTTGACCTATGACAGAGCAATGTGAACTCCCTGTCATATCCTGATTAATTTCCTTTTCAACTTGTCAGTCAGAAAAGAAGCAAAACTGTTTATTTCAGAGCTCCAAGCCACAGATACCTAAAACGTTAACGTAGCTAATCGAAAAACTAAGTCAGGTGCATAAGATTTTTGACAGTTCTCCTCCCTCTGTTTTAAAACTAGGAAGGAGTTAGTGTCAAGATGTGAGGTTTGACTCAAACACGCAGTTTAGCCAAGAATGGTTTTGCTTAACTGTGGACACTGGCTTCACAGAACCTCTCTTTCATAATTAGTCAGAATGATGCTGTGCCAATCTTAAACAGGAAGCAAGACTTAAGACAGAAACACTGTTCTGATGCAACTGCATATCGAAACCCACAAAAACTTAGCAACCTCAATTGCCTAGAAGAATAAGAATTTTCACTAAGTGTTTAAAAATCTCACACTGATTTTTCTCTTTCTTTCTCTCCCTCTCTCTTACAGACATACATACACATACACGCACACACACACACATTTGGAGATAATTATTTCACAGAGAGGTCGAAGGAATCTAAAGAATCTGAACCCTCCTTCACAGTCACATGACATTTGTTAGCCTCACAATGACTGCCATTTTTATCAGACACCCCTGACACCAGGAATGGCCTGATCCTATCACTGCCTTATAAAGACATCCCAGTGCTCAGCTGTATTCCTCTATTGCCTTCCTCTATAATGCACATTCATTATAGTCATGCTAGAGTACAATCTTAGCAAGTTTCACTTCAGTTGTAAAGTCCCTATGAGTCTGCTTTTGATACTGTAGTGGATCTTTCTCAAAAATCTTGACCTGGTCTGGTGAAGTTTTGCTTAGAGATTTTTTTTTATTTAAATATTGTTTTTAGAATGTCTCAGAACACATCAATGACTGAAATGAAATCAATATATTATACCATTTAATATTTTGTAAATAAAAAAAAAATTACACAAAATGTCATACATACATCAAACAATGTAACTTGCTAGACCTTGCACTGCTTGAAAAAAGAGCAATAAATTAATGAAATATCTGTAAATGTCATTGAAATGTCAATTATTCCAGATGAAGGCGACAAAGGGATTTGTAGGCACTTTGCAAATGATTGTTTTTTTCTTTTAAACAGATGCGCAAAACATTAGAATCAAACCATTGCATACTATTTAAAACAATGTTAGGTTATATAATGATAGTTGGGTTATATAATGATATTGATTTCTTGAATTTGAATTCTTTTTCATGGCTGAAATCTCAAGGAACAGGTTTGTCATCGTATTTTGAGATAGATCCAGGTGTCTCCTATAGCGGTCTATAAGTCAAGTTACAGAAAATGCATAATGCCTTATACTTTAGTCCACATTTAGCAGTTTAGAGCTGGACAATGTAATAGAATGTGAGTATAGGCCTACTGTACGTGAAGACCTTGGTAAAAAAAAAGAAAGAAAGAAAGAAACAGCTCCCTCAAATGGTAGTATAATGTTTCATGGTTAATCTCCAGAAATTGATGTCTAACAATAAATAAAGTTGTCGATTACTAATATGGCAGGTGGTGCTGTGTAGGCCCATATGTATTTTTTATATTCTTCTTCTTATTTATTTATTTATTTTTGTCATGAAAATCATAAAGACCCGATGTATTCCCGTTTAGGCTACTTCTATTATCCAAAGGTAAAAGTGATTTAATCGATTTTTAAAATATTGCTTAGAAGAGCAGAAACTAGATACACATTCCCAACCAGTGGTGGTGGTACTGTACGTCATATCTAAGATGTCTATGCATCATTTATCGACTTATTTAATATTTCATAAGTGACACAAACGCAAGATTCCCCATATGATAAGCATTACGGTCTTGACCGAAATACAAAATATATAGGCCTAGTTCCTACCAGATTAATGACTATTATATGCTTTTTATTATTGTTATGATTATTTTGATTATTTCACAGCAGGCCTACAGTAAATGTACATTTTAAGGAAGGCTATTTTAAAACCAAATGTTCCAGTCGCAAAAGTTTTGATTAGCTACAAATGCTTGTCTTATAATTTATATGCAACAACAGCTGAAATACTGTGAAATGGTGGTTAAATAATTATAATAGCCTACATTCTTAATAATAAAGGTTCCAAAAGGTTTTTTTTTTTCGCAGTGACGCCATAGAAGAACTATTTTAGGTTCCCCAAGGAGAATTTCCGTTTTTCTTAGTGTGAAAAACATTTGAATAATTCCACTGTAAAGAACCTTTTGTGGGAAGGTTCAACGGATGTTAAAGGTTCTTCACGGAACCATCAATGCCAAATAAAGAACCTTTATTTTTAAGAGTGTAGTGCATATTTAGAACATTTGACAGTACACAGTTATCACAACTGGAAGACCTTCGGACGTAACTGTTAAAAATAAACTAAAGAAACTCTTATCTGACGTCAGCGTTCGTGAACTCTGAAGGGAAATGGGAACAAAAGAATTTCCCTGAGACTGTGCAGGAAAGCTTTGTTTTATTGCAAACCAGAGGTGCTGTGAACGGGGGGGAAATTGTTTAGAAAGCTTGTGATTTGTCATTTACACTAAAACATTTTTTTGAACACAACCTCTTTTATAGCCTACTTGCCAAACAGAGCGCTGACCTATTAAACTCCTCTTTGTGGGTGATAGTTTTAAGTCTTGAGGCATTTCGTTCGGATCATCCAGTGGATAGCCTACTGTTTATTCTGAGCAACTGATACCTAGTGCCTATCTATCCACGTCTCAACGATGCTGGATGCGTGTACTTACAGTGGCACCAGCCCAGATGACAGCACCAGTGCAGCTTGAAACACTTCCCGTGGCTGTGTGTGGCGCAGATGGATAGTCCATCGCAGGGCAGAAAGTCCGGTCGCCCTGCGCAACTCCTGGCTAGAGCCTGAGCTTCATCTAACTTCTCACTCTTCTGTCCGCCCGAAGCGGCCATCGCGCACGGATCACACCGACAAAGCCCTCATCAGCACCGAGCGCTCGGGGAAGATCAGATGCGCTCAGCGTCGGCTGTTTTTCAGTTCGAAAATAAATCAACAAAAGTGGAGATACGCCCAAGACTTCGGCTACCCAAGTTCCACTTCTAACTCTTATACAAAAACATCTTGTCTCCGCTCGATTCCCCTTTTTTAAAAAAAATAATGTTGCATATAAGATCGACGTGTCCTTATAAACAGCTTCAGATCAGCACGGAGACTGATGCTTATTGTCGAAGACGGATTTTCCGTTTCGCTCCTGCGCCGTTGATCCCCGCCTCTTACTACATCTCTCTCTCTTTCTCTCTCTCTCTCTCCCTCTCTCTCTCTCTCTCTGTGTATGTGTGTGTGTGTATGTTATGAATTCATGCGCGCATTTCCTCGTCTTGACTGTATGTGAAAGAATCACGGTTATCTATAAAACAGTCGTCAAGCTACCATTTAGACTCTGAATTTTAGAGTTCCTCAGACCCTTGAGTTTTCAGAAGAACTTAAAAAATGGAACCCATAATTTCCTGCAAGAACTTTAGCAGCCAATAGTTTATAATCAATACGAAAAGATTTGACTTTTGAGGTAGGCTACTTGAAATATTAGTATTGGTGATAAGTTCCTTAAAGTAAAAAGGGTTTTTGACCATCAATAAAGTAGGCCTGTGGTCTAGTCTGAATTATGTTAAACTATGATATAGTACAGGGGTGTCCAATCCTGCTCCTGGAGGGCCACTGTCTGGCAGAGTTCAGCTCCAACCCCAATTAAACACACCTGAACCAGATAATCAAGGTTTTAGGCATACTAGAGCCAAAGCCCCTGGAAGGCAAGCCTGCAATCTTTAGCCAAAAAAGCGTAACGCTAATGCTAACGCTCCAGGTGTGTTGGTACGCATGGGCGGTACTGGCGGTACGCAGGAAAGGAGAGCAGAGGCCGTTACACGATAGGCTGAGAGGTGCCGCACGTTATTAAGTTAAGAGATACAGACCCTCTCATCTCCTATAATATACAATCTCTGCTAGAACCATCTAGGCAGGTTTGTTGCTAAAGTTGGATCGAGCTAAACTCTGCAAGACTGTGGCCCTCCAGGACCGAGTTTGGATACCCCTGATATAGTACGTCATCTATATGTAGGCTACTGTTTTATGAATACTGTGCATTCAGGAAACCTGCTCCTTTTTGTTGTAGGCCTACTGCTATTTGTATAGCCTACAATGAAATGTAGGCCTGTGTATTCAAACCCAAAGCGGAACTGAACTGTCAGATAAAGTCAATTTTTGTAAAGGCTGATATTAAAAGCCTTCTTTTTCTTATTATCAAAATATAAGCCAACATTTTTTTTTCTTCAAAATCTAGATCTAGAGAAAATTTTAGAAGGTTTTCAGACATTGGCTGTGGAGATGAAAATGTTCAGCTTTCAAAGAGAACCTAACAACAGTCATAGAGGGCATCCATCCTCAAAGTGTTCAGTTTTCAAAGCTACTCTATTGTCAGCAGTTTTCCTGAGTGACTCACCCAACATTTTCCTCCTTCAAAGCCACTGTTGGCAGCACAGTGACCGACCACCTCAGGAGAAAATGGCTGTCTTTTTAAATCTCTCATTGGTCTAGTTGGTGTGTAACAATATGTTCAAGGCCACATTATAGCATTGATGGATCGTGCACTGAAGTTGCTTGCAGGCAATCTTTTATCGAAGGGTGAAAGGGGAAAAAATGGTGTGAATTGAGAATTTCCTCATGACATGAAAGGTATAAATGTCATCAAAAGAGCAATTGATTTCACAGGGTTTTTTTAAGCCTATGCCATTGGCACAATATAATTCTACTTAATTTATGATAACTTTTTTATGATTATGTTCTGTTGTTGTTGACGATGTTGTTGTTGTTGTGTGTGTTCTTGCATATGTGGTTTATGAGGACACAAATGTGTATAATGACATACTTAGGGGTATTACAATGTAAACATGGTTTATGAGGACACTTTCTGTGTCCATATAAACCAAATGGTTTAAAAAACATACTAAATGGTGTTTTGTTTTTTATTTTGTTTTTTAATTTAAAAAATGCAGAAAGTTTTCTATGATGTGTAGGTTTAGAGTTAGGGTTAGTATAGGGGGATAGACTATACAGTTTGTACAGTAAACCACATATGCCAACGTGTGTGTGTGTGTGCGCGCGCGTTTTTGTGACATATCAGGACACAAATGTGTATAATGACATGGGTATGACATAGGTATTACAAAAAGAGGGTGACTTATGAGGACATTACCCATGTCCCCACTTTTCAGAAGGCTTATAAATCATACAGAATGAGTTTTTTTGAGAAAGTAAAAGTGTGCACAGTTTCCTG
The DNA here is from genome assembly GCA_003731715.1 of Anabarilius grahami. Classification (NCBI taxonomy): domain Eukaryota; kingdom Metazoa; phylum Chordata; class Actinopteri; order Cypriniformes; family Xenocyprididae; genus Anabarilius; species Anabarilius grahami. The sequence continues at coordinate 848,844 of RJVU01023003.1, forward strand.
TGATGGTTAGGTTTAGGGGTAGGGGTAGTGTAGGGGGATAGAAAATACAGTTTGTACAGTATAAAAACCATTACGCCTATGGAATGTCCCCACAATTCACAAAAACGAACATGCGTGTGTGTGTGTGTGTGTGTGTGTGTGTGTTCAGCTCAAACACCTACAGGTATACATTTTACTTTACTAGTCAATATTTTTCTCCCAAGATTCAGAATTTTTCAGTACCATATTTGTGAAATGTATTTTGTTCATATCAGTCAAGTCCTGAAAACAAAAAATGACAAGCATTAAGTTGATCATATGCACACATGAAGAGGGTAAACTGGATCCAGTTGATTTGAAACAGCTGTTAGAAAAAATTGCCATTCTTTTCCCTTGCCTTGGATTAACAATAAATAAATAAATAAAAAGCTAATTAAAAATGTCATTGTGACTTAATTCTCAAAATTGCAATCTTATTTCTTTCAACTGTTACTTTATATCTTGTGCTAAACAAAAACATGAAAACACATTTGCCTTACAATTAGCTTCTACCTGAATCATTAAAATCAGTAACTTTGCAAGGTTTTCTGGGCCCCCTCTACAGTTTTTTGCATTGGTGGGGGTGGGGTGCTCCCCCTTGGTAGACATATCGTTCCTTGGAGGGGTGGGGGGTTCAACTTAGTAGACTCTTAGAAATCGCGCCCCGTATTCATAGTATATATATATATTGCAGCTGGGAAGCCGCGAGTGTAGATGTGCAAACAGTGTGTATAGCCTATATATAGTGTGTTCAAATTATGTGACTGAACATTTTTGCTGAAATTTAAAATGCTATGTGTACCACAAGCATGCATCTTATTAAAATGGAAGGGTGCTAGGATCACATAATGTATAGTGAAATCCTGCAAGCAAATGGCAGGATATATATATCTATCAGTCTGGATAACTGCTTCACAAATGCTTGGCCTTAAGAAGCAAGATAAATGCATAGTTTTACGCTTGCTCATATGCATTGTTTACGATCTTTCTGTTGACCTCTTCCGCTTTAACTACATTTCATTCTATTTCACCTCAACTGAAATGTCAATTGTGCACTGTCTCCAGGGCAACAAGGAAGTTATTCATCATTCAAAGGTTTCATTGGCGTTAACAGTATTTATTTGGTTTTATTGTCCTGTCAGCAAGCAAAACCTCCACAATGTTAGTAAAGATTGCTAATGTCACACCACTACAACCTCGTTTAAATTTTATTGCCTCCGCAGACCCATATTGCTGTCGCTGACTCTCTGTAGAGTAGAAGGGGAAACACACATGCACACAGACACCCATACACACACAAGCTACCATTAAATTGCCAACATCCATAACCACTTTGTCAGAGGCTGCAGGCAGGCCACGCAGAATGGTAGTCTCTCATAAATGAGCCATGTTTCACTGGAGCGTGGAGTCATGAAGCCAAACGTCTGCTGCCACCACATGTGTCACAATAACTATCCAATCAATGAAGCCAGTGTCTGCTGATCCTAGAAAAAAGGATTGATTAGACTTTCACTTTCCCAGAGATGGGGCCTGTAGTAAGTGGTCGAGGTGCAGGATGTGCATACACTCTCTCTCTCTCTCTCTCTCTCTCTCTCTTTGGGAGTGTGAAGAGTCCTGAGGGGTCTGGCAATAGGTAGGAATTATTTTGGGATAAATGGCCACCAACAGTGTTTGTGAGCAAAAACTGCAAAGTGAAACACTAACAGATATTAGAAAATGGCCCAGTATTAGATTTTTTGGAGACAAGGCTGTAGGCTTCTGTAGACTGTATGCTTTATTTAACACAAATCTCTAGAGTATGAATACCACCGCCCATGCGCCCTTGAAGCTGTGACTGTACTTAAAAATGTACATTCTCCCTGAACTGTAATATGTATGATTATGGAAAATCCTGTTTGCACAATTTATCATCCTCACAGATATGGGTTAAGCCTGAAAGTCCCTCAAACATTTGCCCAAAGGACAATCACCTTTTCATCACTCTCTGAAAAAGTCCCAAGCTGCAGGCTGTCTCTGTGTTATTGCTTTGGTGCTCTTTGTTAAAGACATATTCGGCTAGCGTCTGAAAGATCGGATACTTTCCTTAACTCATGTCATTTCCTTACAGACAAAGTGCCCCGTGAGACTACACTGTTTGGAGTTTTCACAGAGCAGGAGGGTAGTGAAGCTGGCTGAGGTCTTTATATAAATGAACATATAATCATTTGAGCTTTTCACACTTCGCTTAACCTTGGGTTATCATCTTTTTAAACCCTGCTGTTAACTGCTGGAAAAGCAAACTTTCACACTTTTAATTTTACCATGGCTTTTAACCTTTTTGCGGGGCCTGCATTATGGTGCTAAAGATACAGTGTGAAGCAGTTGTTTAGCAACAACCAATCATGAACTGAACAGCTTGTCGAATTAAATATTCATGCGCTTTGTACTGTCACAGAGACTTTAACATGCTGTATTCTGTTTCAGCATTTGAGAGAAAAATGTCAAACAAAATGTCAGACAGTGACAGGAAACTTGTTAACTGGAGAGAACAATAGACCGTTTTATTCTTACATTTATGGTCCAAAAATTCTATTCAGGTTGTTATTTTAATAGGTCGTGTTCACCCAGTAATGAATTGTGTCATCATTCACTTATTCTCTCATTCTGAACCTTCTTCCTTCTTCTGTGGAACATATTTTAGAAAATAAAATGTCAAAATGTAATTTGTCCATACAATTAAAGTAGATGTTGGTTTGGACCGCACTGACTTTCATCAACATTTGCTTCACATAACCAGCTTCATGTATGGCTTTTCTGATGTAGTAAACATATTAATGTATCTCTGAAGGGAAATTACTGTCACTAGAAAACTTTTGATGCCATTTTCTTTAGATAATTCTTGAATCTTATTCTTCAGATAATTCTTGAATCTTGAATAATGCCTAATACAGTGGTGTTTAATTTGTGTGACGGGTCAATGATGTGACGGGCCATTTCTTTTGTCCAAAGGCCTTAATAATAATAAAAAAACAAAGATATGACATCCAAAGTATGTAAGGTACTACAACTAGATCTCTTTTATTGAATCCAAAAGGTTTTAATTATATTTTGCCACATATAATGGTATTTTAAAGATTTTGAAGTGTCAAAAGGTCATTCGGTTTAGCCGTCCAAAGGGTATAAAATGTATATAATTTTTATTCTGGCATGATTTTATAACATCACATAGTGCAAAATGGTATTAAAGTTATGTGTAGAAGTCGTTGCTTTGTTATGAGAAAGAATGTCCGGAAAAATCAATCTCATTGATGTCATTCGGAGTAACCAATATAAAGGGATCATTTTGGATCAAGTCATGCGGTCAATATCATGTTACAGGATGTGACATCATTCAGACACCTGCAAAGGACCACGTGGTCATGAAGCAAAGTAACTGTCTTTTAACTATTTGAAAAATTCATGTTTTCACTTGCTCATACGTATGTCTCGAAACATCAGGTCATTTGGTACAACCGTTATAAAACATGGAAAATGTTGTAATATTTTAAAAACTTTGTACTAAATATAAAAGGTTTGATTGTCCTTTTGCTAGCATGTTAGTATTGTTTGAAAATATCGTCATTCGGTATAACCAAAAGTGTAATTCGGTAAAACTGAAATTTTGGTTAAACCGAATGACATTTTTGGTGACAAATTTTGTCCATCTTATAAAAAATTACAAAGGCAGTGTTAATTGATAATAAAAACCACATAATCTCATTGATAACACTGAATAAAACTTCAAAATTAATTATAACTCCATTATGTTTTTTTACACTTTTAAAAACCTTGTTCGTCAATGACCCGTACATTCTTTTGTTTTCTGCCTGCAATAACTATGAGTGAAACATCACTTCATCTTTGTGTAATATATATTTCCACCTTGTGGAATAAAGGTGAATTGGACTTATTCAGTCATCAAAGATTCAATTATCGTTTGTGCAGAAAAAAATATACCTACACTGTTAAACACCTCGGTTTGTTAGCGACCCTATACAATTTTTACAAAAGATGAATGGGAAAACAGGCATTCTTTTATCACTTTATAATTTTTTTCTTGTTATATTGTTTATAATGAATTGATTGAGGAATAAATAGAATAATACTAAGAAGACTGATGACTAACTTTAAAAAATGAATAAGAAGGAGGGTAGTGAATGATGTCCCGGGTCACTAAAGACCCAAGGTATGCGTTTAAGGTTTAAAGAGCTATTTCCACCTGATTTAATTAATACAAATTTATTTTTTGGTATGTATTTATTAAAATGTATTGAGGTTGATTTAGTGATGTTAAATACTATTTTTGTTCTTGAATAAAAGCAGTAAATTTAGATTTAGATGTTTAGGCTGCGATTTTAATTATTTTTTTCAGTGCAGGGTTAACAACAACAGCTGTATTTCTATAAGTGCCACCTACTGTCAGAGAATGAATTCGCATTTTCATTCAGCCTGTTTTTATTCAAACCAATTATATATAAAATACTCATCTCTTTTCATAAAAAATGGCTGAAACATCAGGTTTATCATTTTATAAAACTTAAACTACTTTCAGTTCAGCTTTATAATATTATAAGTTGTTTTTATCGTTATTTTACAGTTTGGGATATTACTATAGACATTGGTTTTGTTTCAATACAACATTACTAAACAACCTGTTCTGTGTGTGCATGTTCTGTGTTCAACATGTACATGTCGTGAACAACATGTTCATGATTGTTGATTCCATAAATATAACATTCAGATAAATTCAGTTTCTGTTTGTCTTCTGTCAGAATTGTCATTTTTTCTCATAATCACAAGCTGCATTTACATACTAGTAATTTATGGATGTCAGTATAAAGTAAAATAAGCAGACAATGTTTCACCATTTTGTTGACATGCTATTTTAATTAAAGTCAAGGTTTTAATGCAGTTCTCAGCTGAGGACAAAATCTTGTGAGAGTGGGCGTGTGGCTTCTGTTGCAGCTTCGGTTGCTCTTCTGTGTTGAGGTAGTGAGAAGGGCAGTGTGCCATCTCTGCTCAGCGCTGCTGCATATGCTTCTGCCAGAGACAATCTGCATGCATATGAAACTAAATAGATCCTGTCATAAACCTCTTCTGCTCTCTCTCTCTCTCTCACTCTCTATTGCTCTGGCTTACTCTGACAGAAAAGACCTGCTTTGTGGTGTTGTGGCATTGTGCTGACTTCAGAAAAGTAATACGGTCTGACAAAGAACAGAGGTATGCGTATACACACGGCATTCTAGCTTTTGTCCACAAACACAATACTTTTTGTACAGAATTGTAGGCTGTATACTCACAGGCAGACACAAAATTCCAACATAAAATACCAATTGTCATTTTAGTTGCTATAAACGAACTAAAATCATCATGGATTACGATAATATTCTTAAACAATATAACATATTTTGATAGTTTGAGTTCATTTCCAAGAATATTTTTTTGCATGCATGTATTTTGACTTTAATATGGTCTGTGCATATTGCTTATTATTGTACTTTATATGATCCAAGATAATCACTCATGACAGCATATTATGATGTTTTTGATGTTAATATGTTTAGCTATTTTTGATGTACAGAATAGGATATCATGTTGATTAGTTTTTTGATTGTGATGTGCAATATTAGAGGATTTATGGTAAATGTATTATAAATGTAAATCAGGGTGATCCCAAAAACATTTTGCTCTTTTTTTTTTAGTCTGTTGTGGTTTTCTAATTAATTAATACATTCAGAAGATATTTCTCTATTGAGTATTCTTTTTATTTGTGTGGGTTTGTGTGTTTACATTCTGACATGAACGAAAAAAAATCATATATAAGGTTTTTTTTAATATCTCTATTGTTTCTCAGAAAGCACTGAGATTAAAGGGAGACCAAATGATGATTTCTGTTCACTAATTGATATTCACCCACATCTAAAAAAAATTATTCATGGAGCAGGTAGCATCCTCATGGTCGCCACCATGTTGACATCACATGACCAGCCATGTCATACAAAGATTTCATTCCCGTCTCAGTGAATCAGTCAGTCTCGTGATAACACAAACCAAGAACGTCCACTATGATAGGAGTGTGACAGAAAAAAAAAACATGGAGGAAAATGAACAAAATAAAACATATATATATATATATATTATATATTTAACTTTGCTGTGAGGAGTCAGTGGTTAGTAAAAAATAAATCATGCATCCATGTCATTAGGTGTTAGTAGAAAGTCCAAGACAAGTGACTACTGGAATGAAAGAAAACCTGCTAAATGGTAAAGGAGTCATTCCACGAAACGGGTACAATTTGAGTCCCTCTGACCTTTTTCAGTGTATTTTATCTATTGGGTCACCAAAATATATTTTTAAAAGCTTTTTGTATTAATTTAAATGTCTCCTTTAATAATGTTTAAAGACATGACACATTTATTCATTATATTAGAAATTATTTAGTTTTTTTCAGTTGACACCACCTATTTTGTCATGTCCCTCAAGACCTTCTATGAAAGTGTACTTGGGATATGAATACTAAAATGAGAAAAAAGTCCATACATTTTGCCATTCCCATAAATATCCATCTGTGCTTTTTTGCTGGTAATGTTTTTTTTTCTAAGTAAATTCATGATTATTCATTAAAATCACATTATTTAGTTCCGTACCTCAGTAACCCCTCAACCCCGTTACACAAACCATTCTCCCCCTATAAAAATAATGAACTGATACTTATGTGACACCATTAATAGGAAGTGAAATCATAGAAGTCTTCTGAACAACATTGTGGGCAGACACAGGCAAGTTACCACCTTCTAAATTATGTTGTGAAATTGTGTTTGTCAAATTTAACGACTCAACCCTGTTACATCAATTAAAGACAGAAAACTATTACTTGTGAAAATTATCTTTGTTATTCCAACATTATTCATGATTTCTTAATATCATGCATGCCATGTGCTCCCCATTTATTCACTAGATTTAGAGCAGTGGCCAATTTGGGCAAAAAATCACAACCCTGTCACACTCAACCCCGTTTTTATATTTTTATTATTTTAAGCTTATGAAAAAGTAATTTAAAGTTTGTTTAACTCTGTCTGAAATGTTCAGAGCAATCATAAGAATACTGATTTTAGTTCAAATTCTGAAGTTAAGCCTTTGATCAAAAATGATGAGGTTGCTGTCACAAAAAGTGCCCATTTCAGGCTTTAGTATAGCAAAAGTGTGAGATTTTATGTAACTTTTATATTTGCAATTACTGAATTTGAGTGAGGGTCATCTGATTAATAGGAAAATGTTGATTTTATCACAAATACATTTTATAATTAATATTCAGAGAGCTCCCACAGTGTCCATAACTTAAAATAATGACCAATAATAATAGGGATTTTATGCCTGAGATGGGAAAATATGTTTTTCGGGAAGTTAAATATGTCATTAAAGTTGTGGGGTGTTTGGCCAAATCATACCGGTTTCGTGGAATGACTCAAAGACTAGAAGGGATACAGCTATGGACACTGCATGCGCAAAATTAATGGGTCATTTAATTGAATTACTGTATTTGCATTATTGTAAGGCTGGGTTTAGGGTTGGGGTAGGTGTAGGTGTAGTCGTTAATAAAACACAATCTGATAAGTAGCAAATAAATTTACTGTTATTTTATCATGAAATTTTGCCTTACTTGCCGTTGCTGTATCCCTTCTAGACACAACCCTCCTAAATGGAACAAAAAAATGCACTGAGTTCACCTTTGATGTATGTCAGCTGACTCATTTATGTTTTAAATTCTGTTTTTATGCTACACGACAACATTTAGAAATTAAACAACTGAGAAGAACTAAGTCTCATGAGCTATGTTGTTTTTCTCCAAGGTTTTCAGTTGTACCTCATCTTCATGCAGCTGATGCTTCTGTATCTCAGCAAGGACATCGCTTCTAAAAGTTCATTTAATGATGAAACAACAACAAAGCTTAATCTTTATTTTGCATGTCATGCCCTATGATTTCAGGCACCCTGCATACAAATAATAGAAATATGTCATACAGAGGCAGCCTTGATGTGTAGAGCTCTGCCTCAGGGTTCATAGTGACATTAAATCATGAGATAAACTTGCCCTCTGACGTGTAGAAGATGAAGCAAAGCACAGAAACGGAGAGTAAAATTAGACCAGGATTTGTGGCGTAGATGTTGTGTCTGATTGAACATTTCCCCCTTGGATGCTCTTTGAGTCTGGCACGTGAAATAGGGGGGACGTTTTCAATATAAACCAAAGCCTGCAGCAATAACTATATCTAGGTTGAAAGCACCCTTCCTCTACATGCTCACATGTGCGCACACACACACACACACACACACACACATGTTCGTTTTTGTGAATTGTGGGGACATTCCATAGGCATAATGGTTTTTATACTGTACAAACCGTATTTTCTATCGCCCTACACCAACCCTACACCTAAACCTAACCATCACAGAAAACTGTGCACACTTTTACTTTCTCAAAAAAACTCATTCTGTATGATTTATAAGCCTTTTGAAAAATGGGGACATGGGGTATGTCCTCATAAGTCACCCTCTCCTTGTAATACCTATGTCATACCCATGTCATTATACAAATTTTTGTCCTGAAATGTCACAAAAACATGCCCACACGCACATCTGAGAAATCCTTCTCACACTCACACATTGAGCTTTATTGAATAACTTAAATATCACATTTGCTATCATCCACCAAACAGACACTGCCCGAGGCACTGAGATTGTTACTGGCAGGATGGTGCATCTCTGAAGCTGTTTAGTGTGTGTAAGGTTGTCTTGCTTTCCGGGTGTAATGAGATCTGGGCAGGAATTGGACCCTCAGCTTGGAGTTATATCCATCACCAAAACTGGGTTACACACTTCCATTTCAACAGTGCAGCATCCCAGCTGGGGGAAAACCCCATCTAACATGATCCTGCAAATAATTTTACATACTTGCAATGGTTGCTCTCTCTCTCATGAGCCTTTTACCATGAGTACTGTATGTTTTTCATCTTTTTTTTAAACATAAGTTAATATTTTACTTGATTTATCTGCATAATGTAGTTTTTTTTGTCGCAAATTAATTTGTTATTAATATTTTTTTCATATATATATATACTTTTGGAAAGTCATTTCAGTTTCAGGTTCTGATTTTACAGTCGATCCCCTGTAGACTTATGGTGAATCTCCTGGGTGTAGATGCATCTCATTGGGAATCCAAAGCATGAGCCAGATGTTTGTCACTACAATGGTGAGCATAAATCATTTGGACAGCATGTGAGTCTGTGTGAACTGCTAGCAGTATTTACTTGAGGATTTAAAACTCTAGTTGAAATACATAATTCTAAAGATTTTTATGTAAAATATTTTCTGTGGTGGGGTAATATCTAGTTACTGTGAACAAATATAAAGTGAAATTTTAAAATATAAATGTTGTCATTATTTGCTCGGCCTCAAGTCTTTCTAAACATGTATGACTTTCTTCTCTGTAAAGGAACAATTGCAGTGGTCACTCTTTCCATGCGATCACAATGAAAGGGAGGCTTAGGCTTTCAAGCTTCAAAATGTATCATAAAAGTGGTCTTTTGAAGCCATACAAAAGCTTTGTGTATAAGGAGCAGGAACAGACAAAAATTTTAAGAGATAGTACACACCAAAATGTAAATTCTGTCATAATTTACTAAACACAGAAGACTTTTGATAACATTCGGAAGGCACATACATAGAGTGCATAAAATATGGTAAATAAAAGCTCAAACGTGCATGCTTGATGTGCAAGAAGCAATGAGCAAGCAAGGACGTCGGAGCTTCTGTTTACCATATTTGATGAGCTCTATGTATATCCATCGATCAGTGTTTATTTGTGAATAAAAGTCTAAATTAAATCTGTTCATCAAAGCTTGGATTAAAACTCTTGATTCATATGGATTACGCTTGTCTTTATGTATTTTCTGAAACTTAAAATTATTGATTGTGTATAAATGGACTGACAAAAAATTATGAAAGGATATTAAAAAATATCTTTATTTGTGTTCCAAAAATGAATGAAAGCCTAAAAGGAATGACATGAGGGTGAGTAAGTGATGACAGAAATTTTCATTTTTTGGCAAACTGTCCCTTTAATTTGCACTGATAATCTCTCATTGCTGCATTCATTCATAAGTTTTCAATAAATCAGATGGTTCAGTTCACAAAACTGGTCTAACTGATTTAAACGTAAATTCTTGAGTTCAAATCATCTGAACAGCCCACTGGAGGGGAAGGTTACATTGAATAATGACTTAAATTTGGGTCTGTTCCACACACAAAGGTATTATATGACTTCACAAAACATGGAAAATTACACGTGAAATGTTTGAAAAACTTTTAGGAAATGTGTATTGTATTTCTATTCTTTTTAAAGTGATCAAATATAGAAAAATCTAAAATTTATATTTTTGTGTCCCACTATTTTTCACGAAGAACCTATTTTTAGCTGCTAAATTTAATGCGGTATACACCGATCAGGCATAACATTATGACCACCTTTCTAATATTGTGTTGGTCCCCCTTTTGCTGCCAAAACAGCCCTGACCCGTCTAGGCATGGACTCCACTAGACCCCTGAAGGGATGTTAGCAGCAGATCCTTTAAGTCCTGTAAGTTGCGTGGTGGGACCTCCATGGATCGGACTTGTTTATTCAGCACATCCCACAGATGCTCGATTGGATTGAGATCTGGGGAATTTGGAGTCCAAGTCAACTCCTCAAACTCGTTGTTGTGCTCCTCAAACCATTCCTGAGCCATTTTTGCTTTGTGGCAGGGTGCATTATCCTACTGAAAGAGGCCACAGCCACCAGGGAATACTGTTTCCATGAAAGGGTGTACATGGTCTGCAACAAAGCTTAGGTAGGTGGTATGTGTCCAAGTAACATCCACACGAGGACCCAAGGTTTCCCAGCAAAACATTGCCCAAAACATCACACTGCCCCGCCGGCTTGCCTTCTTCCCATAGTGCATCCTGGTGCCACGTGTTCCCCAGGTAAGTGACGCACACACACCCGGCCATCCATGTGGTGTAAAAGAAAACGTGATTCATCAGACCAGACCACCTTCTTCAATTTCTGCGCGATACAGTTCTGATGCTCACGTGCCCACTGTTGGCGCTTTCGGTGGTGGACAGGGGTCAGCATGGGCACCATGACTGGTCTGCGGCTATGCAGCCCCATACACAACAAGCTGTGATGCACTGTGTATTCTGACACCTTTTTATCAGAACCAGCATTAACTTCTTGAGCAATTTGAGCTACAGTAGCTCGTCTAATGGATCGGACCACACGGGCCAGCCTTCGCTCCCCACGTGTATCGATGAGCCTTGGCCACACATGACCCTGTCGCCGGTTCAACACTGTTCCTTCCTTGGACCACTTTTGATAGATACTGACCACTGCAGACCGGGAACAACCCACAAAAGCGGCAGTTTTGGAGATGCTCTGACCCAGTCGTCTAGCCATCACAATTTGGCCCTTGTCAAACTCGCTCAAATCCTTACGCTTGCCCATTTTTCCTGGTTCTAACACATCAACTTTGAGGACAAAATGTTCACTTGCTGCCTAATATATCCCACCCACTAACAGGTGCCGTGATGAAGAGATAATCAGTGTTATTCATTTCACCTGTCAGTGGTCATAATGTTATGCCGGATCGATGTATAGAGATAGCTTAGTGATACTTCTGTTTCATTTTTAAATGATTATTAGTAAAAGACTTCTTTTCATGTCACACATTTCTCTTTCTTTTTTTCCCCGTCTCTCACTAACATTCCCTCAGTGTGTCTGTCTGGCAGCCTTACAGTACATCCCCTTGAAGTTAACTGTGCCCAGTAAAGGGGACAGTCAAAATGAGCTGAGAGTCCACCTTAACTACATCTAATTCCCTTTCATCTTCCTCCCTCTATCTTTTATTTGTGTTAAAGGCACCTACAGACTCCCTCAGGGGTTTGGATATGCTTTCAGAAACCTTACATCACACTCACTTGGACTCAGTCACATACACTAATGAGGGACAAGCTGTATTACATCATTACTCTCTTTCATGGAAAAGTTGTGTAATAATTCCTTCTTATGAATAAGTCTTAAAGTTTGGCATTTTAATATCAAGCACACAATCACTTTTTATGTATAGTTTCTGTATATTTTGTATAGTTTTAATATCACTGATTAATGTCAATGTCAAACTTGATAGTGACCACATAGAAAAATCAATAAATCCACTCTGTATCGCACACAGCCTGCAGCGTGTGTGTCCACCACGTGCATTCAAACTACCCATCAATGAATGGGTTGAATTGATTAGAGATGTTCCACAGAATACAAATCAGTTGATCCTCAACCAATCGTGAAAATGTGGCAACAACTGTGCCTGTTATCAATCTATATTTCCCAGTTAGGCATGTGGAGGACTTCAGTCTACACACAGCAAAATTTTATCAATGAATCTGCCTCTGCAACATGCTGGGAAGGTTATTTTAACCTTTGATGATGAAACAACTTCCTCAAGGGGAACATTAAACATTTATATGTCTCTTCCTCTCTTTTTCTTTCTGTCTCTTTGAGGGAAAAACAGACAAACCTACTTGACTAACTGGTGATAGTGATTTTGCTAAGGACTTTTGCTCACACATTTCTAACATTCCTTACCCCCAAAATTAATTCTAAACATGAATTTACTCCTAAATTTAGAGGAAATTATTAGTTTATCAATGAGTTATTCAAACCATAACCACAGCTTATCCAAACCCAAATCTGACTGACAGGAATATTACAGTTTTTTTATTTGCTTTGGTACTATTTTCACAAGTAAGGTGTATAGTTTCAAAACTCTTAGTACAAAAATCCAAACTGATCACACTTGTAACACAGCTAGTCATTCTTTCATTCTAGTTGTACATATTTTCATTCTACATAATCACTGTTTCAAAAAACAAGATCATTGTGATATGTAATGAGAACATTTGGTTTAATCGCTGAAACACAACAGTATGTTATTCTTTCGGTTTAGTACTTTTAACAATCAGTTCATTCAACAGCAAACAATGCAAGATACATGTTTCAAATCACCCTTGATGCTGAAATATTTACACAGGTCACAGATGCCACCTCAGAAAATACACTTACATTACCTAAATTACATAATTGACATAAAATCCATAATGTTTGTAATAGTATCTATTCAATGTGTTATCAAAAGGTGTGAAGTATGACACAGTCATGAGGTTTGTGTAGAACAGCGTGTGCTGCCAATACAGTAAATGTTCTGACTGTACCATATGACTGAATCTAGGTGACCTTTATAAGGGTGAGTTACAGTAAAGTGGCAGTCTCTACCATACCTCCATTTACAGTACCACATGGCATACTATAATGTAAAATGATGCCATCTGTCTCCCTTCTTCTGATGCATCTTTGATCAATCTGATGTTATACTGTACAGTACTGTATAAATGGTATATTCTATCCCCTACCCAAACCTACCCATCACAGAAAATTTTCTGCATTTTTACATTTTATAGAAATATAATTTTGTATGATTTATAAGCTGTTTTCCTCATGGGGACCAACAAAAAAAATGTCCAAACAAGGTCTATAATTAATGGTATTACCATCCTTGTTGGGACATTTGGTTCCCAACACAGTGTTTACAGTTTTTTTATTCGCTTTGGTACTATTTTTAAAAGTGAAGTGTACATTTTCAAAACTCTTAGTACAAAACTCCAAACTGATCACACTTGTAACACAGCTAGTCATTCTTTCAAAACCTGATCTTATGCTTTCATTCTTGCTGTACATATTTTCCTATTACATAATCACTGTTTCAAACACAAAATCATTGTAATATGTAATGAGAACATTTGGTTTAATCACAGAAACACATCAGTATGTTCTTCTTTCAATTTAGTACTTTTAACATTCAGTTAATTCAATAGCAATCAATGCAAGATACATGTTTCAAATCACCCTTGTTGCTGAAATATTTACACAGGTTACAGATGCCACCTCAGAAAATACACTTACATTACCTAAATTACATAATTGACATGAATTCCATATTGTTTTTAATAGTATGTGTTAACAAAAGGTGTGAAGTATGACAGTGTTACACACAGAAGGGGACGGAGACACAGGTAAAGCGTATGTGATGTTTATTGAACAACCAGAGAGTTATGGCAGAGTGCAGGTAAGTCAATGCAGATAAAGTACTAAGCAGATGGCTATCAAGGCAGTGATACTTGTCTTGATCTTCTCTCCAAGTAACAAGGATGGCTGGCAGGCGTGGAACTGAGGATACCAGGAAGCACTCACGGAAGACACAGAGAACACGAGGGATCTTGGAAGACAATGGAGACAGGTAAGTAGTCTGTAAGGTAAGCATAACAGGAAGTATGTCTTAACGAGACCGGACAGTGACTGAGTGCTCTGACGTGTCTTTTATGCTGCGGTGGTGATGAGTGCTGATGAGTGTCAGGTGTTGCTGATCAATACTCAGGAGAGGGAGTGCGATGTGATTGGTGAAGTGAAGAGCCTGGCGTGTCTGTGACAGACAGTCACGAGGTTTTGTGTAGAACAGAGTTTGCTGCCAATACAGTAAATGTTCTCACTGTACCATATGACTGAATCTAATTGATCTTTACAGATGAAGGATGAGTTACAATAATGTGGCAGTGTCGACCATGGTAATGCCTTTTACATTTTACAGTATCACATGGCATTCTATAATGTAAAACAATGCCATCTGCCTCCCTTTTATATATTAATTTTGGTATATGTTTGGTATATGTGGTTTACGGGGACTCTCCATATAGGCGTAATTATTTTTATACTGTACAAACTGTATATTCTATCCCCTACAACTCTACCCCTGAACTGGCCCATCACAGAAAACATTCTGCATTTTTCCATTTGATAAAAATATCATTTCACATGATTTATAAGCTGTTTTCATCAGACGGACAAAAAAATGTCCAAACAAGGTCTACAATTACTGGTATTACCATCCTTGTTGGGACATTTGGTTCACAACACAGTGTTTACCAGGACCACACACACACACACACTTTGAAAATTGTGGTCATCATCTAAGACAAATTGTTTATAATTCATTTCATTAATCATTTGATTATTCATATCGGAAATTGCAAATAATTTATATAGAAACTATGCCTATAGAATCGAATCTATAGAAATGTATAGGTGTACCAAATTATTTGATTACAGTTTTTTTTATTCGCTTTGGTACTGTTTTCACAAGTAAGGTGTACATTTTCAAAACTCTTAGTATTAATATCACAACAGATTATCAAAAGTGCACTTTTTTCAAACATTTTAGCATATTTTCAATTGTGTTAGTACAATACACAAAATCACAAAGTATACTTTTCACAACACAAAATAAGTGTTTCATCTATATAAATGTTTCATTCACAGTAACTGCCTTTCATATGCTATTACTATCAAACTTTTCATTTGCATCTCTTTTCGTTCAGTTAAATACATTTGTCTATTATTTAATCAAACTGGACTTAATGATTAATCAAAGGATCATTTGGTACACCTATAGATTTCTATAGATATTGATTCTATAGGCACAGTTTCTATAGAAATTATTTGCAATTTCCGATATAATCAAATGTAATGAATTATAAGCAATTTATCTTAGATGATGACCACAATTTTCAAACTGTGTGTGGTCAAACACTGTGTTGTGAACCAAATGTCCCAACAAGGATGGTAATACCAGTAATTTTAGACCTTGTTTTTTTTTTTGCCCCCATGAGGAAAAGAGAGAGAGAGAAGAAGGGAGACAGATGGCATCGTTTTACATTATAGTATGCCATGTGATACTGTAAACTGTAAAAGTAGGTAGTGACTACCACATTATTGTAACTCATCCTTCATCTGTAAAGATCAACTACAGTATATAGATTCAGTCATATGATTCAGTGAGATCATTTACTGTATTGGCAGCAAACTCTGTTCTACACAAACCCCATGACTGTGTCATACTTCACAACTTTTGATAACACACTGAATATAAATACTATTAAAAACAATATGGAATTTATGTCAATTGTGTAATTTAGGTAATGTAAGTGTATTTTCTGAGGTGGCATCTGTGACCTGTGTAAATATTTCAGCATCAAGGGTGATTTGAAACATGTATCTTGCATTGTTTGCTGTTGAATGAACTGATTGTTAAAAATACTAAACTGAAAGAATAACATACTGTTGTGTTCCAGCGATTAAACCAAATGTTCTCATTACATATCACAATGATCTTGTGTTTTGAAACAGTGATTATGTAGAATGAAAATATGTACAGCTAGAATGAAAGCATGAGATCAGGTTTTGAAAGAATGACTAGCTGTGTTACAAGTGTGATCAGTTTGGAGTTTTGTACTAAGATTTTTGAAAATGTACACCTTACTTGTGAAAATAGTACCAAAGCGAATAAAAAAAACTGTAAGTTCAGTTGGATTAAATAATAGACATGTATTAAACTGAATGAAAAGAGATGCAAATGAAAAATGTGATAGTAATAGCTTTATGAAAGGCAGTTACTGTGAATGAAACATATATATATGAAACACTTTGTTGTGAAAAGGATATTTTGTGATTTTATGTATTGTACTAAAACAATTGAAAATATGCTGAAATGTTTGAAAAAAGTGCACTTTTAGATCTGTTGTGATATTAGTACTATGAGTTTTGAAAATGTACACCTTACTTGCAAATAAAAAAAACTGTACCAGGACCACACACACACACACACTTTGAAAATTATGGTTATCATCTAAGATAATTGCTTATAATGTAAAAAGAATTCATTACATTTGGTTATCCATATCAGAAATTGCAAATAAATTCTATAGAAACTATAGAATCAATATCTATAGAAGTCTATAGGTGTACCAAATGATTAATTGATTAACCATTAAATTCAGTTTGATTAAATAATAGACAAATGTATTAAACTGAATGAAAAGAGATGAAAATCAAAAGTTTAGGCAGTTACTGTGAATGAAACATTTATATAGATGAAACACTTATTTTGCGTAGTGAAAAGGATACTGTGATTTTGTGTATTGTACTAACACAATTGAAAATATGCTAAAATAATTGAAAAAAGTGCACTTTTGATGATCTGTTGTGATATTAGTACTAAGAGTTTTGAAAATTTACCAATTGCTTGTGAAAATTGCACCAAAGCAATTAAAAAAAACAATTCCAAATAATGTTCATAAGTAACATGTTCCACATGATGAAATCACAGCATGTCTTACAATGTTTCTTAGTGGAATCAGTTAAAAAACAAAAGCCTGCAGAAACGACACTTAATACAATTTATTTCATACCTTTATTTTAGAACAACCGTTTGGACAAGTAATTTCTCTACGAAGCAAGTAGTTAAAAAATTAATAATGTAAAATATTTCTAAAACCTAGTGTCTACTGTATGGGCTTTTGATTATGAAGTCAACTCTGCCATCAAGTGGTAGCAAAATAGAAACAAAATTGTAAAACTGGTTTCATAGAGTCAACATTTGTTCAAACCATCCCTCTTTTTCTCTTTTTTGTTCTTTGCCAACAATATTGCGGAAATTGAGTAAAACCAATTATGGTTTTTATTTACAGTGGTCATTCCACTTTTTATAGTCTTATACTTTTATAAGTCTTCTTTTTTAATTAGAACTATTTATGTAATTTATATTTTGCATATCACTTTACAGTTTTTGTAAGAAAAATTAATTTTATTAGTTAATCTTTTCCCACAAACTTTGCCTATGCTTCAGATCCTCTTCATGCCCACATGGAAAGAATAAAACACAGACAGAGTATGCTTTAAATCTCCTTCTTCTGCAAAGTTTATTGGTTTATTGGCTTCTTGTTATGCATATTCATTCATCATAGATTAATTAATTTCAGAATTGACTGGACAATGATAAACAAATTAATTGATTATCATAAGGCCTCCTACTTCCTTTTACCATACAGTACATGTACATGTCCAGTTTATCTTCATCCACCTTGGTCTTCCTCAAAATCCCATAATAAGATTACCTGAATTATTTTTAATTGGAAACATTTTATCTGACTCCCTAGACTCTCCCAAGGCTACAGAAAGAAGCTTTATTTGCTAGTTGTTGCTCACAGAATTTAGATCTGTGCACTTGGAACTTGTCCAGTTATCTGAAGTTCACATTATACACATACATTTATTATCAAGTACTTTTTACTTATTTACAATAATTATTATTAATATCATGTATTTTATATAGAGAAAATTATTCCCTTTCCATGGTCAGATAGTAGTATTTCACTTTTAACAAGTGCCACTGTTGATGTTTTTTTGCACATCTGACTTTGATACATCATATTATACCTCCTTTAGTGCGCAAATAAGTGTAGGCTACTTACTGACTAGTATAAAAGTTATATTTTCTGTAATTTATTGTAATACAGTATAACAGTGACTGCTCACTTTTTCAGCAGCTCTTTTCTTTCAGCCAAGAATACTAAGCTTTAAACAACACCATCCCACACATAACATTTGACTTGAAGCAAAATATATATAAGACCGTGTACTTACTGTCTTTTATAAAGCAATGGCTAATAAAGCTACTCAATCCATGCAGAATTCACTTATTAACGCTGATTACAATTTTACATTTTTGGAGCTGTATGCCATGTAATAAATCACCGTGGGAAAATGAAATGACGCACAGACAACACTGATATAGCCTTTGATAATAGCCTATATAATATTTTGTTACATTTGGGCCCAGTTTCACAGACAGGGCTTAGATTAAGCCAGGATTAGGCCTTAGTTCAATTAGGATATTTAAGTGGCTTCTATAAATGTACCCTAGAAAAAAAAAACATTACTGGTGTGCATCTTGAGACAAAACAATGGCACTGACATATTTTAAGATATGTCAGTGCAAGTTACTTTCAGTAAAAACAGCTCAAACACGCATTTCAGTTTTGAATATATTTGATAAATATAGTTGAAACAACACTGAGTTTCATTTAAAGCCTGCAGAAACAACACTTCATACAGCTTATTTAATATCTTTATTTTAGAACAGCAGGTACTTGTCTATGAAAGAATAGTAGGCCTAGATAAAAAGTTAATAATTTCGAATGTATTCAAAACCTATCCTGTGTCGACCACTGTTTGGGATTTTGATTATGAAGTCAACTCTGCCATCACGTGGTAACGAAACAGAAGAACTTTTGCAGTCTTATATTAAAAGAGGTCAGGTTGTTGCCTCATATACGGTGGCCGAGAGAGCTCAACACGCTGCAAATAAAGAAAACACATGCAAATAGAAAAAACACCAGCAAGTAAAGAAAACATCTTCATCAGTTTGACAACACATGCGCTGCAAAAGTTCACAACACAAGCAAATACAAAAACGCGCTACAAATGTTCACAACACATGCAAATACAGAAACGCGCTGCAAATAGGCCTGCTCATAATGCACATCAGGATGTTAAGACAAAACTCACCTTTCAGGTGTGCACCATTGCAGAGTAAACATTGAACAATAAGTGGTCCCAGCCAGGTTTGTCACTTGTTGGTGTTCCCTTATAACATTTTCGTTGTGGTCTGTGCCAGTCCCAGCGCCAGGACAAACAATTTGGGGGGTATTATTTTGCGTTAAAATATTATTAATAGATTATTGATAATAAATAATATATATTTTTTAATAATTTACTTGAGTTTATGTCTCAAATTCCAGTCAATTATTCACTGCAGAAAGTGAAACTAAAAACTCAGCAATGAGAGCTCTACTTCAACATGTTCTGATAACACTATTTAACCTTAATTTATTTCTTAATATTTCTTTTGTGGCCCATACATAGTGAAAAAATTAGAAGAGATGTAGGTGTTAAACAAGTTATTTTTTTTAAATGAGGAGTTAGCTAATCGGTTAAACGTTATGCGCAATAAATTAGAGCAGCACAAAGTAACACTTTTTGACTTTCTCAGTTTGTGTAAATTCACTTGGGGTTCAGAGTATTTATTTTTCCCATATTAATTTCACACATGTCCAGTAGCCTACAATTATGTGGAGGGGGGCTTGAGATCGCCGGGCCTAGTATGTGCTATTTGCAGCGCGTTTCTGTATTTGCTCGTGTTGTGAACTTTTGAAGCGCATTTCTGTATTTGCTCGTGTTGTGAACTTTTGAAGCGCATTTCTGTATTTGCTCATGTTGTGAACTTTTGAAGCGCATTTCTGTATTTGCTCGTGTTGTGAACTTTTGCGTTGTCAAACTGATGAAGATGTTTTCTTTACTTGCTGGTGTTTTTTCTATTTGCATGTGTTTTCTTCATTTGCAGCGTGTTGAGCTCTCTCGGCCACCATACTTATTTAAGTAATATAAACTTTGAATAGATGTACTTGCCATCAATATAAACCCAATTATGTTTCCTATTTACAGTGCTCGGTCCACTTTATAGGCTACTTATACATAGGCTATATGTTCTTTTCAATTAATAATAGGCTACATAGCATTTGTCTTGACCCCCCCCCAAAACAAAACAAAACAAAATATGACTGTGTACTTACTGTCTTCTATAAGACAATGTCGTAGCCTATACCAAGTGGATATTAACTGCAACCGCGGGAAAATGAAATTACGCACTGACAACACTGATAGCCTCTAATGGGTCATTCTTCAATTGGGGTGGCAAATGAGAGGCAGAAATTAAAAAAATTCTTGTTTGTTTTCTTTTAATAAAATGTACTGCTATGCATTTAAAATAGTTTAATATGCTATATCCATTAAAATTGAAGCTTAATAATATTTTGATTTTTAAATAATTTTAATCAAACACTGGTGAAACAACCACTTATGTCTGTGGTGTTACCAATATTTGAAGTCAAATTTTGGTTTGTTCTAAAATTAGCAGGGATATGCAACTTTAGGTAATAATTAATTAATAAATAAATTACTTTAAGGACTCAGTTTCATTGATTATTTAAATTTCATTTTTAAAATAAATGTTTAATTGTTCATCTTGGCCTCTATTTTTGCCAAAGAAGAATTGTTTCTTTTTTTTAAAATTTTGGATATACATCAAAAAAGGCAGGAAAAATGGTCTGTGCAACCTTTATAGTCTTTATTCTAAAAGATTAAAACCACCTTAAAGTCTAAAAACATTAAATTATAAGATTAAATGGCTTTGGAAAGATATTTTAGATACATTTTGAAGTAACACCACAGATGTATATATAACACCACAGACTTTACACTGCATAAAAGGTTCAACAATTAAAGTTTGTTGAGCAAAATAATGAATTTCATCAAAAGTCGGATTACAAGAAGTATCTACTCTGATAAAAGAACATTTAGAGAAAAACTGTACTAAAAATATATAATTAAAACAACCTGCAACTTGTTTCTCACTCCTTAAAGGGACAGTTGAACCAAAAATGAAAATTCTGTCATCATACTCCCCCTCACATTGTTCCAAACCTGTATAAATGTCTTTGTTCTGCTGTACACAAAGGAAGATATTTGGACGAATGTTTGTAACCCAGCAGATCTCACCCCCCACTGACTAGTAGCGAAAAAATATGGCAGTCAATGGGGGGCAAGATCTGTTTGGTTACAAACATTCTTCCAAATATCTTCCTTTGTGTACAGCAGAAGAAAGAAATTTGATAACACTTTTTTAGGTATTGGGTAGGATTAAGAATGTAGAATATGATCATGCAAAGTAAGGCATTCATATGTGCTTAATTAGTACTAATAAACAGCCATTCTAGTAATATAAATAATGATAGAATTTTCATTTTGGGTGAACAAAAAATTGTATCCCTTTAACAAAAAAAAAAACTGCACAATGGATTGTGATGCAATCATAATGTGTGATCTGTTTCAATAGAGAATTAAAAAAATCTAGAAAATCTTCTGTGAATACAACATATATCCACAAACTTATTTAACTTATTAAACTTACTTTCCCCTGAGAGATCTCCTATTCTCAGTCTTTTTTTTGCACATAATGTTTTTAAATAGGTCTGATGAGGTACTCTGCATCTCTGCACTGTCTATAAAGACGTTGCTTTTCAGCAGCAGTTAATCTTGCCATACCTGACGAGTGATACAATTATATGACTATGAACAGAACTGAATATTTCAATTACATTTCTGGTTGTTGGCCTCTATTGTCTGTAGAGTTACTATAGAGTCTGTGGTGTTACCAGGAAAGACAGTAACACTACAGACCGTAACGCCACAGACAAATTAGCCTAAATCCAGACTTTTCTAAAATGGAGGCTGCCATCATGATGATTTCAAGATCAGGGGACATTTTGTAAATATTACTAAGTATGTATTTATCAAAATTTGGATTAAAATATGTAAAATCTGCAAGTTATCAACATAACACCACAGACACTAATAAAGTGCGACACATGAAATTTTCAGAAATGTAGCTAACTTTAAGAAAATCCATAAGAAAGAATGTACTCATGATGCACCCCTCAGATCAATCAGCACCTGCAATGACCTTTACACACATGAAGTAGTCCAAATAGAGTTCCACCTTGTCTTAAAGGAGTTCCACCTTGTCATTGTTGTAACACCTCAGACATGAATTTGGGGGACACTACTTTTTTCTTAAATAATACAAAATATGTATTTTATAAAACAATTTAATACAATTGTAAATGTTAAATAAAATCTAAATTCCCAATTTAACCACTTTATTTGTGTTAAAAATGTAATATTGTTGCAATTACATTCCATGATACCTCTCTGAGGTATGGCGGGAACATGCATATTTTGTTACAAATACAATCTTCCAAACTTAATTAAATATGTAATTTAAATCAAAACTTTAACTATTAATAGTCCACAATTGTATTTATTCTGCAGAATACAAACATGCAAAAAAAATTTAATTTATTGATATTTAAAGTTTATTTCAACTGTTGTAAAGTAGAGGGACACCATTTGCCACCACAAATGAAGAATGACCCTAATAATAGCCTATAGCAGGCTAATATTGGTTAGATAATATAGTTTAAAATGAGTTCTAACCATATCAGGTTCCTGTTTTCCAAAGTTACACATAATGTTCCCAGAGTCACCACACCACGGTCTCGTATTTTTGGGTTCTCATGTGACAAAAAGGTCCACCCTCATGAGGGGCTTCACTCACTCACATTGTTGCAATACAGTAAGTCCACGTACTTCCATGGGCTGGAGACGTAATATGTATAAACTGCCCACTGCCCGGTCCTGCTATTTAACAGGTGTAGCAGCAAGTGCAGCAAAGTCGTTTATAGACAGACCTAGCCCGGGACTATGCGCTCAATCTGGGGTTTAATCGCCTTGGTGGCCACAGCAACTTTTTACTTGTATCTGCTGTCTGCGTTCCTGCCGCCGGGTCCTCGTGCCGTCCGCGCTCACGACGCTGAACCTGAACACACAGCCGATGAGTCTGAGGAGGAAGTACTCAGGTAGACTAAATCTCTTGTCTTACCTCTGGTAGCCTTATTTGAGAGCAGTTCCCACTTCTACTGTTGTTTGTAGCTTAATGAATTCTAATAAATTCTCTATTACTACAGGTAGGTAGGTTAAACATCTTTATTTTTAATTAGTCTTAGGCTACACCTGCTGATAATAACAAATGACAAAATACTAAATAATTGTTGGTAGCTAGTCTAAACTCACATGAGTACATTTTACGCCGAAACGTGGTGATGCTTAGCCTAATTATAGGCCAATGAATAAATCGTTGAATGAATTGTTTTTGTGAATCACAAGACCGGTCTAAACGATTCTTTCATGAATCGGACTCGATCGCTCACATTTCGAATAGAGAATTTAACGAATCTGTGATTAGACAATATTGTAACAACTACACAGAGCTAACAGGTTAGAGAACTACACCGGAATGACAATTGAAACACAATTCTTTATTAATGTGATTCAGCAACTTTAATTTTTCTTAACTATTTCTTTCTGTCATTTATTTAATTATTCAAATATATTGTCAAAAAGCATATGTTACATAATATTTGATGTATTTTACATTAATTACATGTATGTATTTTATATATTCAGGTAAAAATAGATAATCTGATACGTTTGTCCTGGGTAGGTCTTGCCCCAGGTAGAGGGGTATTTTACCTCAGCATTGGAGCAATATAGCCCTTTTCATGATTTTGTGCTAACTAAATTGTAAAATGTTTTCAGTTATTTCCACTAATAATATACGGGATAATGTGTGATGTAATGTAGCAGTAAGTTCACAGAGTTCTTAAAGGATTAGTCCACTTTTAAATACACATTTCCTGATAAATTTACTCACCCCCATGTCATCCAAGATGTTCATGTCTTTCTGTCGTCAGTCGAAAAGAAATGAAGGTTTTTGAGGAAAACATTCCAGGATTTTTCTCCTTATAGTGGACTTCAGTGGGCACCAAACAGTTGAAGGTCATAATTAGTTTCACTGCAGCTTCAAATTGTTCTACACGATCCCAGATGAGAAATAAGGGTCTTATCTAGCGAATCGATCGGTCATTTTCGAAAAAAATACAACCGTTTATGCTTTATAGACAAAATATCGCCTTGAGCGTACTTTCCGCTTCCGCATTCTTCATAACGCTTACGCTGAATGTCCTACACCTTCCCTATTCTACTTAGGTAACGAACGCGGCGCCAGTTTCGTTTTTTTCCAACAGTTTGAAGCTGCAGTGAAACTAATTATGACCTTCAACTGTTTGGTGCCCACTGAAGTCCACTATAAGGAGAAAAATCCTGGAATGTTTTCCTCAAAAACCTTCATTTCTTTTCGATTGACGAAAGAAAGACATGAACATCTTGGATGACATGGAGGTGAGTACATTTATCAGGAAAAGTGTATTTAAAAGTGAACTAATCCTTTAAGGGAAGCATCTTCCCCTACAGTATGCAGTTTGTGATGCTCCCTTTCACCTGTGAAGTACCTCTCTCTCTCTCTTTCTTTTTTATTAGTTCTCTCTATCTTTATTCATTTCACATTCTTCCTTATCTTCCTGCATGTCTGTTTGACTAAGTATTGGTTTATTCATAGCTACACTCTTATCTCAGTTCACAGAGAGACTGAAGAAGAATAAGAGATACAATTAGAGTGAATGAGAGAGGGATGGACTTGTACTGTAAAAAGAGAGAAGCTCTGACAGTTATTCTCAGGCAAATATTCCGGAACACTTAGTTCCAGCTTGCCCTGTGCTCTCTCCTCATCAGCGTTACTTTATACTGTGTGAGCAGCTCTGAGCCCGGTGTGAGAGGTGCGCAGATGATTGGCACGTCATGAACTGTAGTTCAGATGCAACCCACATCAAAATTCTGTTTCCTCACTAGAGTCTCATCTGTCCTCTCATGTCCCATAGGGACCTAAAGATCCTGATCCCTGGTCAGTTCTTATCATGCAGTTTGGTCTCACATATTGTCATGATTGCATATATTGTGATTCATTTTCTTTTTTCATTTTAACATGTTAAAATATTTAAGGCAATTAATGCAGCATCCGTTTTTTCCCATCCTTTGGCTAGCATTACATTCAGGGCCTGATTTATGAATAGGCATTATAGGCACGTGCCTGCCCACATAGAGTGACAACATCTGCTCTCGCATCAACACAACACGCATGCGTCATAGTGCTCTCATTAACACACGTTGGAGATTAATATTGTGTATATAAAGTGGTACATTTTGGTTTGTTTGTTTTTTTGCTCAAACAAAGCACTCGTCGCTTCATAAAATTGAGGTTAAACCACTGGAGTCACATGGATTACTTTAATGATGTCTTTACCACCTTTCTGGGCATTGAAAGTGGTAGTTGCGTAGGCTGTCAATGAAGGGACAGAAAGCTCTCACACTTCATTAAAAAGATTTTTATTTGTGTTCTGACGATGAACGCAGAGAAATTCTGACCCAATTTTGGGTGAACTAACCCTTTAAACTGGTTTGGGTAAAAAACTTGTCCACTACGTATTGGATTTAATGCAGTACATCATTACATTGCAGGCTGCAGCGTGGACATCTTGGCTGCTGTCGGTCATTAATGTTAATCAAACAACAAAAGACAGAGATAAAATAACTCACAGCTCTTGAGTGAATAACTCCTTTAATAAGGATTAATGTATATTTTTTTAGCAGAGCCAGCCGGCCCAACTGGGCCTGTAGAAAAAATGTTGATTAAAGGCACAGCTAAATGTGACATTATAATAGGTTTATGTAAAGTTCACTTATATTAAGTTGTTATATTTTTAACCTATTAAATGTTAAAAATAATGGCTCTCAATCATACTGTAATGTCAAATGTCTATAATTACTAATTTTACCCCAGAAATTGAGAAAAATCCATTTACATCAGTAGGTGTATTTGTATCTGTGATACTGGACTTCATTCATAGTACTTAGTGATACCCTTAAGCAAATATATATATAAAAAAAACAAAAAAAAACTTATTTATGCTGTTTCTGCATTTCAATGTGAAATTATACAATATAATTATACCATGGTCTGTTTGAATACTTGATTCTGAATGGCTGGAAGGTGTGCAATAAAACCGTTTAATGCACTGGTAGTTGCAAGTCAGTTCTATAGCGCGCACACACACACACACACACACATTCACTGACTCGCACGAAGATCCCACTGCACACACACATAAACATTCAGGAGCACAGAAACTTCTTGTAAATGCTGCTCCATTACTTTTAGTAATAAATTAACTTTGCTGCTACTGAATCGCTATATTACTCAGCATGGAGAACGGTGCTGTTTTTTAAGTAATTCAACTCACAGCTTCTTTGATAGAGAGACGCAAAACAGACACAGGTAATTTACACACACACATCTCTCTCTCTCTCTCTCTCTCTCTCTCGATAGGCTAATTCATTCAAATAAATGTTATAATTCAATTGCTGTGTTCTTTGCCTCTACGTTGTGCATTAAAATCGTTTTGTGCACAGCTAGCCGTGAAGTTAACATTTTAATGTTAGGTACAATTAATTACAGAAAAATGTGTGATTAATTAGTTATTTTTTAATCGATTGACAACACTAATATAATATTTTTTTTTCTAACAACTGTTTGTCACTTTAATTTAATATCTTGCTGAATAAAAGTGTTAATAATAATAATTAAAAACCTTACTGACATACTAATATTCCTTTTAGAAATTATCTATCCATCCATTTTCCAATCCGCTAGTCCTAGGCTATCAGGGATGCTTGAACCTATCCTATTAGAAATTATTAAAATAATTTATTATTAATAAATTATATTAATGTATTAAACTATTTGAACACAACTCAACATTAGAAGTCTTGTCCCAGGACTGGGGCCTGCCAGAGGGCATGAGGTGACAGTTATAAGATCAGACAACTGCCTTGTGCAGTGTCTTGAAATCCCCTGAGTTTGCTGAGATGTGCAATACTGAGGACGAGGGAAAGAAAGAGATATCTGGTGGGTTCATATGCGACATGTATGTTTGGCAAGCTAAAATAAAGTGCATTAACCACTTGATGCGTACCCCCCTTTTGAGCCACAAACAGGAAAATGGGGGCCCCCATGCCTTCCAAAGACATTCAGATATTTAGAATGACAAAAGTAGTGGAAAGGACATGATATTTAGTAGTTTGATATTGAGTAATGGATCTGCTGTATGTCCACCATCATCACATTCCAAGATCTGACCTTTTCATAGTGTCTTGTGACCCACATGTCTTAGCTCACTCTTCTGTACCCTGGGAGAATATCCGCTGATGAGATTGAGATTAAGTTTTTAACATGTTGTTCAGCAGTGATGGCAGAGACAGCTGTACCCTGTGTACTCTCCAGTGGTGTAAATAGCTGTTTGAGTCTTTAGGTGGGAATTTCCATGGTTATCAGAGAAGGGACATTTTGTGCATTAGTATATTTATAAAAATCAGCTGTTTTAATTTTAATGTGGAATATGCCAGGGCTTTTAAAGGAAGAGTTTTACTTCACTGCAAAAAATTCTTAGTGTTTTTGTCTTGTTTTCCAGTATAATTATCTAAAAAGTTATCAACATACATTTACTTGAGATATTATTTTTTTTTAAAAAAGATCTACATTTTATTTTTTATATACAGTTTATAGCTATAAATATGAAGTAATCTGCCAGTGGGGTAAGAAAAAAAACTTGTTTATTTTTCTTATAAGTAGAAGTATAAACTCACTTAATTTCTTAAAACTTCACAGACACATTCTGGGGACACCTGACACTTATATTACATCTTGTAAAAAGGGTCATAATAGGTCCCCTTTAAATCATTTTTCTGAAATAAATGTATTTTTATTCAAGAATAGATTTGCACTGGAAAACAAGACAAAATTACTAACATTTTTGCAGTGTTATTGAAGCTGTTTTGTTTATTGTCTGGTCTGTCTCTTACACTGAAGGCTCTTATATTGTTGTTCTAATGAGAACGCTCTCAGCGTGCGCTCAGCATGGAGCATATCACATGTTTATATTCGTCACACTGGGTACGCATGTGAAATTAAAACCTCTGTTTGGCACATGGATGGGGAATACTGCCTCATTGCGTGTCCAAATTACCCCCTGGACGGCAGTAAGGAGCTTAGATTACTCACGACTGCACAAGAGCTTTCCTGTAGCTCAGTGGTTAGAGCATGGCACTAGCAATGCCAAGGTCATGGGTTCGATCCCAGGGATTGTACATACTCAGATACAAATGTATAGTATAATGCAATGTAAGTCGCTTTGGATAAAAGCGTCTGCCAAATGCATAAATGTAAATGTAAATGTAAGATGTGATTCATCTGCTGGTAAGAGGCCAGTG
Source organism: Anabarilius grahami (assembly GCA_003731715.1). Lineage (NCBI taxonomy): Eukaryota > Metazoa > Chordata > Actinopteri > Cypriniformes > Xenocyprididae > Anabarilius > Anabarilius grahami. The sequence goes on from RJVU01023003.1 coordinate 877,757, forward strand.
ACCACCTCATGGGAACTTATCCACATATTTATTGATGATCATGTTAGGTGTGTTTGAAGACTTTTAAAACAAGTTGGTCTTCAAGTACAGCCAAACCTGTACACACACACAAGCATCATTTCCACAGCTGAGAGGCTATTTCCGTCCAGTTGGTGTATCATATTTCATTCTTTCTGTCTAATCTTGCTGACAGGCTAGTGTCTAGATCTGGAGTCTTCAACATTTTTCAGGCCAAGAACCCCTTGGTGAATTCAAGCCTGTTTTCTAATATACAGTTTTTTAATAGAAGTTCCATAATGTATTTATACACAGTACTTTATTTGCATACCAGGAATTAAAATAGTCATTATTAATAGCCTAATCATATAGTTTTAAGTTGTACATAATGGTAATGGATAATTTTCTCATACTCATGTTGTCCCCAACCAGTATTTAATTTTTTCTTCTATGGAACCTAAAAGAAGACGTCTCAGGTTTTTTTCCTACACCATTTTTTTTTTCTTCAATATACCCACTTAAAAACTAGACACAATGGGGCGACAGTGAGGTTTTTTTCCAGATCATTGCCCTCAGGTCATATAAACCTAATTCACAGCAGCACCATCTTTGATATTTAACGGGAATGACAGTGAGACTGTGAGGGATAGACACACATCTCTTCAGTGGGTTGTACTGTTATTTAATGCATTTTTGGATTGTTCTGCTGATGAAATACTGCAAATATATATTTCCAAGAAATTTCAGTAGACAAAAAAACACCAGACAACATGAGCTGTGGAAAATTATAATCTAGGAGCTTTATACAGCTTTTTACAGCGATGACATTGAAAACACAACGGCATGTCATGCCGCTGTCACGGCACTGCTCTGAATAAAATCAATTACGGAGCCCCTAAAGGGACATGGTGAAGGGGAAAAAAATTAAATAAATGTTTTGCATTCACCCGATAAACTTTGCGTTCACTTGCAAAATGTTTGTGTTTTATGCTGGCGAACACAATTTATCTTGGGGAAATGGGGGGAATGCAAAGTGAATGCAAAAACATTGACATTATTTTTCTTCACTTCATACTATTTTTATCACTATTACGATTAGGTGCACCGTATCATATACCTAAAGCCTACAGTATCACTCAGACCATTGGTTATAATCCTTTTCATCCTACTGTATTAGTCTCCTTAGTGCTGGTTTGACAATGGGGTTGATAGGAAAAGGACGGCCCCTATCCAATCTGTTAGAAATAAGAGAAAAAAGGTGTTAAGTATAAATTCAGTGTCATTGTTTTATTGATCTCACAGTGTCTTATATTTTCTCCAGGTTGAAGTTCCCATCTGATCTAGAGGAGTTGAGGGAACTAGCCGAGCTGCTGAAGTTCTATAAGACAGAACACACTGGCTATGTGTTCATTCTCTTCTGTAGTGCCTACCTCTACAAGCAGTCCTTTGCCATTCCAGGATCGTCCTTTTTGGTTGGTAACAGAGGTCTACTTTGTGACACTATTGGTAGACCTACTTGAACCACCTCATTAGACTGAACTAAAAGATTTATTATCACTTATCTAAATCACTTGGACGTAATGCCATATATGCCAAATGTCAGTACAGTTAAGCGCAGTATACTGTAAAGAAACAACTTCTTTTTTTTTTTACTGTCAATCTTTCTTGTCATGTCTAGAACATGCTGTCGGGAGCATTGTTCGGGCCATGGCATGGACTCCTCATTGCCTGCACTTTGACTACTGTGGGTTCCACCAACTGTTACCTGCTGTCCCGTACATTTGGCAAAAGCCACATCATCAGGATCTTCCCCGAGAAGGTGGCAATGCTGCAGAGATTGGTGGGTCACCTCTGGCTGTTTAGCACATGATAGAGGGATTTTCCATTAATTAATGTTCTTAAAATAGTCATTGAGTATATGTATGACTTTGCATTTTTGTTTATATTTGCATGTACTATAGCTCAAATGGTAGCAAACAGTGCTAGCAAATATCAATGCCAAAGTTATGGGTTTGATTCCAACTTCCCAGGGAATGCATGAGCTGAAAAATGTTATCCCTTACAAAAAAAAAAAAAAAAAAAAAAGTTTGCTGTTAGCATACTTCTTCTAAACTAAAAATAAAAGAGCATACTTTCAGTCTACTTTTTATGTACTTGTCAGAGGTATACTTAATATTATACTTAAATAAGCTTGGCTTGTACTGATAAGTATACATACAAGTCTAAGTATATTTGATCTAAACTTGTTCTTAATCTTTTGACCGAAATATATTCAAGAAAAGTTGAATTTACTATTCTAAGTATACATGGTGTAGTTTTTACTTGTTTACTCTTTTTGACTGATTTGACTGATTTTATAGATGTTATATGATGTTAGGTTCACTCGAAAACTTGCAAGTATACTTGCAGAATAAAAAACTATTAATCTAGTAGTTTACTGAGTGAGTATACTTTAAAGTATACTTTTATAAACTACAAACTGGGCAATTTGGTTTTGAAATGTTTTTGTGTGAAACTTTGTGTGCTGCCATTTTGGCCAGGACTCCCTGGTAGAAGAGATTTTTATCTCAATGGGATTATTCCTGGTAAAATATGGGATAAATAAATAAGTATATAACTAGTAAACTAACAGTATCATAGTGAAGTATAGTTACAATACAAAAGAAAACGTATAAACTAGGAGTACTTACATTTTACTTTACTTACTTACAGTTTAAAGTACTTTTAAAAGTATACTTTGACAAACTAAAAACTGGGCCAATTTACTTCTCAAAAAGTACTGAAATAGTACACTTGCAAGTATACTATACTAGTACATTGATTTTATTATACTCGGTATTGAGCTACTTGGAAAATATACTTGAACTTATGTATTCTTAATAAAAGGAGCCTGAAGTATACCTTTTTTGTAAAGTATATAATATATGTTGCTCTGGATAAAAATATCTGTCATAAATACAATGTACTTGTTTAAGAATTTGGTCACACTATAGTTTAGGGTCCATATCTCACTGTTAACTAACTATTAACTACGGCTTTTGCCTCAATAAACTCCTAATTACTGCTTATAAATAGTTAGTAGGGTAGTTGTTAAGTTTAGGTATTGGGTAGGATTAATGGATGTAGATTATGGTCATGTAGAATAAGGCATTAATATCTACTTTATAAGTACTAATAAAAAGCCAATATCCTAGAAATATGCAACTAGTTAATTGGGAGGATTGGGCCTTAACTAAAGTGTTACCAAGAAGTTTTATATGGATTATGGACTGGTTGGCAATGAACAGTTTTTTTCTTTCGTACTAGATGATCATAGTCATGTCTTCAATACATGAGCACATGATGAATCTCTGTTTCTCTCTATTAGGTGGAAGAGAACAAGAGTAGTTTGTTCTTCTTCTTGCTCTTTCTGCGATTCTTTCCCATGACACCTAACTGGTTCTTGAATATCACCTCTCCAATCCTCAACATCCCCATCCCCATATTCTTCTTCTCCATCCTCATTGGTGAGCTTACATTGGACAGTTATAATTTAATGTATAATTGACTAATAAATGTATAACAGACTCTGATTATGAAGTACAGCTTCTGATCTTGATCTTAAATACTTAATTTCTTCCCAGGTCTAATCCCTTATAACTTCATCTGTGTCCGTACGGGAGCCATCTTGTCTGAGATCCACTCTTTGGATGACATCTTTTCGTGGGGCACCTTGCTGCAGCTCCTGCTGATCGCATGTGTGGCTCTACTTCCTGGAGCTCTCATCCGCCGCTACAGTCAGGCCCATCTCAAACTTGATGGCCTGGAACCCAACGGACACCAAAAGGTCCTGAATGATCGCAAGACTAGATGACCCAAAGACAGACACAATAGGAGACTGCGGTCTTATGGGACGGATCATTGGTCTGGAGTCACAGCTGTGGATTGGGTTATGAAGGTCCCAATGGAAAGTGGAACTGAAATACTAAATATTAGTTATCAGATGTTTAACAATGAGAAGAGACTATTAATGTCTTAAAAGAGTACACACTCAGATTGCTGACTTGTTACATACAGACCACTGGACATTGCCTCCTTTTATAGGAATTTTACAGCTTTGTTTTTTATTGAAGCAAAAGATTTAGTTATATTGTCAGGTATTGTTTAGTGTTTGTGTGTGACTATTTATTTTTGGAGTCCTGTACGTTTCATGAGTATGTTTACACATTTAACAAAAGAAAACTAAAGACTAGTTCTTTTCCCCCCTAAATTTATTTATATGTGAATTTTATGTTTAACAGTTGCACACACACCAAAAAAATACCTAATTTCTTAAGTATTAGACATAAAAGTAATGTTTCAGTTTTATTTATACTGTATATAACTGGAGTCCTTTGTAGTCTTTTAAGGCTAAAAAGTATTAAAAAATCCTTTTACATTTTTACTTGTTATTATCATTATTATTTTACAATCTTTACCATACATTAACCTCAAGCATATAAGCACCTAACTGGTTCTTGAATGTCACCTCTCCAATCTTCAACACCCCCATCCCTATATTCTCCTCCTCCATCCTCATTCTTTTATTCGCAACTTACTGTCATGCCTTAACAAATATAGCCTTGTGCACTGATCATTTACCTGATGAGCTAAATCTTCTGGAGTTGCACAGTACATTCAGGGATTGTACACACTGCTGACTTTTTTATTAACTGACCTATCTGTGTATGCATCTGTCTCATCTATCTCTGTATAAATCTCTAGCTACAAAAACGCACGCTAATAATGGCCTGTTTTGGACAGTGTTAGTATTAATGCCATGTATTTGAATTTACAGTGTAAACACATCTCATGCATTCAACTCCAGGTGCAGTTTAAAATGTACACATTTAACGGGGGGAAAATAATTCGTTTGATTACTCGTTACTGAAAAAAATAACGCCATTAGTAACGCCGTTTATTTATAATGCCATCACTGTAAAAGAGGAGGCGTACGCTCGTTTTCTGTGTGTACGTTCATTCTATGAATCGCACGTACGCACATCTGAGAAATGATCGTAAGATCAAGTTTAGGATGGTTTCTGCGCAACATTTTATAAATGAGGCCCCAGGTCAGTAATGTATTAATTATCAGCACATCACAGAACATTTACATTCGGTTGTTTCTATGTAGGATAATATATATTTTCTTCTATGTAGGATAAAAGTTTCCATTGCAATATGCAATTTCACAAATTGCATCTACAGGTGCTAGTTGTTTAATCACTGCATTACAGAATCTTTTGCAGTGCTCGGTCCTGTTTTGAGTCAACTTTAGCTGGAAAAATAAATCAATGTCTTAATGTGTACTACTGCTGAAGTTGTGAAGTTTTTATTTTTTCAATAAAAGCTGTTGCTAGCTTGAAAGGTATAACTTCTGTTACAACTAAGTACTGCTGTTTTCACAATTATAAAGTTCAAATTCAATAAAAGTCATTCATATGAAACAACTTAATATTTTATTGTAACCTTTTTAACAGACTTTTAAAATTTTCTAAATATTTCTACAGAATTCTACACATGCATATTCCGTGTGGGCCTAAAAAAACAACAAAAAACATGCTTGTTAGCATACTTTTTAGTAACTGATATAACTGCAGGACAAGAATACTGTGATATTCTATAATATTGTGTAGGCATATATTCCAACAGACATCTGTGTTTTGCTTTAACATTTTTTGAGCTATCAATGTCACAAATAATCTTGATATACAGATGAAGAAAAGCATTGTTTTAAAGACTCTTTATTGCTCAAATCCATGAGGAGGGTGGTGAGACCCTTCCAGGAAACATAAAAGTGTATTCATGAGTGTTCGCTCATAGTCTTATTGTCCCCAACTCACCCAAGCTTGGCTAGAGCCCAGAGTATACCAATGGAATATGCCCCCCTTTTGCTCAGATCTGAAATTAGTTTCTTTATTATTTACATCATCTACATTACATGATGTCATTATAAGAGTTGATCTCAGATCAGCATAAAAGGGATAGTCTTATCCAACACCCAAAAGTATTTACGGTACAAGTGGTCTATAAAGACATTTTGAACATGAAAAGAAAGACAGCTGCAGAAGTAATACGGCAAAGATTATGTTTCATGTCTTTGTAAATGATATGAGAAGAGATGGTCTTGAGACAGCTGGACATCCCTCCGGTTTGACACAGCAAAATTTTACAACAGAAACCCAAATTGAGAGGATCAAATTCAATCGTGTCTAATATTATTACACTAACATTCAGCAGTAAACTGTAGATTATCCCTATACTAAACCTCACACAAATATGGTGTTAGAATAAAATTCAAAACCGACGTGTTAAGATATGACATCCATTGTCCAAAAACACAGATAATAAAAATTACAGAGCCATTTGTAACAGAAGTAACATCATGTCTTCCTTCTAAAAGTGCCTATACAGGTTGAAGAACACTACGTATGGTTGGATTAAGCTGTATTCTTAGACATCATATACGTGTTTCTGTCAAGACGATTATTTCAGTACAAACATAAACTGCAAGAAACAAAGTACTGTCAACACAAATGTTGCCCAAGAGTTGTATTAACCTCGAGAGTTCAAACGGTCCATAAAGCAACGATCAGTTTCTGATGCAGGGGTCTGAAACCTCTTTCGCCAGAACAAGCAGGTAATGTTGGTGCCTTGCGCTAATTCTTTTTTTCTTCTTGTTCTTTTATTTAGAAAAATTAAAAAAAATGCTCCAAGTTTGAGAGCTTTATAAGGTATACAAAATATGCAAAAGGGAGAAAAGGTCAGACTGAGGTACCCTGTTCTTGAGGTAGTACGTTATATTGTACTGGTTCACACGAAGCTGTGTGGACTTTCAATATACCATTTTTATGTCTCAATCATGGTTGTATCAGTTGCTTAATATCAACGTTACGGTCTATGATTATGTTTAGACAGTACAGTACTGAAATGCTGGCTGTTTGCATTTGATCAATCAAGAAATACCAAAACCAATACTTTTGAACTGTACTTTGTGCATGTCACCTATATACATAGTTTATTCCATTAGCCTTTCCAATGTGCAACATTAAAAGACTTAATGATGTCATTTATATCCTTCACCAGTCAAATCACCTTTATATATTACAAAAGAAAACGGGGAAATGTCTTTACAAATAATAAAAAACAACACATCGCTTTTGCCTTGGCTTTGTGCTCGTCTTTTGTCAAAAACACATTTACAGACATTTTTGTCTTCTCTGTCCCTAATGCAAACACGCACTTGAAGATACTGTGCACTCATCTCAGCACATGAAATCAGAGGAGGAATAGAGAATCATGTTTGCTACACAGAAAGTACATGTTTCCAAAAGGAATTCGCATCATATACATTCATGAGTGTCAGGAAGACCCACGGGCTCCTGTTACAGGACCTACAGAAATTCTGCTTTTGTGTTCAAAAGTTTGGAGTCGGTAAGGTTTTTTAATGTTTTTGAAAGAAGTCGCTTATGCTCACTAAGGCTGCATTTATTTGATCAAAAACAGCAAAAACAGTAATATCATGAAATATTGTTACAACTTTTTTTTTTTTATATATATATATTTAATATTTTACTCTATTTTAATATATATTTTAAAGTAATTAATTCCTGTGAGGGAAAAGCTGAACTTTCAGCTGCCTTTACTCCAGTCTTCAGTGTCACATTAGGTGCTTCAACTTTATTAATGTTGAAAACAGTTGTACTACTTATTTTTGTGGAAACTGTGATTTTTCAGGTTTCTACAAAAAGGCATCCTTGCTGAATAAAAGTGTTAATTTCCTTTTTTTAAAAATAAAGAAATCTTACTGACCCCAAACTTATGAATGCTACCATATGTTAAAGGATTAGTTCACTTTGAAATAAAAAATTTTGCCCAAGCTTTACTCACGCTCAAGCCATCCTAGGTGTATATGACTTTCTTCTTTCTGATGAACATATTCGCAGAAATATTAATAAACATCCTGACGCATCCGAGCTTTATAATGGCAGTGATAAGAATCAATGAGTATGAGCTGAAGAAAGTGCTTCCATCCACATCCATCCATCATAAATATGTGCTCCACACGGCTCCGGGGGGTTAATAAATGCCTTCTGAAGCGAAGCAATGTGTTTGTGGAAAAAATATCCATATTTAAACAAGTTATGAAGTAAAATATGCAGCTTCCGCCAGAACATCAGTTACACTTTTTCCGTAAGTTGAATAGGGAAGGTGTAGGGCGTAGCGTAAGCTTTGTGAACTGCAAAAGTTTTACACTTTCTGCGTACGCTGAATACGAAGGCGGCTTGTGCGGAAGCGAGATATTTTACTTCATAACTTGTTAAATATGGATATTTTTTTTTTTTTACACAAACACATCGCTTCGCTTCAAAAGGCCTTTATTAACCCTCCGGAGCCGTGTGGATCACATATTTATGATGGATGGATGTGGATGGAAGCACTTTCTTCAGCTCATACTCGTGACCCCTGTTCACTGCCATTATAAAGCTTGGACGCGTCAGGATATTTATTAATATTTCTGCAATTATGTTCATCGGAAAGAAGAAAGTCATATACACCTAGGATGGCTTGAGTGTGAGTAAAGCTTGGGCTAATTTTCATTTCTAATTTTAAGGGTATGTGTAATATCTTAAGTGGGGAGAACAGGATGTCAACATTTGATTCCCAAAGTAAGATAATCTAAATTTTCTTCTATTTTGGGACTGTACAGTTATTTTTTTTTTAGGTTTTATGCAAAGTTGGCACACAGACAGCTCTCATTTTGTGTGAGGAATAAGATGGGAATAGGGAAGCATTTAAGAAAAAGAAATATAGGTAAAAAAAAAAGGAAAAGAGAACAGGGCAGCAAGCAGAGGAGAAAGCTCAGACTCAGCAGTAGAAAAAAGAGGAACTGGAAGTGAAATGCTGGCGCACATGTTAGCTCTACTTACATCATGTACGTTACTTTATAACATCACTTAATCCTTTTAGTTATGGTGCTTAACTAATTAGTTACTAGAAAAGTCGACAAACAAATCTGATTACTCTCATTAAATAGTCTGAAATTCTGTAGAATAAACCTATAGAAATTTTTTAGAATCGTATTAACATATTGCTACGCAATTTTCTTATATCTTTTAATAAATTAGTAGACCTAATGAACAACTAAACCTGCAAGTCTCTAAGAAATCTACCTGCAGTGTGCCTTCACTCATCCAGTACTCTCCATCACAGTGCACAAATCCTCTATATAGTCTCACATCAGCATAATCAGTAATAAAAAGAGCTCAATGAAACATCAGGTCCATCTCATAAAAAGATCTCTCTGACCTGACAACACTCTCGATCATCTTTCAGGTTCATTCATACCTGCACGGCCAAATGTTTTTGTGCTTTAAGTTCTTTGGTTGTTTTTAACTGCTGGTCCTCTTCATCAGCTTTTGTCTCTCTCTGTTTCCCGCTCTGTATCGCTCTCCCTTTGCCTATCTCGTTAATTCGTTCTTTCTTTCTTTCGTTGATTTCGATTTGTCCTCGCATGAGCTACATTCATTAGCTGCTGCTTGCTGGCATCTGCTGATCATTTTGATGGTTGTGAGGATGTTGGCACCATTTGCTGGTGTTTCCGCTCTTGCTGTCTGACCTGTTGTACGATCTCTCTGATCTTGCGCTGGGCCGTCTGCAAACAAACACACCGTAGCCAGAGGTGACTGGAGTGCACATGCAAATACATCATTTACATCAGCTAATATTTTAAGAATCTGAATGAAAAACACACAAATTATATATATATAAAGTAGCAACCATGTCTCTGCCTAGCAACCTATAAAATAATTTGTCTAAAAGAGGAAAGTCAAAAGTATACCAGTTCTTTGGTAACAATTAATTTATGAATCTTACTTATGACAAAGGCATATCTCAAGGATAATAATTATGTTGACGATGCTTTGCAATTATCAAGAAGAACCAGCCAATAGTTGTTCTTGGGTGCTAGATGAAGCTCTACAACCAACATTTGTTGTAAAGAAAGTTAATTTCCACCACACTTTATAGACTTAATCTTACATTGATCATTGCACATACATAAAGCACATAAAATATGTGTCCCTGGACCACAAAACCAGTCATAAGGGTCAATTTTTTTTAAATTTAGATTAATATATCATCTGAAAGCTGAATAAATAAGCTTTCCATTGATGTATGGTTTGTTAAGATAGGACAATATTTGGTACAACTAAATTGAAAATCTGGAATCTGAGGGTGCAAAAAAAAACAAAATGTTGAGAAAATCGTTGTAAAGTTGTCCAAATGAAGCCCTTAGAAATGCATATCTACTCACAAAAATACATTTTTGATATATTTACGAGAGGAAATTAACAATATATCTTCATGGAACATGATCTTTACTTAATATCCTAATGATTTTTGACACAAAAGAAAAATCGATAATTTTTGACCCATATAATGTGTTGTTGGCTATTGCTACAAATATACTCGTGCGACTTATGACTGGTTTTGTGGTCCAGGGTCACATATGGTAAAATGAAGCTCAACTGTGCTTGCTTGATGCAGGAGAACAAACCATATTGGTTTTCGTGCATCAAGCAAACATTTTTGAACTTCTGTTTACCATATTTGATGTGCTCTATGTATGTGCGTTGATCGATGTTTATACGTGAATAAGAGCAAAAAACAGCTTGATTCATATAAATTACTTGTGATGTCTGTGAACTTTTTGAAGCTTAAAATTTGGGCTGTGTGGACATTCAATGGATGTAAAAAATTATGAAATATGAAAGATATATGAAAATTGTCACATTTTCAGTTTGTTTATTGCTTGTGTTTAATCAGCTCCTGTGTTCCTTTGTTCAATTTCCCACCACTCCTTTGTTTCTATAGTCAAGGTCATTATGAGTTTGTTTGTTTCAGCTGTGTTTGATTAATTAGCTCATTTCAGTTTGTTATTCAGGCTGCACCCTTGCCTGCACTCTTCGTCATGCACTCTGTTGTGTTAGATGTGTTTGCAACTACCTCTCTGCCTGTCTTTTTGAGTTCTAATTAAACTTTTGAGATTTTGGAAACTGATTCATCTGTCTTCATCGGTCTGCCTGCTTACACCGTTACAACAATATGAGGAAAAACTTTAGTTTAGGGTCCAATTGTCACTATTAACTAGTTTCTTATTATCTTGCATATTACTAGGATTTTTGCCTGTTTATTAATAATATTACACATATTAATGCCTTATTCTGCATTACCATATTCTACATCCCTTAATCCTACCCAATACCTAAACTTAACCTTACCTTACTAAATATTAATAAGCAGTAATTAGGAGTTTATTGAGGTTTATTGAGGTACAAAAGTCATAGTTAATAGTTAGTTAATTGTGAGAATTGGACCCTAAAGTATAGTGTGACCAAATAAGAATATTAAAGTCAAATGGGTTTGAAACGACATGAGGGTGAGTAAACAATGACATAATTTTCACTTTTGGGGGAAATTTCCATTTAACTTCTAATAAGAAGAATGACAATAAACTTGACTTGGTTTGACACTGGTGTTTTATACAAATTCAAATAAAAAAGTGTAACCAGTTTAAGGCCTGGAGTAATGTCAAAAACATACCTGGCTGGCAAAGAAATGTCCAATTATCTTAACAAACACTTCATCATTCTCATCTGGTGTCTGGTCCCGTGGTACAATGACCTCAGCACTGGTGAGATTCTGTAGCTCATTGACCTGTGGGTGGTAAAAGGTCAGAGGTTAGACACATAGACCCCATTTAGACCTGATATTAACACTGAAATCACAAATGAACAGTGCTAAATGTTTCCTAGGTTTAAATAAAGATGGGCAATGATGTTGTCCAACAACCAACTACTGAGGTTTACTAATTACCTAAAGGATTAGTTCACTTTCAAATGAAAATTACCGAAAGCTTTACTCACACTCAAGCCATCCTAGGTGTATATGACTTTCTTCTTTCTGATGAACACATCCATCCATCATAAACATACTCCACACCAGGGGCGGAGCCAGACGTTGTAAACATTCGGGGCTTAGCCCAAATCTATATTTGTCCAATTAATTTTCTGTTAACAGCTTTACTGACATGAAAGGAGCTTTTTGTAGTATTGTTGAGTAAAGTTCATAAGATGTACATTATTTCCCACTGGAATTTGTAAAACTTTGTTAGGTATACCTCCTCTAGGGGGGTCCGGGGGCAATCCCCCCACGGAAGAAAATTTTGTACATTTTAAGGTTAAATGCATCAATCTGGTGCACTTTGGAAGCTCAAAATTAAGAGCTTCAACCCATGTACAGTGTCCAAAGAAACAGCATTGACTTGTACCTGGACATGAAAGAGGTTTCAAACGTCTTTATAATATAGAGTCTCAGTCTACATTGTGTTTTAGGATGCCAAACAATTATTAGGCCTACAATAAAATAATAATATAATAATGTTTTAGGCCTATATAATTATTCATATGACTAATATCCATATTGTAACAAATGCACTCTAAAATAAATTACACTTTTTATTAGGAATTATAACGCTTTTGTACTAATTTCTAAGATAAATCATTGAGCTTTTATTTTGATCACCAGATCACCAGCTGATCGCGTGAGTAAATGTGCACACTTCTCTTAAAAACACGCTGCACAGACAGACTGTATATATACTTAATCACTGTAATTTGCTGTTTTATAAAGACACAAAGCCATATTACGGTTTCGATTTTAGTTCGTTGGCAAAATACAACGTTAGAGACCATTTACATGTTTTAAATTTTCGGTTCAATATGAAACGGTGGCGCGGGGTCATTAATGGGAAACACTGAATCAATGTTTAGCTGACAAATGTGCTAAAGTTGTCATATCAGCTGTTATTTCATAACAAAAACCCTTCAACCGGACCGAAAGAGAGTCTCGAGGCCTGTGTCAGACACAGACGAGGACTCAGATGAGGTAATGTGCAACAGTGTTTATTGACAGAGGTTTCAGACACAGGTGATAACACAGGTGGGGAATCTTGACACGTAGAACAGACAACTGGTATAATAATGATAACTTTCCTAGACAGATGTAGAAGTTGACACAGACGATGATGATGAGGATGAAGGACTCAGGATAGGAGACGAAGACGATGAAGACAACCGGTAAGTACTAAGTCCAGGTAGTAAGCGGGCGAGTAACGTGTAGGGATCGGTGCAAGACCAGACAATGAGTGAATGAGACTGGTGTGCTTATATGTGGCTCTGGTGATGATGTACAGGTGTTCAGTATTCCGGTGATTGTGAACGAGTGGGCGTGGCGTAAGTGTCCGTGTCTGAAGGTGCAGGTTGTGTAGCTGTGACAGCCTGCCGCTGCTCTGAGTGAGTGACAGGAGGCGTGTCTGTGTTCAGCTGCGGTGAGAAGAGAGAGAAAGCGCTATACCGGTAACGCTGTATGTATGGATACTGTAGAAAAGCGGTATTGAACTGTTTAACATTTTAAAGCTGCAGTAGGTAACTTTTGTAAAAAAATTTTTTTTACATATTTGTTAAACCTGTCATTATGCCCTGACAGTAGAATATGAGACAGATAATCTGTGAAAAAATCAAGCTCCTCTGGCTCCTCCCAGTGGTCCTATTGCCATTTGCAGAAATACACCGTTCCCGGTAAGAAACAACCAATCAGAGCCAGGAGGAGTGTCTTAGCAGTGTCAATCAAGCTCTTGTGCGTGCTGATCACACCCCTCTCATCCATTGCTTATGGCAGACAAACAATCCAAACTGCCAATTCCTCGAGTGGCACCTGCTCATAAAATAAAAATGGGTAAACGGAAAAAGACAGATGACGATGATAAAAAAGCCAAAAAGAAAGAATTAGATAGAGCCCGAAATAAAATGAGGGTAAATATCGGAGCGGCTTTTCCGAGGTGGAGGGAGCTACGTGTCCTGAAAGGATTAAAAACCGATGCAGAGTTAGCCACATTTCTGCTTGACAAGTAAGTATCCCTGCTTGATTTGTTTCATTTTTTAAGAACTACACAACTAAGATCATTTAAAAACAGGCCTGACAAATTATGTATGGCATGGTTTCTTGTAGATTTCAGGGTGGTCCTTTGGATACTGTAACGTTAGTTACAGTTATATTATCTTACTAGCTATTTATTACTTATAGAAATAGTGCAACGTCATATAGTTACATTACATGTATTGCAAAATACGTAATGTTTTGAGGACCAAGTTTGTAGTCAAAGTATGGGCAGGCCATAGTCAATGTAAATCATATTGTTGATGTTTCGTCCGTACCAGTGAATGTGCCATAACTGTTTATTAGGGTGAACACCTGACTATTGATCTGTTGCAGGACAGTAGATGTGATTTTGCGGGACAATGCGGGACACATGAGACAGATAAATTTACAACTATTACGCTATGTAAATATTGATTTACATTTGTTGGCAAACTTGGCATATGCGCCGATTAATGTTTCTGCCGGTGGGTGCCCACACTATAATGTTGCGCTTATGGCAACATTAAATCCTGGAGAGAAGACAATTCTAGATTCACGACTGCACATGAAGGAGGACAAAAGTTTGAGCGCGCAGATGTGATATCTGAGCGAGAGCGCGCACGCATCCAGTTTTGTGCAAGGGAATCCGCCTGTGAGAGGAGAGATTGCTCGCGCATTTGATGCGCTCTCAACATAACGCCATAGAACCCGCATTAAATTAAATATTAACGTGAGAAGATAGTCGTGTCTGAATTTCGCAATTTTGTATTGGTTAAAACAAATCGAGAATATCGAGATAGAATATCTCGACCATTTCCGTGTGTGGCGTTTGATCGCCGCCGTTCATTGGAAATATTTAACATCAGGATGGATGATTACATGCTTTAAATCATAGATTTGGGCAGCTTTGAGCAGCTCTTGAGGTTCTTATCCAGTATACACCTTGCTGGTGTAGTTGTGTTTACTGACTTTGATGAGGCTCTTTGTGCTGTCCACTCAGTTGTCATCAGAGGGAAAACCTCTCTCTATGATTGCGCTGGTTGGTTATTTTCACAGCTAGAATATGATGGCTGCACAAATAGATTTTTAAATGCTCACAGTTTTTATTATATTTCTTACTGTGGTATTGTAATTTCAGGGATGAAAAAATGTAACAGACATAAATGAAATGCGGGACACTATTAAGAATTGCGGGACAAAGCTCCTAATTTCGGGACTGTCCTGCAAAATGCGGGACGGGTGGTCACCCTACTGTTTATCCGCCGTCATCGGTGGCCCTGCTTGCTTACTAGCCTGCGCGTTCACGGCAGGCTCCGTTGTGATGGGGGAGTAGCTGTGGAGGGAGGGCTGTAGCGCAGCAGAGAGCAAGGGGGAGTGACCTGTGAGTTGTGCTTGTTCAAATTTTCAGGCTAAGTCAACGTTTTCTAAAAAAAACCCTACTGCAGCTTTAATAGAGAGATATGTTTAGAAAAATTATATTTTGACAGCACTGTTAAGAAACCTCAAACCTGAAAGATTCTGGGCTTTTGGAAAAACATTCGGGGCTCCAGCCCCCTTAGCCCACCCCTAGCGCTGCCCCTGCTCCACACGGCTCCAGGTGGTTAATAAAGGCCTTTTGAATCGAAGTGATGCATTTGTGTAAATGCATCACTTCGCTTGTCGCTCACTTGCCATTATAAAGCTCTGATACGTCAGGATATTTATTAATATATCTCCGATTGTGTTCATCAGAAAACAGAAAGTCATATACACCTAGGATGGTTTGAGGGTGAGTAAAGCTTGGGCTAATTTTCATTTGAAAGTGAACTAATGCGTTAAGGAAAGAACCGGACTAAAATGACAATGAGCATACATTACATTTTTTAATCCCGTTTGTGGCAAGATTAAAATTTGGAAATATATTTGAAAGCAGGGTGTGCTGTTAATTTGTACTTTTATCAACAAGCAGTAACATATTCAGTGATGTATGTAGTCCCTCGAAATCCGAACACAAGTGGTGACAGATGTGTTACTACCAGGTGTAAACAGCAATCTGTCTCACTTGACTTGTGATTGGATCACCCAAGACAGATGTTGAAACCATGCATAAACACAAACAAAGCACACATACCGTTTTTCCACCTTTCCCAATGACTCGTCCGGCAGCAGTTGAAGGTACTTTTATATGTGCCTCCAACTTCACCTCTTCCTTAGCTGTGAAAAAATTCTCCTCTTTCAATTTCCCATATATCCTCCCCTGTGCCTACAGTCACACACACACACACATACACAGATGAGTAAAGGAGAAATGAGGGATGAATAAAGAGATTGATGTAAAACACCCTGAGCTGGGTCCTGCCTAATGGAACCTGTATCCTGAAGAACAGGAGCATAAATGACTGAATTATGGCTTTTACCTTGAACTGAGCCTCTGGTGGTCCAGTGATGATGACCATCCGCTCAGGCTCATCAGGACTGTCTGGTGCAGCAATCTGCAGTGACACAAAACAGCACTTTCTTTTCCCAAGCTGTCTTGATTTAGGTATTTGAGTATAAAGGACAACTTAAACTGCTAGAAATGTCAGTGCTACCTTGATAACAATACAAAGAAATAACTATAGCTGTTTAAGAGTTTGTAAGGTGATTACCAGAAGCCCATTAAGACAACATATATAGCTAGTCTTCGAAGCAATGTAGATTCAGCCATTAAAGAATGTACTGAATAATTGCTTTGCGTTCTTGTTTTTCAACTGATTATCTAGTGACAATTTACCAGTGTTCTCTCTACATGATAAATATTAATTATTTTCCTGTCGTATTTCATTATTCTGTATTTGGTAGCCTTGTTCCAGTAGCCGAAGTAGCACCAAATACTTGACAAATAAGTTTAACCTTGATTTCAAAGGAAAGATTATGGTTTAGAGTGGAGTTTAAAATGCTAGTTTTTGTTTTTAAGTCCCTAAATAATTCAGCTCCCTCATATTTATCTGAACTTTTATCTTTACATAATCCTTCCCAAGCTCTTCGATCTAGTAGTCTTAGATTGCTCGGTGTTCCCAGAGTTAGACTAAAACAAAGAGGAGAACGTGCTTTTGCTGTTGCGGGCCATAAACTCTGGAACAGGCTGCCAGATAATATTAGATCTGCTCCAACATTAAAATGTTTTAAATCTTTGCTCAAAACTCATTACTTTTCCATTGCTTTTAATGTCCCTTGATGATTTATTTTTTGTATTTTGACTTCTGTTGGTGTTTTTATCTTCTTTTGATATTCTGTTGGTCAAATTGTTTCAATTTTATATGAATTGTCTATTATCTTATACATTTTATTTGTGATATTATTATTTAATTGTTTTTGCTTGCATTTATTTTATCTGATGTTTTAAAGCACATTGGTCAGCTGCTGCTGTTTTAATGGTGCTATATAAATAAACTAAACTTGAAACTTAAAGCAGTTCTCAAATTTTTCAGTCCAAGTACTTAGTTGCCACCAATATTACCTTAGTTTTTTTTCACCAACACTGAGCATGCTGATTTTTCTTAAGCTTAAGGACTAAGACAACATATTTAGTTTTAATCCAATTTAAAAACACTAACTTTGACCAATTTTGAAGGTTCTGAATAACAAGCCTTTGAACACAATCTGCTCCACCATTCTTTCATTCAAGTCTCATGCAAAACTGGTTAATGTTCACAATGAGAGAGAGAGAATGAACTGTAGAGCGATCAGTATGTGGCTCAAAGTGTCTTACTTTTATTGAGGCTCCAGCGAAGTGTGCCAGCTCTTTAATGTGCTGCCCTTTCTTCCCGATGAGAGCTCCTACTGCTGGAGTGGGGATGAAGAGATAGACCACTTCCTGTTCAGCAGTCTGAAACACACACACAGCCAGCCTTTACTCATAGTAGTCAAGTCAAGTTTATTTATATAGCAATTTTTACAATACAGATTGCTTCAAAGCAGCTTCACAGTAGTAAACAGCATTGGCGTCACAAAAGTGTTAAAACAGGATACAATAATTTCAGTTATACAACTTCTATTTTAACCAATAACAGATCTACAGAAGATAATGTACTAGTAATAGCATTTTTCAGGTCAATTCAGTTCCATTATAAATTCCTAATAGCTGTTGTGCTGAGATTGTGGACAATATCATAACATCTCTGAAAAAAGAAAAAGTATAACAAAAGGATAACTAAATAATAGAATTATTTAGGTGGATAAATAATAATAGAACACACGTCCTACAAACCCTAAGCATTGTAATAAATACATAAAATTAAAAAAATATTTATTACATGTCTTTCAAAAATCAGATTTTAGTGAAGGATTACATTTCATCAGTCTAAAAAGTGGGAAATATTCTTTGCATAATTTTCAGCTGTATTTCACAAAGTTATTTAAAAACTGCCTCCCTTTAAAGAGTTGGAATTTAAATTGAATGAAGGAAGAGGAATTCAACCAGTTCAAAGAAATTCAGCATTCACAAAAGAGTCAGCTCAACAAACAAATAGACAAGAACATATTTTTTGTTGGAGTTGCCTTTATTAGAAAGTATTTTTGAAAGTGGACAAAAAGCAGTGTTTTTTGTCCTAATGCTTTAACCGTAACCAAATTTAACCTTATTGTAAAGCGTTAATAATGAAAGTTAATTTTGAATTACAAACTTTTTCACTTTACAGGTAATTACTTATCTATAAATTAATAGCAGGTGGCATTTCAAACTTTGATTATTAATATAATCGAATGTTTCTGGAAATAAGCCATATTTTAACATGTTTATGTATAATTCATGCAGAAAAATAAAAGTGGTTTTAAAAATTACACGTACAATAATTATATGAATGTCTTTCCATTTCATCATTATGGTTCTGCATCAATTTGTTACTTCAAAATCAAATTTAAGAACTTAAATGGAATTTAAAAGACATTCTAAATTCATTCTGTATGACTCAAAACTTTGTGTCACAAAATAGTAATCTAGTGATAAAAAAGATTAATAGAAAAAAAACAGAGCTCTTTTGAGATATACATATAATAACAAGTACTCACTGCTTGCTGAAGAGACAATGCTCCAGAGGAGGGAACCCCATACAGACCCCCCATTACTGAAGAGGGTCCCTGTGGTGGCAAACATACACACAGAATGTGGTCAGATGAATGTAACCCAAAATTTCAAAGCTATTTAAGAGAGAATACACACTTAGATGAAAGACAATTAACCCTTTACACATCATACACTCTTTTATCAAGTTATTCACAGTCAAGTGTCCTGATATAGCACATCCTGATACTCACCAGCAGGGGGCTGTAGTTGGCTGGGTTGGACAGAGATCCACGCAGACCAGAGGTTGGGGGGAGAACAGACAAGCCAGAGGAGAAGATCCCCAGCGCACTCATGTTTAGACCTGACATCATGTTAGTCTGCTGCTGAAACCAATATGGAGAGAGATGTGAATCTTAAGAGAATAGGTGAGCCTTTATGCAGCGAGTGATATTAATCAATCTTGCTCAATTTCAAAGGTTTATGTGATGCATACAGTTACTGATCAGCAAATTAAAGGAGTTAAAGCCTATTCCCATCCACACTCTGCCTGAGAATCACTGCCTGTCTAGGCAAAACAAGTTCTGCTTTACTAAGATTAAAGAAAAAGGATTAAAGCCCGACTCCGGCACTGTTAAACCCAAACACTGTGTAAGAACAATTAAGATATGCTTGGTGTTTATCAGTTCATTTAAATCAAGAAATCATATATCAGAAAAAGACAAAAAAAAATAAAAATTTAAATTAAAACAGGAAAGAATAACACATCGTACCTAAATATGTTAGCTCACTAGTCCATATGAAATAGGAGATTAAACTTCGCAGAGCAATATATTAACTATTATTGTAAAAAATGTTGAGTCAGTCAAGATGAGTCAACTCTACAAGAGACAATCAATCATTCAATTATTAATAATGATTAATTATAATTTAACACAAATCAATATTTCATGTCCATAAATTAATGTATTTGGTAAGTAAAAGTCCTGTAACCTGTAATTATTGTTGCTCTAGTTTTGAGTGTTACTTGTAAAATTGTAATTAATAGAATTCTCAAAAATTATATGTCACATTATATTTGTGCATGTCGGCACATTTGTGTTACTAAAACGAAATCCTGTTTCAACAATGTTATTTTAAGCTTTTTAAGAATATTTGATGGCACAGAAAAGAAAGGAAACTCTTTGGGTAGTTGTTTGACTACATTCATTCCCAGGGCAAGATTGGAAATAAAAGGTAGTTTTTTTTTTAATTTACACATTTTTAAATAAAATACAGTTTTACAGTTCTACAAACATGGGTTTTTACATTTGACAGAGACTCAACAGACTTTAATAGAGCACAAACTTGCACATAACTGCACAGAGGTCAGTTCAGATCAGATCAGATTAGAATTAATCAAAATATGCTGAGTAGCAAACTGTACAGTTTGGAGCACATGTTAATTCACATGCATAATTCTTTATATTTGAATAGGGTTGTCAATAGATTTAATTAATTAATGGTAATGCAATGCAAATGTTGACTAAATATATTGAGAAAAAAAAACTTAAACTGTGGCTTTTCACAATCCATGTTGTTTCAAAGCAACTTCATATCTCTAAAAAACAGATAGACATACCCAAAAACTAACATCCACCAACCAATAAACTTTAACCTCTAAAGTTATGATTTACTCACATTAAGTGAAGCCACATCATTCTCATGGGCTTCTCTAAGTTTCTTCATGATCTCCACTTCTGCATTACAGCACTCCTCCACCCCTCCCCTCACCGTGATGGTACGTTCCTGGTTATATATAGTCAGGTCTTGTAATCTGCACAGAATGAAGGAAATAAGCACTGTCACTTGAAACGAACATTCAATACATACATAATTAAACCTCAATCTCTTAACTAGGCTCCTATGAGACTAGGGGTGTGAATCTTTGGGTAGACAGCAAATCGATTCAATTCTCGATTTATAGGTTTTGTAACCGATTCAATAATTTTTGCTAATTCAGAACAATATAATTCAATTCACAATGAGATTCGATTTAGATTAACGATTCAATTCTGTATTATTTGTAATTCTAAGTGCATTCAGATAATTATTTAAATGATTACCCTAATGTGTAACTAATGTTTAACTTTATTTTAATAGTAAAATAAATTGGTATATATAGAAATTTATATAAGGCACAATTTAAAAATGCTTTAAAAGTAATGTACAGGTTATGCAACCTTAATATTCCAGATAAATTAAATCAGTGGTTCTCAAAGTGTGTGTGTGTGTGTGTTGGGGGGGGGCTTGGACTATGGCGTTGAAGTGTGTAAATAGCGGTTTGCTCTCTGCTTTTATAAAGTGGCACCGAATGGCAATTACACTGAATCTTTCTTCTTTAGACCATTGACTTTGCACTGTCTGAACAAGCCCGACACAGAAGTTCCTCGCCATAAAAAAGCACCTCTTCAGCGGACCTCTTCAAGCTGCTATTGTGAATGAGCCACTCCGCTGCCGTGTTCCAGTGAGAAGACGTACAAGAAGCGGGGATTTTTGGGAAAATGTTAATACAATTGCACATGAAAGTGCCATAATACTAACTTTGACAATGTGGTCGTTTAAAAATTATTTTTCCTGAATTGTAGCGTACTAGCTGTTCTACGGTATATTGTGTGTGTTTAAATACATTTGTTTAGCTGACCATCGATAGCTTGCAGACGATCGCTACACAAAAGCTGCACGTGCTCGTCACTCTTTAGCTTTGCCCACGGCATGCCTCCGGGAACTCAGCTGTTTTCGGAAAGACTCGGTACAGCGTATCTGTCTTTTATAAATCTGATAAAACTAAAGACTCTTCAGAGATATGAAGGAAGCTATACTACTCTATAGGTACTCAAGATTAACATGAGATTGGCAGAAACTGTGTGTTATATACCCTTTAAACTGATTCAGAGCCTTATACATAATAAAGATTTTATTAATTTCCGTGACTTTTCTTTGTCTGAAAATAATACTTTTAAAATTCCCTAGTATTTCCAGGTTTTCCATGACAGTGGGAACCCTGAGACTGTAAATTTATCCAAATAATATTATCTGATACATGCAGTTTTCTTAAGGTCTTATATGCAAATAAAGAAGAGACAAAAATCAGCTATATTCTAAGAGCAGTTTTGGTTTGAGCAGTTTGACTCAAGACTACTGCACTATTGTAAGAGAGAGCTCCAATAATCTGCACATGTATCTAATTTAATGTTTATTGAAGCGCTATCGAATATAATTCTTTCATTTTCTTAGCATTTTAAATCAGTTACTGAATAAAAACAAATGAATTACGATTCAAAAATCCATGTTTCAAGATCAATGCATATGCTTTGGCAGGATCTGTAAATGATGCATAGAGAAAATGAGTGAATCATCACACCAGAGGTGGGAGAAAGTCACACATGTGCAAGTCTAAACCTTCAAGTCTCAAGCAAGTCCAAGTCAATTTTTATTAGAATCAAGCAAGTCAAGTCAAGTCACTGCTTTATGTCAAGCAATTCAAGTCAAGTCGTAGCTTGGGTCAAACAAGTCACTGGCAAGTCATACAAATGTTTGATGATTTAACTGAATTTATATTAAAGGGTTAGTTCACCCACAAATTAAAATTCTGTCATTTATTACTTACCCTCATGCCGTTCCACACCCGTAAGACCTTCGTTAATCTTCGGAATGCAAATTAAGATATATTTGTTGAAATCCGATGGCTCCGTGAGGCCTGCATAGGGAGCAATGACATTTCCTCTCTCAAGATCCTTAAAGGTACTAAAAACATATTTAAATCAGTTCATGTGAGTACAGTGGTTCAATATTAATATTATAAAGCGACGAGAATATTTTTGGTGCGGCAAAAAAACTAAATAAACACTGCTTCAGGAAGCTTCGGAGCGTTATGAATCAACGTGTCGAATCATGATTCAGATCGCGTGTCAAACCGGCAAACTGCTGAAATCACGTGACTTTGGTGCTCCGAACCGCTGATTCGACACACTGATTCGACACGCTGATTCATAATGCTCCGAAGCTTCATGAAGCAGTGTTTTGAAATCGGCCATGATTTAAATATGTTTTTAGTACATTAATGGATCTTGAGAGAGGAAATGTCATTGCTGGCTATGCAGGCCTCACTGAGCCATTGGATTTCAACAAAAATATCTTAATTTGTGTTCTGAAGATTAACGAAGGTCTTACGCGTGTGGAACGGCATGAGGGTGAGTACATTTTTGGGTGAACTAACCCTTTAAAATAAGTTAAAACTACAGTAGTTATGGACTATGGGAGTTTTATTTGCAACAAAAAAAAGTGCAATATGCATACTCAAAAGGTGTCCACTTACAGCTGAGCTGTCAATACAATAAAAATCTAAAAAATAAATATATGAATATGTGTGCATGCATGTATGAGTGAAAGTGTATTGTTTTCATGTGTTGGGTTCGCAAGCCTGTATGATTTTTTTTCTTTGTGTGTGTGTATACAATATATTTATGTGCATCCTCATAAACTATCCATAGGCTTTTCACTCAAAGTCTAAGGCTGAAGATCAATTATTAGACACTGTACACATACTGTGCAATTGCAAAAAAAAAAAAAAGCTGACATTTCCTTATAAACAGTGAATAACCATTTACAATGCATTGCACTTGCAAAAAAATAAAAAATGTTCTCTGTTACCTTTGTTCTTCAATGACACTTCACTTTAAGATCTGCCGCACTGGACGCGGATCTCACGCGCATCTCACTCTCACAGCTATTTACTTTCGTTTAAGACTTTATTTAACTCATTCAAGGCTGCTCTAATGAGGATACTCGACAAAACGGACATTTTTTGGCATTATGTGTTATTGTTCGTTCAATTCAGGCGCGCGTCTTTCTGTGCGTCGTGTGTGTGACAGGACATTCACAGACAGCGCATCCTCTTTTTTCTCTTTTGGCGCGCTTAAATGGTTTAAAAGCATTTGCATGAATAAGAGCGTGATCATATTTGTAACGCTAGCAAAAGGATGACAGAAAAAACGGATGCTGCGTTTGCGTTAAATATTTTTTACGTTAAACAGGAAAACGTTGACAGCACTGATTTTAACCCAATTTTCTGTTTAATGAACACAAAACCAATTCAAAGTCAACTCTTAACATATCCAAAACATTATTATTTATTTATTTTTTACTTAATTATTCTTGGCATAGCGCCTTCCATGTTCAGTCACGACTGCATGCTCTGTCCATGAGAGAGCTCACGATAGCTCTCTCTGCTTGCCTGCTGCGTCACATGGTTAGGTTGCGGTGCGTTCAAAAACAGATATTTATTAAACAAAAGACAAGTTTTTTCGAGTCATTTAACTCAAGTCAAAGTCAAGTCCAGTCTTTTGTTAATATTTGTCAAGCAAGTCTCAAGTCCTAAAATGTGCGACTTAAGTCTGACTCGAGTCAAGTCATGTGACTCGAGACCCCACCTCTGCATCACACCCCAATAAAAGACATTGTTAGCCATTTTAATTGATGTACAGCACACTTACGCAGAGATGGTGATCTTGGTCCCTGTATCTTGCTCTATCTTCTTCAGGTTCCTGCCCTCCTTTCCTATGAGTCTCCCAACAAGGCTATTGTGGGCCAAGATCTTCAGAGGAACCTCCTCAACACTGACAGAGAGAAAGTACACAATATTGTTTTATTTATTTATATTTTGAACTGGTGCAGTTTTTGTACTTAAATTTAAAGGGTTAGTTCTCCCAAAAATGAAAATAATGTCATTTATTACTCACCCTCATGTCGTTCTACACCTGTAAGGCCTTCGTTCATCTTCGGAACACAAATTAAGTTATTTTTGATTAAATCCGATGGCTCAGTGAGGCCTCTATAGACAGCAATGTCACTGAACTTCTCAAGATCCAGAAAGGTAGTTTTCTTGTTGCTTTATAATTTTAAGATTGAACCACTGAACTCACATGAACTGTTTTAAATATGTTTTTAGTACCTTTCTGGATCTTGAGAAGTTCGGTGGCATTGCTGTCTATAGAGGCCTCACTGAGCCATCAGATTTAATCAACAATATCTTAATTTGTGTTCCAAAGATGAACGAAGGTCTTACGGGTGTAGAACGACATGAGGGTAATAAATGACATCATTTTCATTTTTGGGTGAACTAACCCTTTAAAACAACATGAGGTCATTTTGCTTATTTACATATAAACATGGTTTTAAATTATTTGTCTTAAAAGAAACAATCCCAAAGTGAATGAAGCATGTAAAACTTAAATATGCCCTACAGTCAGATGAAATACTGACATCTTGGTGTCATTAGCCTCTTTCTCCATGAGTTCCAGGATCATCCTGCAGGCTTGTGAACAGCCCTCTTTAGATGAGTGGATAGTGATGGCCTTCTCAGTCGCCCCAGCATTCTCTTTACGATGGATATCTACCCTGAAACAGAGAGCGAAGGATGACCTTTATCACTTTTGAACTACATTGTCACATGCTAATGAAGATGGTTTGAGCAAAACGGATAAAGAGAACAGTTTATAATCTCAGAAATAAGAAGTGTGCACTGACGGTGCATAAGACGGTGCACTGTTCATGATTAGAGATGCTCAACATATGGAAAGCCAATGTATTATTTGCCAATTACTAGAGAAAATTAACTTATTTCTATTAAAGGGGCTATATGTAAGTATAGTTCATTTATTAATCACTTTTTTATTGCCAATGTATGAACAGCTTGTAATGAAACTTAAAAAACAAGACCTTCCCCAACTAGACTGATTTTTATGCGAATGGCGTTTTTGTCGGGAAAAATCAAAAGGATGTGACTGTTAACACACGCTCCTGACAGACTCTCTTTAGTTCTGTGACACATGAAATTAATTTTTATGTTCAGGATAATGCCGAAAGAGCTATTCTGTACTGTAATGTCAATGTGTCACAGAAAGAAAAGTCTCAAATAGTCTCAAATAGGCCTATACTTTAGAAGCAAACTATCATGTCAGTGTAATTTTAATTACCTCTAGGGGTGTAAAATATCGATACACGTGAATATCGCAATATTATGTTTGGCGATACTGTATCGATTCTCAAAAACAATGTATCGATATTTATTTATTTTAGGGCTGTCAATAGATAATTTTTTTTAATCGCGATCAATCGCGCACTCTTAATCGAGATTAATCGCACACAGCGTGAAATTAAGCACACACCATTTATCTTGTTTAACACGTCCATTTTGCCATCATTGCCTATATCCAGCAAAGTTAACCATCAGATTGAAGTGTGATTTTCACAAAACTGTATTTTTCAGCTTTTTTCAAGGTAAATTTAGATGTCTTTCCAAAAAAGGACACCAAATAACCAAATGATATGATTTTTATATAATTCATACATTTATGTAGGCTACACCAAAGCACACATAAAAAAATCACAGCAAAAAAAAACGTTTCATAATTCACAGTGTATAGTATGTGAAACAGCAAAGAGCCTGTTTACATTATAGACAAGTCAAGTTGCGATACTGAACAGGACCACATGGAGATGGCAAAAAAACCTAAACCAACTGCCTTGACCTGCATTATATACTAAAGTACACAGCCACATACACAGGACAAATCCAAACATTATCCTGTATGTGTGTGAAAACAACATGAATGTACTGAAATTTGTCTGTGCATAAATACAATGTGCGATCAGTCACTTTACTATTTTCCCTTAAATTGCACCAAATAGTGATTAGTGATATAAATGCAAACGATACTGTATTGATTAAATAAAGTTGTTTGTCAGGTTTTATGCATATGTGTTCATGACAGTTTTTTGTAAAATTAGATCCTCTTTCTAAAAAAACAAGAAATATCGCAATATATCGCCTTTCTTAAAGTATCGCAATATATCACAATATATTGTATCATAACCCCTGTATCGTGATACGTATCGTATCGCCAGATTCTTGGCAATACACAGCCCTAATTACCTTGAGCACAGTCCGTTTTTACAGACATCGCTGTAAAGTTAACTAACATGAACAAACAATGAACTATATTTTCATTAACTAACGTTAACGAAGATTAGTAAATACAGTAACAAATGTATTGCTCATGGTTAGTTCATGTTTATGGAGGACGAAACCTGCAAAAACAATAAATAAATAAATACGGAAATAAATAAATAAATACATAAATAAATAAATCCACAAAATTATATATAAATAAATAAATGTGCAAATAAATAAACATATAAATCAACATATTCCTGCATAAATAAATATATAAATAATTAAATATGCAAGGAGATAAATAATTAACTAAAAATTAATGTTGGGGGAAATAAAAAAAAAATGTATAAGGAAATGCTAAGCTTAAAGTTGACTTTTTTACTTTAAACCGTTTATTCATTTTTGAACGTAGCTTCGTGTTTATTTTTCCTCGGCGCAACATGCTAAAGAGAAGGTGTCAATCAAACATCAGAAGGCGGTCTCTATGCCGCCATTGGCTGATCGTTGTAAAAGCACCATTGGCTGACACTGTTGAAAATAGTTGTATACAATCAGCTGATTATATACTTTTCAGAGTAGATTAATCTCTAAATGCTATTGGTCCGTTTTAGATCCGTTTGTCTGCTAAAAAAGCGCAGTAAAGTTAGTTTTTGATTTGATATTCGCTGCATATTAGCCTAAGCTGCTAAAGGGACCGTCTGCAAATTCCACTTGCAGTTCAAAAATATATACGTCCAGTCATTCATTACACAATTATTTTTAGAAAAAAATGACTTTGTCACCTGGGTTTTTTCATGTTCCAAAGCTTGCAGTACGTTCCAAGTGACCAGACTGACTTACTACAGGTGAATAATGCAAAATTTCACCTGTAGTAAGTCAGTCTGGCCACTAGGAACGTACTACAACCACTGGAACATGAAAAACACAGATGAATTAGGCCTACAGTATTTTTTTTCTCAAAAAATTATTGTGTACTGTACATACATTAAGGAAGGTATTGGCAAAATTTCACCTGTAATAAGTCAGTCTGGTCACGAGGAATGTACAACCTTTGGAACACTTTCAGCTTTAGGTGAGTTTTTCAAAAAATAATCATGTACTGTACAAACGAGATACTGGCAGAAGCTCATATTCAGTAAGTCAGTCAGTCTCCCCACGAGGCATTTACTATAACCTTGTAAATACCGTTCGCTCATTTGAATCAGGGGTAGGCAAGTTCGGTCCTAGAGAGCCGCTGTCCTGCTGAGTTTAGCTCCAACCTTAATCAAACACACCTGAACAAGCTAATCAAGCTCTTCAGGATTACTAAGGCTATAGGCAGCTGACGTTTTTTTTTCAGGGATGGAGCTAAACTCTGCAAGACAGCGGCACTCTAGGACCGAACTTGCCTACCCCCTGATTTGAATGAACGATTGGACGTTTATATTTTTGGACTGTGAGTCCCTTTAGCAGCCTAGGCAAATATGCAACGAATATCGAATCAAAAACTAACTTTACTGCGCTCTTTTAGCGGACAAACGGATCTACAGCCACATCAAATGTAGCTGCTACCTGACCTAAAGCATTTAGAGATGAATCTACTCTGAAGAGAATATAATCAGCAGATAGTATACTACTATTTTCAACAGTGTCAGCCAATGGTGCTTTTACAACAATCAGCCAATGGCGGCATAGAGACCGCCTTCTGATGTTTCATTGACACCTTCTCATTTATTAATCTTTGTTAATATTAATTTAAACATTTACTAATACATCATTCAAATCTTGTTAACATTAGATAATGCACTGTGAACTAACATTAGCATGTTGCGCCAAGGAAAAATAAATACGAAGCTACATTAAAAAATGAACGGTTTAAAGTAAAAAAGTCAACTTTAAGCTTAGCATTTCCTTTAACATTTTTTTATTTCCCCCAACATTCCTTATATTTAGTTAATTATTTATCTCCTTGCACATTTAATTATTTATATATTTATTTATGCAGGAATATGTGGATTTATACATTTATTTATTTGCACAGTTATTTATTTCCATGTTTATTTATTTATTGTTTTTGCAGGATTCCATACATGTTAGTTAATACATTAGTGTTACCAATGTGATTTATAATCTTTAGGTTTCTCTACCTAATATATTTAAAAATTACAAATGCAGTGAAAATACAGGTATCGATATCAGTATCGGTGAGTGTTAAAAATAAAAGTATCAGTATTGGCCTCGTTCTGAAAAAAGTGCTGTCAGTGCATCCCTAGTGCCTTCATACAGAGTTATACAGTTCCCCGGGCACCGTGGCAAAAATGGCTTCCCAGTGATCCAGGTGTGTGTCCATGGTTTGCAGTGTGTGTGTGTTCACTACTCACTGCTCCTAATGTATGTGCACTAACTTGGATGGGTTAAATGCAGAGGACAAATTCAGAGTAAGGGTTACCATACTTGGCCTTCATGTCATGTCACTTAGAGAAGGCTATGCACAGTAGAAGATCATAGGATATGCCAAAGTTGTGAGGTTTGTGGCATTCCTGTAAATGTTCTTTAGATATTTAAAGGCTTAATCTAAATTAAGCACCTGCCTTTCAATTATTAAACAGAACTATAAAACAATAGTCTTTAACCTTTGATAATTAAAAATGCCAAATATCTGCCTTAATGATATATTGGCCAACCACTATTACAATATCCAAATTCTAAGCTTTTAAATGTATAATGTGAGTGATTGATTATTGATTACAGTTTTTCTCGATTGCTTAAACAATATAACCAGGCTTTTGAACTAAAATGTCAAAACCATAATGCCATTTATCAAAAAGCACANCCTTTGATAATTAAAAATGCCAAATATCTGCCTTAATTGGCCAACCACTATTACAATATCCAAATTCTAAGCTTTTAAATGTATAATGTGAGTGATTGATTATTGATTACAGTTTTTCTCGATTGCTTAAACACTATAACCAGGCTTTTGAACTAAAATGTCAAAACCATAATGCCATTTATCAAAAAGCACACCCATTTCCCTAAACTATAAACACTATTCTCCTGTTTTGACACATGAATCAGATTTGTTGAACTGTCACTGCAAAACTCTAGACACAAATCCCTTAATTTCTCATTGCCTACACCATGTTGTCATTTAGAAAGCACTAGCATTCAATATTGTTCACTCAAGTCAGCACGGCTTGAGCTCAATTAGCACACAGTTAACCATGTGGAAACACTAAGAGTCAAAATTTATCACACAACAATCAGAACCTTCAATAGATAGATCAAAGAGCCTGAGCCAGTTCATTCAGTTTTGGAACAATGGATTCAGAGAGAAAAGGTCGAGTACACCAGAGAGGAGGACGAGGCTGAGGATGAGGATGAGGGGCAAGGAGACAAGGAGTCTCAGATGAAATTCGTGCCACTAGTTGATGTTCTTGTCCATGGTATGACTATGAGGGAGGCTGGGAAATGAGTTCAGCCAAACTTAAGTTGCTTCACCATCGCCTTGATCATAAGAACCTTCGGGGAGGAAAACAGGTAGGTGTACCTCAGTGATGAGTTGATTTATCTGTGTTTTAATATGCTGTCGTTCATAGAGATTTTTAGATGGATGCAGAGGCTTTTTAGGTCGGGTAGAATCTGCGATTCTCTGACCCAGTTTGTTTGCTGGTTTCCATGGCTGCAATACGCTGTGTTTTCCGCCAACTGGCAATCTGTGATGTCGAAATACTATTGGATAAACTGCAGCACACGGTTTCGCACAGACCAAAACAAAGACAGACATTCTGACACGGAACACACATTTCAAAGTAGAATATCTGGCTGTAGCATTGTTTTTCTGAGAAACAAGTAGGTGAACTTAGCATGTTTCCTAAATATCTTCAAACATATTGGGGTATTTTTATGCTTTATTAAAGTAAAAATCTTACATAGAGCCCCTTTAATTTAACAAAATTGCTAATTAGACAAGTACTGATTTAAAAAATATCAAGATTTCTTACTTGGATTGTGTCTGCTTTGTGATATTCTTTATGGTGAGTCCCTCTTTTCCAATGATGGCTCCCACAAACTGTGTGGGTACTAGGATTCTTAGAGGCAGTTCTTGCTGACGCTGCCTGGGCCCTTGGGTGCCTCCCATGGCCCCTGGCTGACCAAACTCCTGCTCCCGACTTCCTGTCCCCATTTTAGATGCCCCTCGCGGGACCTGGGGTCTTCCACCCCCGTCCCTTCCTGCCTCCTCGTCCAGTATGTACGACACACTGAAGGAGTGATTGTCAAAACCGTGGCCTGTCAACTTCTCAACAGCCCTGCAGATAAATGGGAGAGCAAGAGAGAAAGAGAGATCAACCACTAGAACATGACATACTTTACACAGACCCCAAACAACATAAATAATTAGTTCCACTGGCTAGGAGTGTGCGATATCAAGATTTTAGATTGCTATTGATCAAAATGTCTCCACAATCTGCCTTTGAAGAAAGATTGTAGCATTGTGCCACAGCGCACATTCTATCAGTTGCAGTTCTGGCGGCACCATCCCAACATACTGTACAACTGCAGTAGCAGAGTTACGCTCACGTGGCATTCCAGTTCACATGCATTTTAAAGCCTTGCCAGTTAAACGTTTATTCTCACACTGTTCTGACATGAGCTTTTCTGAGCGCATACACCCGAAGCACGCACACACTAAAAGCCTGTTAA